>APFE031365131.1:83295-188942 GCA_000404065.3 Pinus taeda
CTCCAAGTACCATGTTTCATAAATTTTTAGACTGGATACTCATGGAACAAAACATCATAATCTGAAGGCCACGTTTCATCCAATTTTCATACTGGACCCATCAATATCATTGAAGCACACAATCAATCAACACTAGCATCATCAATCTTTGAATCACCAAATACTAAATCACTGAAACCCTATCAACAAAATGCAGTCACAAGAACACAGAACATACAACAGAACTCTGCAACAATAACCAGATCCAACTACAACTTCAAATATCATATATCATAATGTATACGCTACTATGACAAACCAAACCAGCGTACATACGCGCTTTCACCAAAGCCAACCTGCGTACATATCTACAAATACTTTCTCATAACTTTGCAGCTGTTCCAGACATCAATCATACCCATATCATAATATTTACAGAACATTACATGCGTTAGTATACAGATCTAGAATAAGCATGATCAAACCGTATAGAGATGATTCATTCCAAGCCATTTAGATCCCGATCTATCCTTAGATCTTGTTCTCCATCAACCTCTTAGGTTCCTCCTTAGCAAAGCATCATGAACCCATAACCTGCGTACTGGATCTCATACTTCATCAGATATTCAAGACTTTCTCCATGCTATTGCCTAATTATCTTCTTCTCCTTTTATAGTCTTAGTCCTTACTCAATACCATGGTCCAAAACCATTGAGAACCAATACTAGGAACCCAATACCTGGGTTCAACACTTCGGACGCAATACCAAGGACCAAAACCATAGGTCTAAATACCACAAACCCAAAAATAAGCTTTCCCACATGTACGCGCTTTTCCACGCATGAAAGTGCCTGCATACGCATACGCGACTTTGATCAGCAATCCTGCGTGTATACGTGTCTTTGTATATAGAGAACCTGTGTGTATACCCTACTTGGTATATATCGAACTCGCATATATACACGACTTGGTACATAGTGAACCTGCGTATAACCTGCCTATGTACATGACTTGGTATATAGTGAACCTGCGTATACGTTCTTCTTTCTTCATTCTTTGTAGTTTGATCACCAATTCTTTGCTACTGACCTGCTGCACTATAATCTGTCATCTTGCCATCGAGGACAACACGTGTTTCATAATGCCAAAAATCTCCCCCTTTGGACTTGATGGCAAAGGGTGGACCAAGATATTCTCTTTCCTTGATAAACATTCCACTAACCATACTCCCCCTGAGTACCTGCTGAAATTTCTGATTGAGCTCCCCCTTTGTATATGCCAAGTTGTACCAATATATCCATGCTCCCTCTAAGTACATGCTAAAATATCTGCTCTGCTGAAGTGCGTTGTTCATGCTCCCCTTGACTGTAAGCAAGGATTGCAAAAAGCTATTCTACAAGAAGAACATGACTCTATCATAAATGACCTTCCTATCACCAAGGACTCATACATACATCCATCTCCCAACCCAGTGGGGATATACCAATATTGACTCATCCACCCAACCAAGTGGGGATATGCCACATACCAAATGTTTATACATGATTGAACTATTACATCATCCTTCCCATGCATAGTGGGGGTACAAATTACATCATATGACCAAAAGGGATTCATCAAGTGACTACAATAGATAGAGACAAACTATTACATCGTGAGTCTTGATATGACCTTTACATG
Source organism: Pinus taeda (assembly GCA_000404065.3). NCBI lineage: Eukaryota > Viridiplantae > Streptophyta > Pinopsida > Pinales > Pinaceae > Pinus > Pinus taeda. The sequence goes on from APFE031365131.1 coordinate 84,955, forward strand.
ACATTTATAATAGAGATCAAACATCTAAATAAGATCACGATAGTCATCAGCAACTATCATACACAATGTATGATCTGCTCCATAATCACCTAACAACAACATCTAGACCAGCAACAAGGTATGTCTACATCAACTCATCCTTTTGAACAGAATTCTGCATATGACATATAGAATCATTCACATTATATCATATGTGAAAAACACCATAGCCATCTCATCAACATCAAGATTTGCATGATCCAAGTATCATCACATGGGAACATCTGCATCAATCAACATATGTAAGTATCAACCTATCATCATATAGGTAAGAACTTATCATCATCATGTCTCCAACAATGCAACTTTGAGTAAACATTCCTGTATCTAGTAGTATGTATCTTGAGCTCAAGATCATTTGTCAAGACTTCTTGATATTATCAACAGCAACAATCCTCATCCACATGAGCGTCAAGAACTATAGGAATCCTGCATCATAATTGTATTATATGATCTTTATGCATACGACGACAGCAGCATATGAGTGACTCATCATCAAGTAATGAAGATATATATTCAAGCTTTGTACTTCTCCTTATCCTTATGAAGATCACCATGTAAGCACCATATATGCATCATCAGAGAATCACCACAATTCTGATCTGAACACCAACTATGTAACCCCAAGAATCATATGAGATAACTCATAACCATATCATAGCAAGATGTATCATTTAGCCATATAAGCATCATTACTAAGGACTACTAACCATAATGCCAACAATGCATTATTAAAAGCATATGCTCCCCCTGAACCTGTGCCATCTTCCTTACTGACAGATCTGAGCATGCATATATCAACAAGAAGTATCATCATCCACAAGTTAAGATCAAATCATTTCTAAACATCTTACAAGTATCAAGACATTTCCACACAACATCAAAAGATTGTAACCATTATGAAACATAGAAAATAATGGATTGAATCATATCAGACCCCTTTTCCTGAGCCTGTCCCATTGCTTTTCCTCAAACTAACATATATGCGACTGTGTAGTAACCAACTCACATATATATGTGACTTCCCTTTATGAAACTTGTGTATGAGATTTAGGACACTGATGTTTTGAACTTTCAAGTCCCTCTGAGTTTGTTATGTTTGTATATTGTGTTGTGCCACATCTTTCTGACTGTACTTCCTTCTTCTTCCATATCTTCAAGTGTGATGATGTTTCCTCCTTTTGGTATGGTGCTCGTTCTTTGTTCTTGCATACCTTTGCTGTATGTCCAAGCTTGTTACATGCATAACATCTTACATGTTTCATATTCCTTCTATAGCAACCAATAGCTCTGTGACCAAACATATTGTAAGCAAAGCAATATCCCTTAATGTACCTGGAACATGATGATCTTTCTGTGTGATGGTCTTGAACCATTCTTCTTCTGCATCTAGCTGCAACATGTCCAAGATTATGACATACATAACATTCAACATTATTCATTGGAGGAGTAAAAGAATTTCTTTGAAGAATTTCTTTCCTTGGCTGTTGATGGGGTTGTCTTTTCATCTCCTTGTTGATTATTTTAGATTTTACATTAGAGTTCCTTGCCTCTCCTTGTGAGCTAGATTCTCCTTCAACAGATTCATGAAAACCAAGACCAGTTTTGATAGCAGGAGACCTTTGACTACTAAGAATATCATTCAAGATCTTAGTACTATCTTGAAATCGTAAGAGCTTATCCTTTTCTTCTAAGTTATCTTTAAGAATATTTACCTCAACATAATGTTGCTCCTCCTTTTCATGATACTGCTTCTTCATGTTTTCTTCAACTTTTCTTCCTTCTTCCAACTAATGTCTTCGTTCAAGAACTTCGTTTTCTTGTTTTTCAAGAGCTTGGAGTACTTCTTTATTCTATTTATTTGATTCGTCAAGATCTTCTTTTAGCGAGAGGATCGTAGCTTCAAGACTTTCATAGTAACTGGATCTATCTCTGAGTTTCTTGATTGTTGTGTTCCTTTCATTGACTTCATTTCTTAATGATGTCACTTCATCCTGCAACTTTTGACATTGATCTTCCTTATCCTTGAATAACTTCCTTACCTTGTTTCCTTCCTTTAGTTGAGCTTTTAGTTTGGTAGCTTCTTCTTTGAAGGCACATTCCCTTTTGTTCAATAGATCTTGTTGATCTCTAATTTTGTTTGTAAGCCTTTTAAATTCTGCCTCTATTTGATATCTTTCTTGCTCACCCATAAGAGCAAATTCAGTTGTTTCACTATGAATTTCATCATCTTCAAATGGATGGATAAATGTATCACCAGAGCATAACAAATTCATACCTACTAGTTCTTTTGCTTGTTCATCTTCATTCTAAAGTGATTCTAAATCTGAAGTGCTTCTTCCACAAATTCCCCAATCGATTCCCCCATTGTCATAGATCTTCTGAGATGTCTTCTTCTTCTTAGGCACTTTCTTCTTAAGCTTCTTTCCCATTGATCTACGAATCTCCTTCAAGCGTTCAAGCTTCTACCAAAGAACCTGGCTCTGATACCAATTGTTGGAAATAATACTGAGAAGGGGGGGGGGGGAATCAGTATTATCAAATCAATATAACTTTTTCATTTCCATATTAAGATTCATATACGCTACTTCAGTTAAGACAAACCGCATGTATACGCAACTATGTGTAATGCAACAAGTATATATCCAGTAAACTTATGATTCAGTTAGTTGATCCTTAATGGGTGCATCAGAACATTATTAACCATATGAACAATAAATAGGAGCAGTAAAATAGAACAGATCATCACACGCAAGAAGCACACATGAACACCATGATGTAAGGTGGAAACCCAATGTGGGTGAAAACCACCTGTTGCAAGTCATCTCAATCTTCTTTTTAACAAGAAACTTTTTTTTTACAATAGTTCTATACTAGTGTAGTCTTATACCAGTACATAGGCTTCTACCTACAGAAGGCTACAACCTTCTCTTGTTCTCCAGAATCTCCTGGAAGGGAGCTACAACCCCCTTAGCTCTTGTACTAGCTGATCCATTTACTAGTACGTAGGTGCCGGCCTACTGAAATGCTCCAACCTTCGCTTGTTTTCCAGCTGATACTGGAAGGGAGCTACCACCCCCTTAGCTCTTGTACTAGCTGATGTACTAGTACATAGGTGCCAACCTATAGAAGGCTACAACCTTCTCTTTCTTCCTCCAGGTACCACGTTTCATACATTTTCAGACTGGATACTCCTGAAGCACAATACCATAATCTGAAGGCCATGTTTCATCCAATTTTCATACTGGACCCAACAATATCATTGAAGCACACAATCAATCAACACTAGCATCATCAATCTCTGAATCACCAAATACTGAATCACTAAAACTCTATCAACAAAATGCAGTGATCAAAACACAAAGTAGAACAATGAACTCTGTAACAATATTCATAACCAATTGTATCATAAAAAATCATTATCAGTGTGAATACACTACTTGGAAGTGCCAAACCAGCGTGTATACGCAACTTCACCAAAGCGAACCAATGTATATGTCATTAATTACTTACTTATAACTTCACTGCACTTCCTGACTTCAGACATACCCAAATCATTTCATATACAAGGATAATACATATGTTAGCAACCAGATCTAGTCCACATAAAGATAAGTCATTATGATCCTGATCTATTATAGATCTCATCCATCAAAACTGAAGCTAAACACAATCAACCAAACTAAATATTCAGAATACTGACACCAGTAAACAGTCATCAACAACCAAAACCACTTGTAACTTCAACATCATAGCTCATATGGTATACACTACTTAGATGTATCCAACCTGCATATGTACGCACTTCTATCATAGTCAACCAGCGTATACATCTGTAAATATTCATTCATGAGTTGCAGCTATTTCAAACTTAAGTTATACCCAAATTAGAACATTACATGTGTCGGTATACAGATCTAAAATAAACATGATCAAACCATATAGAGATGATTCATTCCAAGCCATTAGATCCCGATCTATCCTTAGATCTTGTTCTCCATCTACCTTTGAGATTCCTCCTTAGCTCAGATCAAGAAAAGCATCATGAACCCATAACCTGCATACTAGATCTCATACTTCATTAGATATTCAAGACTTTCTCAATACATTTTCCTAATGATTTTCTTCTCCTTTTATAGTCTTAGGCCTTACTCAATACCATGGTCCAAAACCATTGAGAACCAATACTAGGGACCTAATACCTGGGTTCAACACTTCAAACGCAATACCAAGGACCAAAACCATAGGTCTAAATACCATGGACCCAAAAATAAGCTTTCCCACATGTACGCTCTTTTCTGTGCATGAAAGTGTGTGCATATGCATACGCGACTTTTGATCAGAAATCCCGCGTGTATACACTCCTTTGTATATAGTGAACTTGCGTGTATAACCTGCGTATGTACGTGGCTTGGTATATAGTGAACCTGCGTATATACTCTTCTTTCTTCATTCTTTGTAGTCTGATCATCAACCCTTTTCTACTGACCTGCTGCACTATGATCTATCATTTGTGTGAGTTGCCATCAAGGACAACACCTATGGCAAAATGCCAAAAATCTCCCCCTTTGGACTTGATGGCAAGGCTAACTTGTCATACTGAGAACTATCATCTAATTCCTTTGAGCTGTCCTGCATCCCATGTATTCTGTCACTTCTGATATCTCTTCTGTAGATTCATCTTGTTATATATAAGTGAGTTGTTCTTCTACGAGTGGGTTGCCATCAAGTACAACACATTCATCATAATGCCAACAATATTATTCTTTAAAGTCCCTATGAATACATCAATCCTATGCTCCTCTGGAATATTTTTGACCCTTATGTTCAATTTTTGGAACTCTTCAATGTGCTCCATTATTGAACCCCTTTGTTTGAGACTTATCAATTGGCTAAAAAAAGTGTTGCTTTTTGTATCCTCATAATGTGCTGTCAAAACTTCCGTAAAAATTGCCCAAGTGATAATTTGTTTACAAGAGAAAAGCCATTGATACCATACAAACTGATTTGCTTCCAAATATAAAGTTGCAATATTTACCTTTTGTGTATTTTGCACATTATTGAGATCGAAAAATTGCTCCATCTGTAATATCCATGTTGCGGGATCCTTGCCATCAAACTTCCTCCTATCGATTTTTGGAATATGGTGGGTCTTCAATCCAACATTAGAGTCTATGAAATCATGATTAACATTTCTTTTGTTCGCATCATGACTTTCCTTTACTACCGTTTCACCATTTGTAAGTATTTCTTGTAGAAAATTTGTCAAATCTATCTTCAAATCTGCCATGTCTGTCTTCAAATCTGCCATGTCTCTCTTAAAATCTATCTTCAAATCATCCATCTTAGCTTCCACGCCCTTTATCTTAAATTCCACGCCATTTATCTTAGCTTCTGTTAGCTTTTGTGAGAGTGACATTTGTTGCACTTGGTCTTGTAATTTTGATATATCATGTAGCATTTCTTCCTCTTCTTCATGAGTCATGCTAGAGCTTTCAGGTTACTTACTAGGTGTTTGCATTTTCTTTCCTCGAGGCATCAGTTACCGATAATAATTCTCTACTATGCCCTTTGAATTCCTTCAAAATAATTTTTCAAACCAGGCTTAAGAAAAAATTAAAAAAAATATACACACTTTTTTTCACTTTGTAGGAGCTCGATATTTCCTGTAATGTATCTCTATAATTTAGAATCATATAGTTCTGAAATTTTGAACTGTAGTAGCCCTCTGTGTCCTCTTTCCAATGCCACTAGTCTGATCCAAATTGGATTCTCCAAGGAAGAGTTATGCCAAATCTCCCACAATGACCTAATTATAGACTAGTTCAGTATAGCGAACTTGTACGACATGCCACGTGTCCCTGTTTTGACCTTTGGATCTGAAAAATAAATACAAGAAACTACAGTCCATCCTCTTTTTGTACATTCTTATGAAACTTCAATCCGATGCTCAGAGAGATAGTTATGACGATTTTCCCCAGGTCACCTGTTTGGAATGTAATTTAGGATTTTTCAAAAAGACCAACTTCCTCAAATCATATCTCCACCAATTTAGCGCTAAAAGCTTTGAAATTTGGACCCAAGGTTTAGTGTGATTTCATCTCAAATGGGTTTCTTTTTTTCACTTCTGAAATGTTGCAGAAAAAATGTTATAGAGAAAATTCCACGATGACCTATTTGGAGCAGCAAAACCCTAGAAGCCAAAGCTCTGATACCAAATGTTATGAAACCAGCTCACGAAAAGATAGAAAAGATAGTTTAATGCCTTAGAATTTAGCCTCTTCAAGGGGGAAACCTCCTTTACATTACACAAATGAACAATTCTTGGATGATAAAAATGACAAGACCTCCTTTCTATATATAGGAGTCTAAGGGGTCATAATATAATCAGAGCCAACATAACAATAATAATGTGTTGATGCCTCGAAAAACATTGCAACAACATCGGGGAAAACCACCTGCTCCGAGCGTTAATGAAACTCCTTTTCTGTTTGTTGTGGTGGCTCCGACTGGAAATAATGGGACCAGTTTCGCAATGATGAATAAAAGGGGATGGATGAGTGATTGGTTTTGTTATAAAATGGTAATGGATGAATGATTTAATCTAAAGAGAAAAATATGAATGACTATTCTATCCCGAGAAATTTCTATTTCTAAGTGCAATGTTTGATAATCCCTATTAACAAATAAGAATATAGATGACTTTATTTGATAAACAAAGACATTCATTCATATAATAATTGCTTTGTTCAAATAGTTGAACAAAGTAATTAATAAAACATTGTTACACTTATCTTTTATATATTACTGATACACGTATGATTAAAAGAATAACATCCTTTAAACATCCAATAGTGAAAAATATAAAGAATGTTGTTGAAAACACATACATATATTCAATAATAGCAAGAGTAATCAAATAGCAATTCACATAAAAAAATGAATTCAGATCATAGATAGTAGTACCATATGTGCTATAAATCATTCCCAATATCAATCGCAATTCGAATTCCTTATTTTAACTCAGAGATACTTCCATATCAAGGAAATAGTGCACATCCACATAAAAGTTTCTTCATTAAAATTTGGAATAATGGCCCACTATTTATAAAAGAATATACTGGAAATACAGTAGTGCAACTTCCAGGTTTGAGGCTTATACAAAAACTAAGGAACCTTTCTAAATGCATGAAAGGGTCTATAAATACTTAATTAAACTAACTAACTACAAAAATAAAATGCTATTTAATTGGTGCAACTGGATTTTGAATATCTTCTCTACAGCAAGTTTGTTGGTAGTCGGCAGCATGATTCATCACTTTGGCTGTTTTCCCTTTGATCTGAGTTGGTAGATTGCAAGCATCAGTTCCAATTCTGGAGGGCGGTTGAGACAAGAATGGAGCTGAGCCAAGTATGTGGCATCGTGTATATTGGGAATGATACAACCGGTTGCATCTGTTAGACACTTGAGGGCGGCTCTTTGGCTGTATGGTTTTACTAGGAACAACCAATAGGTGTCCCAAGTTAAAATTTGAATACCTACAATTAACCTTCCATTCTTTTCCAGCTCCTGATTACATGCTTGCTCCAATGTCTTATCCAATAGCAATTTACCTGGGGTACATTGTGAAATCATATTAGATAAATAGAGAGTGTTATTGATTAATTCAATCAAGTTACTTGTGGATAATTTACATCTAGAAACTTCTCTCTCTGCCTTCATCAACTGGGACTGCCATTCTAAGAATAGGATTTCCTTATGTGATTCTAGGATTTTGGGTAGATTTGCTGCCTATCCCTCACTGGTGTCTTGCCAAGTAAGAAAATCTGTCAAGGTCTCATCAGCCTGCTCTAAATCCTGTCTAGCATCAACTGATTTATCGATTATCGATGTTGTTATATCACAAAGGGGCTCAACCTGAGAAATATTATGACACAACAGTCTTATCTGTGTCACCAATGCCATATTAATCTATAGTGCCTCTATTCTGAAATTGGCAGGTTGTGGAAGACTCTTGAACTTCTCTATTTGAAGTGATAGCTGAGCAATTTTCTCATCTTTCGTTTTCGCCATTAGTTCATTCATCGTCTTCAATTTTGCCAATGCTTCTGATAATTCTTTCTGCTTTTGAATCGCGCTTGAATCTACTCTCTGTTTTTCTTCAAGTAACTGCTTATTCAGTTGATTATTTAATTGATGCTGTGTTGGAAATTGTTGTTCTAATTGTTCAACTTTCTGTTGTGCCTCCGACAGCTGCGTTTGCAAAAAAATAATTGCCTGGTCCTTTTCTTTTAGTAGATTACTCACATTTTATGCCTTGTCCATGGTGGACACCGAATAGGCTCCGGCATACTGGGAAAGCTTCGTTAGGTCATCGGAAGGATCAAACTCCTCTTTCCAAACTATGTTGGTTGTTTCTGTTTGTTCTGGAAACAAGGAAGGTTGATCAAGCCTTCTCCTTTTCCATTGTCACTTCACTACAACCCTATGTTTTGGATTGTAAAAGACATCTAATGGAGGTATATCCTCCACCTGCAAAATGATTTGATCCGAGGGATCCTTTGGAATTATTTCTAAGTCTGTACTAGGGGGTAGGTCACTGGTTCCTTGACTTGGAACCTTTGTTGACGCTGTATCCTGTGTATCTGTTGCTTTGGGCATATTGGCACCTTTTGGACCTTCCAGATTGCTTATGATGGAGTCAAATAGCTGCCATCATTGGAGTAATTTCGGATCAATCTAGGTGTCCACATTAACATTCTCGCTGCCCATATCTTGCTCCTTTTTCTGCTCTTCCTCCTGTATTTTCTCCTGCTCTTTCCTCTGTACTTCCTCCTGCTCTTTCTCTTAATATTTCTCAAGAATCTTTGATGCAGCAGGAGGTTTGTCGATGAGTCGCTGTTTAGGCTCACTTGATTGTGTCGTCGGGGCAGTAGCTAGTAAATCCAGAGGTAGAGTTTGCAACCTCTACTCTCTGAGTTTATCGAATTCTACTAACCCTTTGTCGTTATATCTCATTTTAGCCAGTGCTTGGACCTGAAATAATGACTCCATCGAAGAAAATAAGTCATCAAAATCGTCTTCTTTATGATCAAACTTTGTGAGTTTGGCCTGTTCAAGCACATTGTAGACGACTTTTCTTGGGTCAAATCACGTATTAGGATTGGTGGCGAGATTTAGCATATTTATCTTATCTGCTTCCTTCTCTGCATGCTTATAGTCATGCAGAGTATAAACACCACACCTTAGAGGAAAAGGAGGCCAAACCTGCTTCGTTGAAGTCCTCAGAGTCTTGGTTGCTCCTGCGGATGTAATCTGATAGGCTAATTCTCTAGCCAATAGCTTGTCGGGTATGTACAAGGGAAGGACATGAGGCCTGGCAAGGCTACCGAAAACTCTTATGTATGTGACTTTACCCTCTCCGAACCAGTTTCCTAGAGCGGTTAGGTCAATCTCTGCTTGTGAAGAAATCTTCCGAGAAGGCTTGTCAAAAATGGCATAGTAAATGGGCAACATAAAACCATTACAAACTTGATACAGGTGGTCCTTATAATGTGCTTTCCACAACTTCTGGTGATAAATGTGAATCGGTATGGGGTCTTGTGGAGTCCATCTCCACCCTAGCACATGAAATTCAGAGTTGAAACAAAGAGTATCTAAAATATAGGCACTAAAATAAAACGGAGGAATAGACCTATCGGTGATGCGAATTTTATTTCTAAACTCAAGAATAGCAGTGGCTAACTTATCAGATAATATATTTCCCCAATCCATTATCTCACTATTGACTGCCGCTTCCATTAAAGGAACCATTTCAATTGAGAATTTTGCGGAATCATGTAATCCCCAAATCCTACACATCATCGCCCCAACGTAACAATAAGGAGAACATAATGAATCGACGGAGTACTTACCCGAAGATTCATGCTTGTGTCTTGCGAGGTTCTGTTTCCATTCCCGAATAGGTGTTGATTCAGTTTCATTCTCACTTCTAAACTTCTCCAAAAATGCTTTGTTATATTTCTTCTGTGGTTCAGGCAAGTGGTACATTTTTCTCAAATCATTAGGTTGAAACGAGCCAAAGACTCTCCCGTCGACTATGCAGAATGTTCTATTTGTAACAGGAATTTCTTCCACTGCCCACCACACTACATCTGTTTACGAAAGAATTTTCTCTCGAGCTACTATTCTGTGTAGATAGGAGTCGGCTAAATCCTTTAGGGTAGCCTCTGACTTTCTGGTTGAGTTTGCAGTAGCTTACACTGATACCGTTTCAGGCTCTTCAGCTTCAATTAGATTATAGATGCTTTGCCAACTAGTGTTGCCGAGGCCAAGACAGGTAGTGTCTAAAATCAATCCCTTCTTGCTTGGTCCTGGATCAGTGGTAGATTGTCATGTTACTGCGGGAGCTGAAGCTGCTGCAAATCTCTTGGATTTCTTCCCCATTTGGCTTGAATTTGTTGCTTCGGCGGAGCTCTACGTAGGAGATAAAATGAACGTAATACAGAGAATAGGTGGTGCGAGCCAAATATGAAAGATTTATATCAATTAATGAATAATGAAGGATTGAAATAATACTGCTGCAGATACCTCCGAGGAGATCTCGACATAACTGCTCCATTAATTGGCCACTTTAACCTGTCTATCATTTAAATGTCCATCATATCGTTTATTCGCCGAATAATTCATTCAACCGTGGCTTTGATTTCTGGCGGATAATCATAAGTGAATTGCTATTGGGAATGGGAAGGCTCTTAATAATAATAATCTAACATAATATACCCAAGTCTTTTCAATCTTTTTTGAAATTCGTGCTTATCTTTATCGCAATCGGAATCGGAGAAATGCTCGAGTGGTAATATTTGTGTCATTGCAAAATCCCCGATCTCCGATGGCGATACAGCTTATTCGCATCGAGAGTTTTTAAAAGGTGTCTTTAATGTGTGTGTGCTACACTCCTCGATTGCCGATAGTGATATCACATCGGAGAAAAGTGCGAGGGCCTTTTGTTACACTTGCTTGCCTTTCCCAATATCCGATAGTTATTCACTTTTCGGATCGGGGTAAACCAATGGGTCTTTTCGTTATGCATCCCTTGTTGTTGCGATATGCGATCTTGCGATCGCTTTATCGCAATAATAAAGAATTATATATTTATTTCTTAAGACCATTTTATATTTTTTCAAAAGGTTTATAATGTATTTCTTCCTTGGGACCCTTTGATGATGGATGAGTTGATACCAATTTTATTCATAAATCTAAAAAGGGACCCATTTCATATTATAGTTAAAGATAAAATTTTATGAAATGGGGGGTTGTTGTATAACACAACATAATGTAAGGGCACAATAATAACAATAGTGGGCTTCTATGGAGCACACTAATAACAATATGGGGCTTCTATGGGGACTACATGGGTACAACAATATAATAAGGGGGTTGCACTAATAACAATAAGGGGTTACACTAGTAGTATAGGGGCCTAACAACACATGGCTAAGGAGGCAGTTACAAGAAAAAGAAGGCCAATTGGCCACCATGGAAAACCTCTCCATGGAGGCAATGCAATGTAGGATGCCACCAAAATCATATGCCTTGTACCTCAAATATCAATGGCTGCAATTTTAGATAAAGACACTAGCACAATAGGGGACTACGCCTTTCCAAGACTATAGGTAGTTCATTGAACTATGTGACAAGAGAATCCTAGAGGATAAGGCCAAGATATTTGACGTCTACTTGCACAACTTGGCTTTAACAAACTTGAATGTGTGGGACCCCAATGAAAAGTTTAGGGACTTACAACTAATGGACTTGGCATCATGGATGAGTCATGAGGAGGCTAGGGATAAGGATGTGAAGAAAGTGTTGGAAAGATAAGAAAGGGAGCCCCTTTACATTAGAGAAGAAAAAATAAATTCAATGGTTGTAGTTGGCACCCACAACATCATCGCTAATGATCCCCAGCTTGCACTAAGATACCTGGCTACACAAGAGCAAGCAATCACACATTTTGATAACACCTTGAGATTTCTAGGAAATGAAAGCCAAAAATCATGCCAAAGGAGCTGGGGAACCCTATCATACAACCTAAGGATCGGGGAGTATCACTCCCCTGAAAGGATGAGAGATGCACTAGAAAGGACCGCACTACATAAGAATTCACTACAAAGACTCAAAATCAATTGGATTGGTCTGAAACTCAGCCCACCATTGCTATTGGGTATGCTACAAGGTAGAAAGGAGGAAGAAGAAACAAAGTAGTGGGAGGAAATAGAGAAACATGTAGGGTTTGATCCATAAGAGGAAACTCCATCAAAAGAGGCCTATGATGTCAAAGAGGCCACAAGAGCTATGAAAGACATGGACATAGACTAAGTTGCTTAGATGATGAGCAACACTTTTAATAGGGGGGTGATGATGAGACTTATCAATAGGTAAATTATATGGGCCTTAATGCTACTCTCCAGCTCATTAAAATCAACTTTTCTCACATTTCTTTACATATTTTATTATATTTTTCTTAGTGAGAAGGGTAAAGGTGAGATGTTATGTCATGTGGCCTAATGTGCATTAATTTCAGGATTTGGAGTAGTTTTGGGCTAATTTAAGTGCAGGAACTCGAGCTAGACAAGAAAGAGCGATTTTAGGAGATTGGTTATCCCTCCTTAACTCCTCAATCACTCAAATATTCCTCGACCAGATCTCATTAGCTCAGAGTTACAAGTAGCCAAGCCCACCGAGTTCAATGGCAACTAAGCCAGTGATAGTTGAATACACGTCAATCTCGAGGTTTGGAGCCAAGCCTCCCTAATTTTAAGGAAGTTTTTGGTAGCTTCACTTGTATAATAAGAAGGCCTAGGGCCTCATTAGGATTTAGTGTTTTATTGTAGCCAAGAGGCAATTTCAAGCTAAGATATTGTGACTATTATTCTCATGTGATTTTTGACATTTTGGTGATAATGAAAAGGGTTTCTTTGATCCAACATTTTTTTGACTCAGAGGGTTGAAGCTCTTGGGTTAGGGCCCAACCCTAGAAGTAGAGGTTCCTCTTATTTTTGTGCATGTATCCTTAGATTAGAATCATAGATTAGCTGCTAAAGTTATTTCTTTTTTGTTTAATTTACAAGTCTTTGAATGATTGGTTAGTTTTGCTTCCATTAGTTGGAGAAGTAGATTAGTGTTATAGTAGTGAAAGAAAAGACTTCAAAAAATCTTGTGATAGTGGCCTCATCCTCATCTCCCTCATGGGATCATGGTTTGAGGGCCCCACTCTCATATCCCCAAACATAAATTTATCTTTTGGTTATTACATAACTTAGGATTTCTTGTTGAGTATATCATTGTTAATGATTTCTTAGAAGTACCTGTAATTGCCATTTGGTTTCTTGAGTTTGTTGTAAATTAGAAATCATTCCATTCCATATATTTGATCCATTAGCAATCAATTAAACAGTTTCTCAAATTCAACTCATCTTTTCCACATCTACATAAAGTTGTGCATAAATGAAGAAATTAATATGTGTTGTTGTAGGAGTTCCTGATCAGCAGGAAGGAACTCATTCCACTAGCCTCATCTAAATATTCTCCACCTTTCGCCAAATCCTACCGATCACCAATTCAAATTTATGTTTTGTAGCTACTGTGGACAACCACCTTGAGAAAATCCAACCATCTTGAAGAGTTGGGCTAATCCTTGGGTAGTGTGCACCTTCCTCATACCTTATTCCACCATAATACACCTTCCCAACACTTCCTTTCATCTTCCCTAAATTCCTACAACTTTCAGCTAAGCTTCCTATAGTAAACTAGGACATCCTGTAGTAACTACAGGAAATCTTGTAGCAACTACAGGAAATCCTGTAGCAACTACATGAAACACTGTAGTAGCTTGTTTTCGACTGTTTTGGGCAGAAATGATGATCAAAGCCTAGGGTAGGCCTTCAACTTGACCTCCATACCCCTCAATGCCATTTTTGACCTGTTTTCCCATACCTTCCTCCCCTACCAAAGATCAACTTGTTTAGCTTAACATTTACATTTCTAAATTGAAAACCAAAATACTCTTTTCTGCAATATTTAGCTAGTTCATACATACATTAGTCTTAGAAATGTTAGGATCATTTCCATGCTTACTTAGTCTAGATAACTAGATGATAGAATGCAAGGTTAAAGTAGGTATCTTATACAAGTAATGTGTGTTAATTCCTAGCTAGGTAATTTCATGTAATTCATAACACTTTATCTTCAGTACTTTCATTTGCTTAACATAGGCAAGCCTTTACTTTCAACATTAAAGATAGCTTTGCATTCACTGTTAGTAGTCAGCCTCCTTCTAGTCAATACAAGAATGATTTGAAAAAACCTACTGGTCTATCCCTTAGTTGAGAAGTGACAAGAGTAGGTTGTTGCATTTGCTGTGCATATAACATTTTCACCTCCAATTTTGTACAAACCTTGGGTTGATAAAGTAAAGTTGGTTACCCTATGAGTTGCAACATCCTTGTTGCAATATTGGGGCTCATCAGTACCTAGGCCATCAAAGATGTATATTGGCACCCACAGGTTAATTTTTGAGATCCTAGGATCTCCGAGTAATAATAACACATTACGCATGACCTTGGTCACCTCCTACACCCAAGATGTTCTTCCGCTTTGCACTACATTTGATGATTCTTTAGGATGATATAGATAAACCCAAAATGCACCCAGGCCAACCTTAAGACCATATGAGGGATGGAAATTGATTCATGGCCCAGATGAGGATGATATTACCTTCAGAGACTTGGGAGGGTTTGTAGCTCCTGGAAATCCCTCAATGTTGGAGTAGAGATGAACACATTTCATAGTTGGAGACCCATGAGACCCCTTTGTGGTGCCAAAACTAGATTTTGGGGCCCGCAAAGAACCATTCATGGAGATTTTCAGGGACAACCATCAACTTATGACTTTTAGATGCTACCAAACCCCACTTGGCACCTTATGGCATCAATTTCTTGCCATTTGGAGCACTCTTCATGCATGACATTAGCCTTAAAGGCATCACAACTGTGTGGGCTTACTATTTCATTTTAGGTAAAATCTAGTGGGTTGTCTTTTACCCAAGGAATTTTTGTGTGTTGTTTTGTAATTAGGGGCTTGTAGGTTAATTATTATAACTTATCCTCCTCATATAAATAGAGGAGATCATCATTGTATTCATCATCATATCTTAGACTATTTTTTCCCTCCTTAAAGAGATATTGTCCTTCTTGTTGGTGAAAATGCAATCTATGTAGTATTATTATTCATTGGAGTTACTTTCTTTACATTGGAGAAGTTTCCTTGGATCAATAAAGGATTTTTCATGCATATTTTCTTGTAAGTGAGCTTATTTATGAATTTTATTTTATTTATTTATTTATTTTATTTATGCCTTAATTTTTTTAAAATCAATTGCATATAAAATATGTCTCGTTATTGTATGCATTACTCATCTATGATATGTGAATGAAAATCCACTTGGTGAATCTTGATTATAACTCTCCCAAGTGACCTGTATCCTGCACAAAGGCAATAGTTAGGGTTTTTTCTAGGGCATTAAACATCGTTACTCTGCAAGTTATAAGACATCTTCATAATCCATAGACTCCATCCACCCAAGGACTAGGCACTAGAATTTTCAAGTTGGTGATCAAGTCATATTTTACCCACAAATTAATGTTTTCTCACTTTCTCTAATTCAAGCCTCTTAAGGAATTAGGGCTTTGTGTGAATTAGATAAGAAGAGGAATTTTTGGTCTTGGAAAGTTTCAACATCCAGGGTTGTAGTGGTTGCCTCAAAATCATTCCCCTTGGTAGCCATTTTTTCCATTTTCATCCATAATTTCTCTTTCCCTATTTATTTTCCCTAATGTAAAACCCTAGTTTCGTTAAGAAACTTCATCTTGAGGACTCGTTAAAGGTTTCATGTTCCTTTTCCTTGCTAATACTTACTATTGGAAACCTTTTCTTGGCACCCTGACCTTGGGATATTCCATTTTCCACACCATTACTCAAACCCTAGTTCTAGCATGCTATATTTTTGGATGGTCTTAGGGAAGTGAATTGCCTCTTTTCCATGATTTGAGCATTTTCCTTCAGTTGAGTTCTCCCTTTGAAGCTTTTAAGTCACCTTATTCCTTTAAGCATTGAACATCTTATGGTTACCTAAATATTAGGACTCCTCCCATAGGTGAAAATACATAAAGAGAAGGGGTTTGTAGCTATGGTAACATTGGGATACTACCTTATTGTTTCCACTTGGTCTTGTTTTCTTCTTGTAGGGTACCCCCATATAAGACCTGCTAGATTTGCGGTAACCAATACCTTAAAATGCATTAATGCATCATTATGGTGCGACATTGTGAAAGAGTAAAATAAAAACAAAATTGTCAAACTATATTTCAATATCACATTTCTTTTCGTGTTTCCAACCACTCACATAAGCTTTGATGTTCACCCTCCTTGTATTACCACCTCATTTCAATCCTCTACAATGTTGCTTTCTTTCTTCGATAGGTTCACCAATTTATTTGACTCATTTTTGAATTTTGGAAAATACTGCACTTTTTAGTTTTTACTCTATGAGGCAAAACAAACCTCCTCGAGTGTGAATAGTTTATGTAAATTTTTTGTTAACACCTTATTTTAAATTTCTCCATATTAAAATTTACAATCATGCTTAATTTGGCCAATCTTGCATTATTTTTAAAAATTAGTGTGATTCTCTTCATAGGTTTGATTTACAGTGCCCCTTTGAATGTGTGTCCTATGAATTTATAGGATGCACAATTGACAATGTATCTAGTAATGCCTCATTCACAATGAACTATAAAACACAATGCATCAAAAAGCATTAAAGGTGTGTCTCATCTTAGAAGACACATTGGTATATGTTGATGTTTTTCATGACTACATTATTATTGGTGCATCTGGTGGGATACCTCATTATTGGTGTGCTATAAAGCACAATATGTTAAAATGGTCATCTCACATTTTATAATTCATCTCATAACATAAGAGGTACTGATGCACATATTAGTGTGTTTAATGATTACATGTGTACTAATGTGTTATAAATTACAATGCATTTAATGGATAATGTGTATACTTTTATCATAAGCATTGACATGCATATTTATACATTTTATGATGATATTGGCATTGGTATGAGCATTGCATTATTATGATGTGAACAACTATGCAAATGTAACATGATTAAAGGTCTGAAGATTGTATAAAGCTCCCTTTGTTGTTGTTTTTGTTATGTATTAATAAGATCTTATTTTTTTCTTTGCACATTTACCATTATACAAATGAGTTGCTATACCTATCTCTTGGTGAGAGCGATACTGTGAGGTTTTGTGCATTGAGGTGCATACAAATCCTATAGTGTGCCAAAGGATGACAAGTGTTAGGTTTCTCAAATACATTGACTACCATACATTTTGCTTGAATGAGGGATTATTTACTAATTTTGTGCAAATGTGGAGGTCAAAGGAAGACAAATTTATACTATAGGGGAAACTAGTATTATTGAGCACCTTGAATGATAGTTATATCATGATTGGGCTCCCAATTTTGGGGGGAGAGGAATGATCTTCATCCATGTTTAGACATAAGTAGATTGATGGATTAATTGGTGAGATAGTATTATATAAGAAAGAAGGGTTGGGAGGGTGGCTCACTGTATATGTTGACCAATCATGACTTGCTAATTTGGGTAGTGGCTACCTTGGTAGAATGGAATTATGGTTCAGAGTGAGGTCATTATATTATAGGGGGTCATATATAAATTGTAATACACATGCTTCATGGTCATTTATTTGCATGGACATTTTTAATGAGAGAGGCCACAACATTGTAGTTGATCCTATGCTTTGTCTAAGATGGAGGTTACTTTGCATTTGGGTTTGTGTTGGGTCAAGATATTCGTTTTGGGGGCTTATGTTAGCCTAGGATGCATTAGTGGGGAGAGGTACTTGCACTAGTTAGCACATGTAATATTTTTACTCTAGATTTATTCATGCACGAGTGAAGGACACTAAGTGGTTCTTTGTTCTCCCTATCCCATGATCGATTTCCAAGGAGATCCTGATATAGTCCTCCCTCATGGAAAATACTAGATTTCACATTGTGATTCATGCAATTTCTATTTAACATGAGTTGACTTGTGTATTATATAATGGCGTGTGATTGAAGTTCTCATTGTGGTGATGTCCATATATTGGACCTGGGGGTAGGAGCTAGTTGGAAGCATGTCTATGGTAGAGTTGAAAGATTCAACAAATTCATAATCAATGCCTACAATGATTGATATTTTGGGGTGGTTTATGGGATCTCATGAATAATATATAGGGCCTTCTCTGGTGTGATCTATAGAGGACCTGATTCAGGTGGATATTGGTGGCCACCCACCTATTCCATTGGCTCACAATGTAGTTTTATGTTTTTAACAGTTTTTAGGTCTTGAACTTCTAGAGTCGTTTTGAGGTCCTAAATGGTGTTTTTTGGGGAAATGGGAAAATGATAACCATAAAATTTATCAGTAGTCCAAAGTTTTTCTCCTTGGATATACATTTCCAATGGGCTATCATGTGTGCCAAACATAGATTGTATGCCAAAGTTACAACATGGGAAGTTGACATTCCAACTTACCCCATTGGGGCCCATAAGCCTTTAGCGCTTCATCTCCTAGGGTTGGGGTTTTGGATGTTTGGAATTTCTCATTGTTTATTCATGATAAAAAGGCATATGAGCCTTAATGTAATATAATTTAGGAAGGCACGTAACTGTCACATCTCTTCTCAGAGATAAGCTACCACCATTTGAGCTAGTTTGCTTTCATTCTACTTGTATACAATCTTCCACATTTTCCATTATTTAATTGAAGTCAATTTTTGTTATATCTCTATGCTTTTGGTTATTCATCTACATTTCATTTTGTTCCCCTCATAAACTCATATTAGTAGTATCAGAGTGGTATTATCTTTCTCTATTTGTCTATGCATGTTCCCGATAAGGTCAGGGTATAAGGAGGTTGTAATCAAATTACGCGAGCCTTAAAAAATTGTCTTCATCGACCTCGATGGAATCCCATGGCAAAAGAAAAGAATGACGAGGGAGAAGGAGATCCTAATAAAATATTGATTGAAGAAGTCCTTGACTGACAAAGGAACAAGATGATGGACAATTTTCCAGAACCCTTCGAGAGATGCCAATAGGTAACACATCTTCATCAAGTGATCACATTCGAGGTGCTTCCCCCTTTAAGGTACAATTTAATTTTGATATTCTTGTATTTGAAGGTCAGATAGATGTAGATTCTCTAGGAAAAAGGTTAAATATGCTAGAAGGGTATTTTTTGGTCCACAATTTTTTTGATAGAGAAAATATTACCTTTGCACTCAAGGTCACCCCCCATGTGAAGGATTGGTGCTAAAATTACTGTGAGAAAAGGGCCATGGAGGAATCCCTACTATTTGCAGTCATACCCACTTGGGACTCATTTAGAGATGTTTTTAAGGAACAATATTACCCTATTGGAATCTATGAAGACAAATGCATGAGATGGGCCACACTATGACAAGAAAGGGACCAAGTTGTGCCATATTTCACAAATATCTTTCATACCTTGTGCACCAAGCTAGGTATCAAAGAATTTGAGTGACATCTAGTGCTTGAATACCATGGCATTTTTCATAGGTACATCCAAATAGAAATGGATTTCCTAGACATCTACTCACTTAGTGTAGCTTACCGATATGCTGTCAAAATTGTGTAGAAATTTAAATAGAAGAATAAAGACTTTGGATCTGTGAACCCTTCACAATAGAAGCAATGAAAGGGAAGCCCCAAACCATAGAAAAAATGATAGAGCTAGGGTGGACCACCCTCTGACAGCCCATTGAAGCCATAAACAAAGAATGGTATTGGTAAGATGAAGAAAGACACGAGAAAGTGGTGCGAAATTCCACAAGAGTCCCACTCATAACACCAATGAATGCCACACAAAGTGGTCACTGGTAGACAAGCTAAAACATTTGAAATCGAATGCAGGTTATGGCTATAAACCAAACTTGGAAAAGGGAAAACAAATCATTGATGCAAAACCCAGTGCCACCATTTCCACTGCCAAGTCCCAAGAAAGTGAGCTTAAATATCCAGAGGAAGGTGAACACGTCTTCCACTCACAAATGTGGGTGAAGGATGCTCCATTGTGTTTCATTATTGACAACGAGAGGTAAAAGAACCTCTTATCAATAGAGATTGGTATGCAGTTGTGCCTGTTGACAATGCCACACCTACAACCATACACCATATGGTAGCTCCACCAAGGGTGGGATCTCCACGTCAGCCAACAATTCCACCTTCCCTGTGCTTGCCTTGCAACATCAAGCCTTTCATGGATGAGGTATTGCATGATGTTGATCCCCTTGCAGTTTGTGATTTTCTATTAGGCCAACCATATTTATGGAAGCGACATGTTGTGTATGAGTCCATACCTCATAATGTTACTATTACTTTGGGTAGACAAATTTACATAATACTAGAGGCAACCCAACCTACTACCATTTCTTTGATCTCTTCTAAGCAATGAATTAAGAGCATCTCCTAGGCTGGGAAATTTGTATTCCTCTTTATTCACTCTCAAAGTGATGGGAATATTGTGGCTACAACCATGGCCTCCACACAAGGCTCCTCCAAGAAACAATGATAAATGAATAAGATCATGGAAGAGTATAAATACATATTCGTCTCCTCCTCCATGAGGGTACCTCTTCATTTTTAGGTCAAGCATTTAATCAACTTGACCCTTGGCTCGCCTCTACCCAATGGGCCAATTAATTATGATTCTCTTCTAGAGAATGAGAAAACAGAGTGACATGTTCAAGAGCTACTCCAAAAAGGGCACATCTAACCAAGTTCCTCACTTTGTGGAAGCCCAATTATACTTGTATAGAAGAAATATGGGACCTAGTAGCTTTTCATTGATTATTGGCTCCTAAACAAAATCATAGTTAGGAACTAGTACCAGATTCCCCAGATTCATGACCTACTTGATCAACTCAACTGGCCCATGTATTTAAGTAAGATTGATTTGAAGTCTTGCTACCACCAAGTCCCAATATAACCAAATGATGTGCAGAAGAATGATTTCCAATCCAAGGAGGGTTTGTTTGAATGGTTGGTCATGCATTTTGGTATGCAAAATGCCCCAAAAACTTTCATGTAGATGATGGATGATATATTGTGGCCTTTTACCAAATTTTTTGTAGTTGTATATCTAGATGATATCCTCATCTTAAACAAGTTTTGGGAAGAACACTTGCAGCATATTCAACAGGTCCTCCACACTTTGTGAAAACAAAAGCTATGTGCTAACTTGGAGAAATACTCTTTCAGCATGGACAAAGTCCAATACTTGGGGTTACATTATTGGTGAGAAAGGATTTCATGTGGATCCAACCAAGATCCAAGTCATTCGAGATTGGAGAACCCTAGAAACGCTGGCAAAGCTTCACAACTTCTTGGGCCTTGCTAACTTCTACTGAGGGTTTTTGTTATGCTTCTCTTATATCACTTGGCCCTCAAGTCAAGTAACCAAGGGTGGAGAAAAAACAAATTTTTATTGGTCTGAATCACAAAAAAGGTGTTCAATGAGTTAAAACAAGCATTTGAGATAGAGACAGATGCCTCTGACTATGCTATTGGTGCAATACTCATTCAATAAGGGAATCCAATGGATTATCATAGTGAAACACTATGATATTATCTAGAGATAACCCACTTATGATTATGAGATGTATTCCATAATGCAAGTCATTTGATAATGGAAACATTATATTATGGGGAAGGAGACGACCATCCACACAAATCACAAGCCTCTTCAATTTATGTAGACACAAGGGAAGTTACAGAATGAACACCATCAAAAATGGTCCACATACCTGCACCAATTCCATTTGAACATAAAATATGAGAAGGGTAGCACCAATCATAGTAATGAATTTCTGTTTGTGGTATTTGATTGATTTTCTAAGATGGACATTCTGGTTGTCTGTAAGAAGAGTATCACAACTGGGCCACTGCCAATATTTTATTCGAATGAGTATGAGAGCATTTTGGGATCCTATAGACTATCATATCAGATCATGATAACATGTTTCTAAGTGCACTATAGTTGAGCCTTTGGTCATTGTTGGACACCAAGCTCACTAATTCAACTACCTTCGATCCCCAGATTGATGGCCAGATAAATGTTGTCAACAAGATGATCATGCACAATGCACATTTTATGTATGTACAAATCCAATCATCCTTGAATATGGGATGTGAGTCTCCCCTATGCTAAAGACAACTAAAACATATCTCCTCATAGCTCAACTAGCCACAACCCCTTTTAGGTGTGCCTGGTATTTCAACCATTGTGTCCCATTGATGTAATACCCCTTGCAACTACATAGGCCAAATTTTCATAGGTTGAATATGAAGTTGGCAAAGATAACAAGTTTATTGAATGAATTCAACACATCTTAAATGAAGTCAATGATATATTACATAAAGCCAATACTAAGTACAAACAACATCATGATTAGCATTGGGTGCCACACAAGTTTCAAGTGGGAGACAAAGCTTGGTTTCATTTGCGAAAGGAATGCCTTGTAGGGGCCCATAAGAATAATTGACCACTCTACTATGCACCTTTCACCATTACCAAGGCTATGGGTGACAATGATTTTGAGCAAAGTATCCCTCCATTCTTTTGCATGGACCCAATGTTCAATGTGGACCACCTCCGACCATATTTTCCACCATTGTTGGACACATAAGAAATTGCAGAGTAGTTGAGACTGACAAATCTCAACCCAAATTGCATTGAATATGCCACAACTAATTAGATCATGGACCCATATATTAAGAACACTTGCTAATAAATAAACCAACTATATTGGGTTGTCAAATCAATCCAACTCCTGCACCAAGACAAGTGGCTCACCAATGACCAAGTTGAGCACAAGTTTCCCTATCTCATAGAGGCACTCAATGCAATGGAGGCCATTTATTCCTAAGGAGGGAGTACTAATCTAGGTGGATATTTGTGGCCATCAAATAATTCCACTGGGTCACTACAAAATTTTCTATTTTTTTGTAGTTTTAAGGTCTTGAACTTCTAGAGCTGTTTTGAGGCTCTAAACGACATTTTTTGGGGAAATAGGTTAATGAAAGTCATAAAATTTATTTATATTCAGAAGTTGTTCTCCTTAGATAGAAAATTTTGAATGGGATATTATGCATGCCAAATAGAGATCTTATGCCAAACTTATGACCCTCATTAGTTGATGTTCCAACTTACCCCATCAAGGCCCATAACCTTTCGCGCTTCATCTCCTAGGGTTAAGGCTTTGGATGTTTAGGTTTTCTCATTGTTTTCTCATAGTAAAAATGATTTTGAGCCTCATTTTAATATAGTTTATGAAGGTGCATAAATTCCACATCTCTTCTCAGAGATAAACTACCACTGTTCGAGCTAGTTTTCTTTCATTTTACTTATATACAATTTTCAACATTTTCCATTATTTAATTGAAGTCAAGTTTCACTATATCTTTGTGTTTTTGGTTAGTAATCTATATTTCATTTCATTCCCCTCATAAACTTGTATTAGGACCTTTTAGCAAAGATAAGGTAAGAGATTATATAACTTTAGATGTGGATGGGGGATTTGTGGTAGCAATTTGATGCAAATTTTGTGGGAGCACCTGGCATGGGGGATATTGTACTTAACAAATTATACAAGGAGGATTGCATCAATACTGGTTTTCAAATGGAAACCACTTTTGTGACATGTGGTATTAGTAGGGGTAGTAGTTAGAGATGATCATTCCCAACTAGTAAGTGCGAGAGATGGGCCCATTTCCCTACAATGGGATCATTTCCCCAAATATGGATATATTGTTTATGGGCTAGCCCACATTTTTCATATGGGTGGGGCCCAAATTATATACATGATTAACCGATTTTTTGGCATTGCTGTTGTGAGGCTCGATTGGATGTATCATTGTTTTTTATAAGATGTATATTTGAAATGTATATTCTTATGTGTATCTCTCATGTAAATTATATTTTTCATATCATGTTGATGTTGTTATTGTTTAATTTATATAATTTATTATGAGTATGCTAATGTTTATAAAAATATTAATAATTTCTCTATTTTTTAAATTAAATTTGAGAAGTATAACTCATTTAAATTTAGAGTTGTCATATAATGTTTTAACTTTAATTTTACGAAACATATAATTTGGATTTTGATTGCAAAAATTTATAGTCATTAATGCCGTATAATGTTTAACTCTTCTTCAAGGTGAATTGTTTGTTGTTTAGCAAGATAGGATGTGTTGATTAAACATGTTTAGAAATTTCATTAAATTATTCAATCAAGGATTGGACAATTTTATTAATCTTTTAAATCAAAATTTCCTATTAAATAATATTTCATTAGTTTAATGTTAAATAGTTTTAATGAACTGTTTATTAATATTGATAAAAATGAATTTTATGATAGTTAAATCTAAGGAAAAACCCCCCTTCAATTTTATATAATGATAACATATTACATATTGAATAATAAAAATAATCCTAAGACATTATGAATGTATAAAGATAAGTAATATGTAATAGAGATGGACATAGCTATGTAATGGACACAATTGACACAAGTAGAGGAGCCCAATAAAGGATAATTCTTCTAGTAGTAGCGCTAAAACACAGAGAAAACACGATGATGAGAAAAATACAAACTTAACCATAATGAAATTTTTATATGGAGAAAAAGTAGTTCAATTAACATATTTTCCAAATCCAGTGCAGATCTAAAGCTAGATATTGTAATGTTTTCATAGTATCAATAGAATAGAGAACATGGTAATTTTAGAAATGGTAGATAAACCAGGGTTGACACGACAAAACATTCTTGCTATGCAATATAAACATCAATAATATTGGTTCAAGAAGTGGTGTGATATGTTTGTGAGAAATCAAGGTTTGATACTTTTAACATTACAGAGTATCAAGATGCGGTTCTTCTCATGGATTCCTTCCATGTGTCGTTCGGTAATTCATGTCATTTTTATATATATGCAATTCCTGATGGAAAGAAATTTAGATTGCTATCCATGATGGAAGAGATCCCAAATACTCTTTTTGTATTTGATTTGTGTTCCTGCTATCATTAGTTAGCATGGTTGTTTATATCTATATAACTTAGCTTGCATATTTCAAAAGGGTTTATGTTTTTATTTTGTATAGTTTAACTCTATTTGAATGTTATATGCAAATTAAGATATGTTTAATCCTCAATATCTACCTAAAGAAATACCACCTACAACAATGTGTTTGGTTTTGGCGCCAATGTGATATTAATTCCATTTACTTTTAAAATTTTGATGTATCTTATAGATTTGAATTTTGTAATTCAGTTAAGCTAAAAATAGTAAGCTAGAATCTATGATGGCTTGGAATATTCTTGTGGGTATAATATTACATAACCATTATGACAAATATTTTCACCGAACACCTTTGAATATATACAAAATCCGAACTAGGTGCATTATACCCTACTGAATTAATTAATAACATTTATAAAATATCACAATGATGAATATTAAATATGTGTACTTTGTATTCATTCTTTCCACATCAATAATTATTATTTTTTAATATTAACTCCACAAATCGTATTATAGACACTTTGCATATGATAATGCATTTTTTTGAGAGATGTGGATGTTTAGGATATTTGGATATCCAAACATTAGAACTTTTTGAAAGTAAAAAATTTTGGCCCTATAATAAAGAGGATTATTTGAAATACTCGGGTCTAGATTTTGTCCTGTCATGACACATGTTCGGCTTGCAAATGTGGCGCAATACTATGGCAACATGTGAGCACATGACTACCACGTACAAAACTTGTGTTAGATGACATGACATAATATGGTGGTGAGACGTGGGCACAAGAAAACCATGTGTTAGTGGTGTGCCAACTATAGGAATGCTGACATGGCATAAAATGATCTTAAAATTAAGTAAAAAATATATTGCTAGAAAGCTCTCGACAAGCAGAAGATGACGATGACTTCAGAAAGGAGATTTGAGGTGATTGAATGAAATATTTTTTTTTTTGTATAGCCCACCTCCATAAAGTGATCTTATGGGGTTGATATGTTAGAGATTAATAATAATTAAATGATAAATAAATTAAAATAGAAAAGGCCCAACACGATAGTTTTGACAAGAAACAATATCATTAATAGTAAAAATTTAAAAGCATAGATATTTTTTCATAGAACTTCTTTAATCATTGGCTAAGTTTTTGCATAGGTTACTATGCATTCTTGTATCCACATTAAGTTTACAAATCCACTAAGGACATTTATATAAAAAATAAATAAAAAGATAAAAAAATTAAAATTAAAAAGTAGTGAGCATCATAGATTGCGCAAGAAAGAATATCATTATTGTAAATATTAAAAGCATCATAATATTTTTTCACTAATAATAAAAATGCAACTAATAATTTATAAAACAAATGTAAATTAAACAATACATTTACATTAGTTTCATTGAAAATTCAAAAATACAATTACTTAATCGTTTTTCTTATGCCCCAAGGGATGTCTAAAGTGAGACCTAATGCAAAGTGTTTTTGAGAAGCGATGGTCTATGCATGTTTTAGTTTATGAACAACTCATCACCGAGAGAAAAACTACATATTTGCATGCACAACAACAAATTTGTATGTCTTTTTTCTTATAAGGAATTTTTAGACATTGGAGTGTTTCTCAACGGAAAAATTGGCACTAAACAATGAGGGCTTATAGCCATTTATGAATCCTGTAATGTTTCCATGAGTTCATGGATGAAAATCAATATATAATAATGTTTTCTTGTTAAAGTTACTAGAAATGTAATCATTCATGCACATATTATACATGGAAATGGTATGTTTGTATAACACTATTAAGGTAATCAGATCTACTGTATAGAGCACCAAAAAATTGCATAAGTGTTATTGAATGTTTGGGAGGAACAAATACATGTGAAAGGATAAATAACCCAAGATTTGTAAAATCTGTTTTAGAATTGGAAATCATATAACAATTACCACAAAAGCAGAATTTGGTTCCAACATTGGGCACAAGTATGGAAGATGGCCAAGAACCATATAAAGCATGGTTGTAATAGGTTTGGTGTTTACTCAGCAAATGGATAGAAAAAGGGAAATCATCTCTACTTTGTAACAACTGAACTAACTTTTGTGTGTATTTGGACATATTTTTCTTAGCTCATACAATTTTTTGGATTTCCCAATAGAGATGTTTTGAGTAGTATTTGTATCATACTTTGGCTCACTAGCACTCTCTGTTGACTCAACAAAAATATATGGGTTGCTAAATTTAGGATGAAATTTAGTTGACCTAACTTCTAACGTTAAAAAAAAGGATAATAAGGATGTTCTTATATATCTTTTCTAATATCACTTATTAGATTCTTTATCACAATGAGAGGTATTACATTGAGAACGTTAGGTAGTCGTTCATTAATATAATGGCACAATGTGACATGTTGAGGATTCACTTTCAACCCTTTAAAATTTGAACAACCACATATTACTAGTGTCATACAATAGATCCAATTCAAAATGTGACACCAGTGACAAAGGTTGGCTACTAGAATATGACATGTTACAATTGGCAATGTAGCGTAATTATACATTTTCATGAAGCATTTATCTGTGATATCTTTCTCTTGATAACAACTTATGTTATTTTTGGACTAGTAGAATATCTTGTAAATCTGAATTAATTCTTGAATCACGATCCTACAAAATTAAATGAATAACTGTTCAAATGCACTTGCATAAATAACATAAATTCAATCATATAAATAAATCTTAAAAAAAATTTAGACTTATTGCAAACAATAATGACAACTTGAAAAACTTACAATAATATGAAATGCGCTAGAATTTGAAAAATTTATCATTTCATATTATTAATTTTTTTCACTACAATTAAACCAAAATCATTATCAATATGCGAAGATATTCTTACAAGAAATTGGGAAGCATAAAACATTCTAATTTCAATCAAAATTTCGAAGGGCTTCTAAAAGTTATTGGTGCTATTTTTGATGCATCGATGCATATGTATATACAAAACATACTAGTGATCTAAATAATGATACACATCAAAAAGTGACTTCTAATTTTTCCTTTTCACATAAAAATATTTGCAAAATTGTAATTTTGAAGGTTTATGATTCTATTTCGTTAATGAAATTGTGGAGAGATGCATTTTTACGTAGCATATAAAAAATAACTAAGTAAAAAAACAACATGCACATTTATTATCGATGCATAGAAATAAAATAAAATAAAAGAGTGGGATTTTTATTTTTTTAAATGCATGTTTATAAATTAAATGCATAATTCTCATTGCATTATTTTGTCAAAATTTACCAGCAAGATTTGTGCAAGATAGATTTTGAAATGAAGACTTTGGAGTTTGGTAGATTTATTTGAAGAGGCAAATTAGTATGGGCTTAGCTTAGGTCATATGCGAAGGAGAAATTTCAAGTATGTGACTTATTTTTATAAATCATCTCAATCTTTATCCTATTTGAATTAAATAATTTTCCATGCATTCTTCAAAAAATAGAAAACAAATTAATGTTTTAAATGTGTTTTATAAAAGAAAACCTTGATCATTATTTTATTCTTTTGTAAAAATTTAAAAGAGAGGTTCCTACAAGAGAGATTTACCAACAAAAAAATTGGAGTGGGAAAAGTTTTTGAAGAGTCAAATTGTAAGGGATCACTATAATTCATACAAAATCTAGAGAGGAGAAATTTTAAGTATATACCTACATTCTATTGTTCATCTCAATATTTTCCCTATTTGATTTAAACATTTTTAGTGCATCCTTTAAAAAATGGTAATGAATTTGATTTTAAAAAAAATTGTTTATAAAAGAAACCCCAAATCCTTATTTAGTTCCTTTTCCAAAATTTAGAAGGGAGATTTTTGTAAAAAAAAATTATCAGTTAAAACTTTGGAGTGGACAGTTTTTTTTTTGAAAACTCAAATTTGTAATGGATCATTGTAGGTGACATACAAATCTATAGAGTAGAAATTTCGGGTGAATGACTTCATTTTATTAATCATATCAATCTTTCTCCTACTTGATTAATTTTTTTAGAGCCTTCTCTAAATAATTGAAGGGTTTCATAGTCACCTTTAATATTGGAAGCCTTGTCTTTCTTCTTGTCTCCCTTGGTCTTCCTATCTATATTTCCTTTTTCTATTAATCATAATTTGGAAATTTGCATTAAAACTTTGCATGAGACATGTAGTAGCATTACAACATAATTACAAAAATTTGGCTTATCAGGGTTAGTGGTCTTCGCAAGTTTAGGTTGAGGCAGCCAATTGACAAAATTTTACCTATAAACCAAAATAATTGACTATAATGTCGATAGGATTAAAGCTTCTAAAAGGAGCCAAATATAAACAAATTTACATTCCATAACCCTAGTTAAATATTTGCGTCTTTAGCTGTATGAGATGGTGCCCAAATGCATTGAGGACAATTGACACTTAGCATTAAAGAGTGGGGGAGGAGTAAGATTGTTGGTTAATCATAAGTTCCCCTTGTTTCAACTTAGCTCCAAAATTGGCTTGTTTTTCAACTTCAACATTATTATGTCTAAGGATGTGAAAAACCAAATATTCCTCAAAATTTGAAAATAAAATTTGGATCTTTTAGATAAGAATGGAGAGTCTCTCATCAATTAGGTTGGAGCTAGGCTTCAACTGATAAGTTAGAATGTGAGAGTTAGCTATAACAATAATTTGAAGAAGATTTAATGAAGAAACCATAAGAATATTTTCACGTAGACCATAGGCCTCTACTTGGTTATTAGAGATAGCTCCAAGAACCCAAGAATACATTTCTTTGGAGAATTTGGTATCTACGGATAAATATTAATTCCCTAGATAAGTAGCCATATCTAGAACAATAGTTTAAAACACTTCAGCCTTTTCCTATAAGCAATAGATAAGACAAAGAAGATGAGAAGACCTACTTATAGTTCTGCTTTCCTCTTGTCTCTTTTGCATCGATCCTATCACTCCTTCCCATACTTAACAGGATTGAGGAGTACTTGTAAACATCAACAGAAGACAAAGAACTGATCAAAGCAAAAGATTTATTGAATACAAGTAATTCTCACATATAAGCATCATATAACAAGATAAGCATATGGGAAAAAGGTTCAAATACTTTATTAAATAGAAGAAGGAATTACAACCATCAAGTCTAATTCGAAGTCACTCCTCCAGCTTGGATCCCATCCACATCACATCAAAAACATGAAAAACTTGTAGCATAACAATACTTGTCTCAAATTCAATTCTCATAGCAACATTATCTCCTTATAATTCAACATATTCCAGCCCCTGATCACTTAGATGAGTGTTCAATTTGTAGGAGGATGAAGGAGGTTATGTCATAAATGGGGGTATTGAATGGCCTTCCATACTTAGAATTAGTTCCATAGAGGAAGGGATGAGAGGATAGGATGCATCTTAACTCATTCCTCATCCATTTTTGAGCTCATAGAAGTTGATAAGTGATAGAAACTTCTAGATGACTCCAAGAGATAAGAATATTCCCCAAACCCTATGTGAATTTCACTCAATCTCGCCCAACGCAGGTCAAAGAGAGCCTAAGTGCTCTGCAGAGCACCCTAACATGGACTCAACTGCTCTGCAGTGCACCCTTACATGGGCCTACCTGCACTGGTCCATCTAGAGGTCATTTCA
Organism: Pinus taeda; assembly: GCA_000404065.3. Classification (NCBI taxonomy): domain Eukaryota; kingdom Viridiplantae; phylum Streptophyta; class Pinopsida; order Pinales; family Pinaceae; genus Pinus; species Pinus taeda. Next base: position 115,904 of record APFE031365131.1, read on the forward strand.
GGATGTCTTCAAGTCATGAAACTGTCTAGGAAGGAGGCATTCAAAAGGGTGACTTGTTTAGGGCATGGAGAAACTAAAATCAGGGTTTGATGAGCCCTAAAACACTGATCTGGATGATGGGAGTGATGTGCCCAAATGGATTTGTAATAGTTTCCCCCTAAAGCATGAAGTCGAAAAAATGTTCATGTCGAATGAAATGATTTACGATGTGATGAGGAGGTTTCGAAGTGGAAGGTGACCTGCATCAATTACAATACATATATCATGATATTTTGATGTTTTCATGAATTGCTGAGGGAAGGCATACCCATGCTCAGCATATAAACTTTCGTTACATGTACATAGACAGTCATCTACAGATATAGACCCATGATAGGAATGACCATTAGTGTAAAGCCCTTGTACATATGATTTAGTACTTTGGATTGCAGATTACTGTGGTGTGGTTTCTGAGAGGAGTTCAGATTTACCACAGTGCTCATCTTTTTTATGATCGACGTTTCGAGTCTAAAACCAGACTCATCATCAGGATAATTGTGTGGAGAAAAGAAGGTAAAAAAGTAGGTATAAATATGAGAATGGCTAGATGCAAAAGCAAACTGGCTGACTATTTTATTTTAATTATTTATTATTTGAGTCATAGGTTTTCATTATTTATAATTTAATTTTGTTTATTCTAATCATTAATTAATACTAATATTTTAATTTATGTTATATTATAATAAGTTTATGATCTTCACCCTATTATTAAATATTACATGCTTTAATCTTTATATACAATATTATATGTTTAATATATTATTATATCTTTTTATTAATTATTATTTTATTTTTTTTTTATTTAATTATTATTATTAATATCATTCTAATTGCTAATTTAATTAGTTATGCCAATATTATCTTACTGCTCTTGTTTATGTTTATTTATTCCTAGTTATTTATTCATACTTATTATTATATTCCTATATTATCAATGATTTATTAATTATTGTTATTTTTATTTATTAATTTATTTATTTATTATTAATTTTATTACTAACACTCTTATTTTTATTTGATGTTGAGTTAATTGTTTATAAGTTTTTTAAAATCTTTTTATTTTTATTGTCCATATCTATGTTATTTAATTGTATTTCTTAAACTATATTAAATTTTATATAATTATTATTTTTATTATTCATTATCTTTATGTATACTTATTAATTATTAGTTATACTATTAAAATATTTTATTATTATATTAATTATAATTCATTGCTATTGTTAGTTAGTATTTATATGTTTTATTATTATTATTTATATTATAGTACTTACTTATATTTATTATTGATATTCTTCAAACCTAGGATATTAAAGAGCAGACCAGCTAATCAACCAAGGGCTACTAGAGGGGGAAAGATATTATGCTAGATAATCGAGAGCCCTAACCTATTCATTGAGATCAACTGGGTTTAGCAAGGGATTCCAATTTTTGCTAATTTCCATGCCACCATCCCTATTAAGGTTCTTAGGATGCTTAATGATTTCAATAGCTTCTCTAACCTTTCGTTTGAAATGGTGGTCTTCATTGGCAATAACCTTGGCATCTTCAAGGCATATATGGTGATTAGTCTTACCTACATGCTCAGCTAAGGCTGAGGATCGGACCCTTTCATTGCGGATGTCTGCGCTATGTTCTTTGAGTCTAATTCTTACAGACCTACCAGTTTCTCCTATGTATTGATCCCCACACGAACATTTGATGATATATACTCCCTTTTGCTGAAGTTGCTCTTGGCTGTCCTTAACAGATTTCATTCTTTGTTTGATGGTGGACCAGGGTTTGAAAGAAGTCTTGATATTCTTCTTATTGAGGATTTTAGCTATCTTGTCTGTGACACCTTGGATGTAAGGAAGGTAGGCATTAGAGGTCGGGGTGTCTTTTGTCTTGTTTTTATTCTTTACAGATTTTGCTTTTTGAATGGCTTTGTATATGCTTTTATTGTTGTACCCTAGGTTGGCAAAAGTTCTTTTAAGGTATGAAATTTCTTCTTCAGTATGGTCTGTATCAGAGATTCTACAAGCTCTAGTGAAGAGGGTTTGTAGTACCCCCATTTTTTGGGCAGGGTGGTGATGATTTAGTACTCCTGAAATCGCAGCCCAGATGGATGAAACTAGATCCGAGGTCTTCTATCTTGTTCAATCGTTCGCTCAAGTATGAGTCTAACCATGTGAATATGTGATTTGAAGTTGAACATGGGAAGACACCATATGATTACCAGCTAATGATGTAAGTCGTTAACAAACGCGAGAGAAATCACCAATAACAATAATGATCCTCAAGGTATTGTAGTACATTATGCATGGTGTGAATAGATGTTTTGATGTTTAGCACCATACAAAGTCTTTCAGTCGAAGGCCAGTGATGTCAACCTATTGCTGGAAGCGAAAAACTTGCCATTGATGTATGCAAGCCTCAAGGTATTGGAAGGGTGTTTCTAAGTCAACTTCTTGGATGATGTGTTGATGTCGACAAGAAGCGACTCATCGCAGGAGGGTCTTGATGTGTCCCACATCAACGACACAAAACAAGTTTAATGATTTTGGAGATGGAATTTGACTGATGACATAAGGTTCAAGAATGGCTGTCATGAAAATGAAGGTTTATGGTACTGTAAAGGATGTATTTAAACTGGATGACTTCTCTTGAACATGTTGGCGACACTAAAATTGAATTGGTAGCATTGATCCAAAACAAAATGATGGATGGTATGATAGACCAACGGTATGAAAACCATCAAGTTGATAACCCAACCCAAGTAGTCACGATGATGAAGTGAAAGTGTCATGTTCAAGAGCGACCTCCTACCATAAAGTGGTTTTCCTGTTTTTCCCATTTTCCCCAGTCATTGCTGACCAGTACCTCTTTATTTTTATCAAACTTGAGGAGGACAACATATGATTTTTATATAATTCCACCCTTTGGGTGAATCCATCACTTATGATGTTTTAACGAGTCTAGCGAAGGTGAAACTCAGTCTTCTCTAGATGGACAATTTTGTCACTATTTGATGTTTTAAAGAGTTTAACAACAAAGATAGCTCAATACTTTTCATGTTTAGAGAGTTTGAAAAGGGAAAAAAAGAAAACTCCACAAGTTCCTTTTTGTTGATTTGTCTCTCAAGCCTGAAAAAGCATAAAACAATACGAGAGATAACATATTGACCATGTTCGGTCAACGTATTCCTTTTTCGTAGTTAATCTATCTCAGTCTGAAAAAGGGTTAAACCTATACTGAGTAAATGTCGTTTTGAATCCATTAATGAGCTGAAAAGGACAAGCGCTCGACTCTCTTTTCATGTTTAGAGAGTCTAAAAAGAGCTTAAAGAGGACTCGAAGGGGGTTCCTTTTTCTTTATTTAACAAATCTCGAAAAAGAGATAAAAGTATGCTCTGTAGTCAAAGGTACAATTTACAATCGAGCACGTCAAATTCTGTAAAACCTGCTCAAAACATCACCAAATGGATTAAAAATAACTGTTTCATAGGTAAAAATAGGCAAATACTAATGCTTACTTGATTAGTGAACATGAAATAAACATAAAACAAGTTTTTACCATTTGAGACTTACCATTCAATTTTGTGCCCTGGGCTAGTTTTTTACCTCGAACTTCATCCGCTGATTACAAGAGATTATTGGATCATTTCTCATGGCATCTAGACCAGGTAGGAGATCTACCCCTCCTCTTTCTTTTCAGGTCATTCTTTTATTGTTTCATGCAAGTTTTTTTTTGGGGCCTGTGGGGTTTTATTTTTTCACCTTGGGATCAGCACAGACTTTCACATCGAAAAATGCACTGAAGCTTACCCTGATAAAAGGTTGCTTTCTCTACATCTCACTGTCTCTGTGCCTAGGTTGTGTTGGGAAAGTTTCCCAAATTTGATTTAGCTGTTTGCTCCAAAATCTGTCCTATTTTTTGCATGGAAAGGATCCTAACTAAGCTTATGATTGGATTTCAGGCTTTCATCGGATTAGAATGTCGATTACATGGTGAGAAAGAGAGCATGAAGAATAAGACATGGTTGCCCTAAACAATCCGGGTACAATTGAGGCCCTAAAAAACTGTGGGTTACTCAAATACTTCAAGTTGTCCGGAATGAGGCAACAAATAGAACTATTGCAGTTCCTTGTTCATGCATGGGAACTAACAGATCAAAATTTTCACATAAGGGACAAGATGGTCCCTATTACCATTGATTTTATTTACTTTCTTACTGGACTGTCGAGGCGAGGTGCCCCCATCTCACTTTCTGGATTTTCCCGTGGAGGTGAATCGATGAGGGATTACATTCGACAGTTTTGTCGGCCAGGTACACAGCCTAGCAAGGATGGGAAAATAAACATCAGAGATGTAGGTGATTTCCCTTTGAGAATGATCCTCTTCAAAATTGCAAAGTTGGCTGGCAGTGTGACACTTCATCTGGCGAACAGATCATATATGCAGTATGCACTTGAGTGTCTAGAGCCAAAAGTATTCAACTGGTGTGAGGTCATGCTTTCTTCAATGAAAGAACAACTGACCAAGGTAAAAAGTGGTAAGATGAAGAATTTCTGCTATGGTTCGATCTTAATCACTTTTACCTTAGAGATAATCCCATTGATGTAACTGCAACATGTATCACTGGGTGTAGTTGGTCCTAGAGATCCACGTATGCATAGGTGGGTCGAATTGATGGCTCGACATGCAGGTCAGTCAACAATTATTTTTCCCATTGCATTCTTTAGTTGGCTCGATCAACAACACCTTGTCATCGAGGAGCATCCATACTCAGGGATGGATTTCCATGGAGATCTAGATTTGATTCTACCAGTTGGAGCACAATGGGGTGCTATAGGTAAATTGTTTGACCAAAGTGTTTTTGAATTTTCAAGTTTCTACATAATTTTGTGTTTTTAATGTTTCCAAGGCTAAACTAAAATCGTTCTTATGCATGCAGATGTGGTTACTATTCGACCTGTGGGACACCAACAAGATGTAGGTGGGCCAACGTAGAGAAACATTGGGAGAGCAGTCCTCCAGGACTTGGTTTTGGCCGAGACCTTGGCAGAGTTGCAGGATCACATAGAGGGATTAATCTTGGTATTTTGAATGTCTGTATTAAGGAGTTACTTATGAGGCTACAATGCCACACTATTAGTGTTCCTAGCCGTTGGATGAGGCTTTTGTGCATGATACCACAGGCTGTGCCCTATTTCCATGAGCATCACTAGATCTACTTAGCATATTTTGCATGCATTTTGACTTTTTGGGTTAGATGACCAAACTTGTCTTGGACACAAATTTTGTAAAAACTTTTAAAACAACTATCTATTTTACTTTCAGAGTTTTCTATGGTTATATGCAATCCTATTCAACTAATGATGTGAATTGAAAATATTAATTTTACATGTGTCACAAATGTCTATTTAACACAATATTCACTAGAGAATCAGTTATTGTGTTAAAGTTTATGGAAATATGTTGATATTGAATGTATTCAAAATGCCTTTCCAAAATATGAACTCTAAGGAACATACAAAGAATTGTTGGGTTTCTGATGGTATACACACTTGTAAGTTGTAGTACAACGAGTTGTGAGTCTAGCCTAACGATGATTCGACGAATGCCAAGTGAAATGGCATCAGAGAGGATTTCAATCAATGTGCTATACTCAACGATGTTGTCCGTCGATCAACTGATACAAATCCCTTTAAAACTTACTAACTCGCCACTTGGAGTGAAAACAGCCCATGTTGTAGAAGATAGGTTCTGCATACTACGACTAACACCATCGGCATAACCAAGAAATGGTTCCGAAGATTCCGACATCTGCAACAAATGCAAAGTGGATTACTAACCAAATAAAAATCTCTAAAAGACACACACTGACACACAAACATGCAATGAAACCATATATATAATGAGTTTTACTACACTCAATTAAGCATAATAATGTTTGAGGTATAGCCTGTTTCAGGGCTACAACAGTGGAATCCCATCATAATCTACTGACTCATAGGAACATTTTTCCAAAACACTCTTGACAATATAAGGACCCATCCACATCAGTTCAAATTTCCCTGCTCCAAGTTTATCAGCTTCTTGATCATAAAGCAAGACCAGGTCTCCTTTTGAGAAGATATGAGGCTTGACATTTCTACCATATTGCGCCTTGTTTCGTTTCTTATGTGCTACGTTAGCCAATGTGACATCACGACAGGTTTCATCTAAATGGATAAGTTCCAAGAAACACGCTTCTTCTTCGGAAGTGTTGGGTAACAAGTCAATTGCGAGTTTGAGAGATGAAATTTCACATTGTATTGGTAAGATTAGTTCCAGATGATACACCAATTGGAAGGGTGTGAATCTAGTTGCATTTCTCACCGAGGTTCGATATGCCTACAAGGCAGAGTACAAGATTAAATGCCAGTTTCATTTATGAACCCCTATCATTATTTGCAACATCTAGTTCATGACTTTGTTGATGGCTTCAACTTGTCCATTCACTTGCAGATAATAAGGGGTAGAACTATTGTGTGACAGTCCTAACTTAGCAGTCAACTCAGCCATCATGTGATTGCGAAAATGCGACCCATGATCTGTAACTATGGCTTTTGGTACACCAAACTGGGAAACCACATGGTTAAAAAAGAAAAGAGGAGTCGTTTCGTCACTGTTGTTTAATGTTGGCATCACCTCGACACATTTGGTAAAATAGTCAACGACAACTATAATATACCCATGCCCCCCGGCCGAGGTGGGGTTACATGTCATGAAGTCAATGCCCCATTTGGTGAATGGTCCAACAACAATGATTAGATGCAAGGGTGTAGGTGGTAATATAGTTTTGTGATCATAGATATAGCATGCATGACAACTTCTGATGGCAATAATACAATCTTTGAATATAGTTGGCTAGAAGTAACTTGCACAGAGAATTCTTTGTGCGGTTGCATATCTAGATAAGTGTCCACCACAGACACCTGAATGGTAATCATTCAATGCTTTCTCGACTTCCTCATGTGTGAGGTACCTATGTAAAATTGTATCAATACCACGATGGTAAAGAGTGTCGCCAATGATCAGATAATCTTTTGCTTGGTATCAAACACGTCGTTGTTGCGAGCGAGAGGTATCAGGCTAGAAAGTTTGGGTTTGGAGATAGATCAGTATATAGCCGTACCATGGGTCAGATTACAATATCAGGAACAGAGACTCATTCGAAATAAATGGTTCAAATGTTGAATCAATGGAGGTCGAGGGAAGGTCACAAAGTAGCTCGGCAAAAATGAGAGATTTCTTTGATTTGGACTTGATGAATTCCAGATCAAATTTTTACAAAATGAATATCCATTTTGAGTATTTTCCCCCCAGCAATTGATGTGACAAAATATATGTCATGGGTTGCAATCTAAAATGACAGTGGTTTTTTGAAGCAGAATGTAGTGGCGAAATATCTGAACAACGTGCATAGCTGACAAAGCTAGCTTCTCGACATAAGAGTACTTATTTTCTGTATCATTGAGATTGCGGCTCAAATAATATATCATATGTTCAATCCCATTTTCCTCTTGGACTAAAACCATGCCAATGATTGTATCTGCAGTGGCGAGATACAAGTAATAGTCATTTTGATAATTCGAAGAATACATTAATGACGCTCTAATCAAGGTATATTTAAGAGCATCAAAGGAAGCTTGCACAACCTGATCCCAATGGAAGGGTATCCCATTTTTCAAAAGACGTGTAAAACCTTTAGCCATTTTAGCGTAATTGGGAATCAACCTCCTCAGAAAGTTAGCCTTCCCTTGGAGTCTTTGTAACCATAAAATATTTGAAGGTGGACACAAGTCAAGAATTGCCTGAACCTTTAATGGATCAAGTTGAATTCCATCTCTAGACACTAAAAATCCAAGCAATTGACCAGAACCAACACAAAACACACATTTGTTTGAATTGAGTCGTATCTTGTAGTGTCAGCATTGTAAAAATATTGCTCTCAAATGTTGGGGGTGATTAGTTTGCTTTCGTGTATGAGCAGGTAATTCGTTAAGGTAAGGTTGAATAATGTGCTTTATGTCATGGAAGGCATAGTTCACTGCCCTCTGAAATGTGGCCCCTGCATTCTTCAAACTAAAAGGGAGTTTCCTATACATGAATGTGCTGCATGGACAAATAAAAGATGTTTTAGATTGGTCCTATAAGTAGATATTGATTTGATTGTAACCGGAAAAACCATCCATAAATGATAATATTTCGCACCCAACACATTCATCAATAATCTGGTTGATAAAAGGAGTAGGATAATTGTCTTTCAGACATGCCTGGTTTACATCCCTATAATTGACGCACAATTGAATTGTCCCTTGTTTTTTCATGACGCGAATAATGTTAGAAACCCAGTCAGTAAGAGGTACAGGGTAAATGAAGCCAACACACAAAAGCTTTTCAACTTCTACTTTTATGGCAGCGAATTTCTTTGGATGAACAGGTTGAAGCTGCTATCGTACTGGTTTGACATCAGGATACATTTTGATTTCATGTTCAACAATACTAGAGTCTATACCTGGCATCTCCTCGTATGACCATGCAAATATATCTCGAAATTCATGAAAGAGAGTATGGTAACTATCAAGTTCTGATGAAGAACATGATTTGCTGACATGAATGTTTTCTACAACATTAGGTTTGGTCGAAATATTAATAGAAATCGTTTCTTCAATATTTGACATGTTTCGCTCGGAATCTACTGTGTCTATGAAAACAAAATTTGAAATAAAATCAACAATTGAAGGGTGGTTAAGTTCATTTTAATAATCTTCAATGTCATCTAGAAGATGGGAACGATGATGATAATCTTCCCAAGGTCCTTCTTCTATCATCATTGATTGGATGATTCCTTCATCCGTAGAAAATATACGTGAAAAAGGATCCAAAGAAGTACCATATTCTAATGAATGATCTACCCATACAATTGGTGAAAGTGGATTTGGGTTTGCCGCACAAGCCAGAAAAATTGATTGCTATGCAACCTCAATGGAGCTTAGCGGCATAATTCAGTATTACTATCAACTTTAGAATTGTTGGCAATCCTCCTTAAATCAAATGAAGTGGAGGAAATCATGTTGCAAGTCTCTACTCTTGCCACTTCCACCAAATCAGATGGTGACGGTAGTGTAAAAGTACCCATTAGGGAAGAATCTTTAAAGAGACCTACACCAACACTTTGAAGTGATAGCAGGGGTCCATGTACCAATGGAATGCTTCTAGTAGCCTGAGAACTAGATGAAAAGAAGGCAAATTGATCTATAACTGTGATTCCACCTTTATGAGGGAATGCAATTGTACGAAAGTATGTGGAAACCACAACAACCATAGCATATACCCATGGCCTTCCTAGTAAAATGTTGTAGTCGAGGGGTCTATCAACTACCTCAACTTCAATAGTAATTGTTTTTCCTCCTAGTTCAATTTTCAGGTTACTTAAAATCCCACAAGGCGTATATGTTCGTCCATCGAAAGATTTTAATGTTGTTGGTGATCGTGACAACGATTGTGAACCAAGTGTTTTCCAGCAGCTCATTGACATAATGCAAGTAGATGCCCCCTCATCAATAATAGTTCGGTGAACATTCTTATTGAGAGCCTTTACTTGAATTAGGAAAGCTAAATGTACCAGTAACTGTGGTGTATATCCCACATGGTTAAAAACTACAAGATTGGAATCCGTAGGGTCTATTCCACCAATTGCTGACAGTAAAGCCTGCTTTTGGGAGGGACAATTTTGTAACACCTCAAGCATTGAAATAGCATAAGGTGATTGAGAAATATCTTCTACTATGTTATAGTTATGAGCTACTCGAGTTCTAGGGTTAAATGTCAATTTATGCACAACTCCCTTTGGTGGTTTTATTGTCAATTCTACCACAATAAGTGGTGGAATATTTTCCAATGAAGTCAAAGTCGAAGGATTAGGTTGATCAATGACTTGATTATTCGATGATGACGACGGATTTCCATAATATTTATTTCGTGTCAACACCAAAACTTTGTTTTTAGGCTTTGAAACGGATAGCATAAGTACTTGGGATGTGGAAGCATGGTCTGTCGCAACCAAATGCGTCTCCAGGTTTGGAAACAGATCAGTCAACACTGTAGATGTGTTAGAAGTTTTTAAAAGCTTAGAGACTTCTGAGCAGTGTGGACAATCTCTTGTAAAATGATCATCATTACAGATTAGACATGGATAACGAGGATTCCTTGTTGAAGTAAAGGAAACATATGATTTCTCTTGAGGGGGATTATCTTGTTTCTTCTTGTTTTTCCCCTTCTTCTTGCCTCCTAGTTGCTTTTGATTCTTGCTTTTTCCAGATGACAAGGCATTAACTTCGGAAGCAAGAGTGTTTTCTAATGCATTGGAAGTTTGATTGGAAATGGCAAGTGTTTGACTAGATGGTCTACCTACTATTTGCTTGCTTGAAGAACCAATCACACCGTCATTGGCATGATAGTCCTTACTCAATTATGGAGGAGGAGGAACAATGAAAGCTGGTTGAGGTGCATTTAGAATCTTGTCGTAGAGCGTGCTGGAGCAGTTCTATACATTAGGACTGTAATATCAATATGACTACTCTAAGAGAAGGAGAATGGAAGGAATCAACAACAACACACCCTGAGATTAATTACTTGGGGTTGGGCTGGGCTAAAGAGCTTCCCAAAAAAAACCCTAGGAGTTAGAATCTCTATTAATAGCTAGATGACAATATAGAAAATTAATTCACAGAAAGACTTGTAGAAAAAAATCCACCTAGAAAGGTCTTGCACCATATTAGAGAGAAATGTTGAAATCACCTTGTCAGCACCCTACACAACAATCCATGATTTTCTAATGAAACTTATATATTGTTGGAAAGAAGAAATAAATAAATTTGGGAACAATAAAGAGGGAGAATACATGGATTACCTTGAAGGTTAGAGTCAAGACTTGACGAGTACCTTTTAAAAAAATCCATAGACCAAATGGGTTCCAGGGAGATTGTAAACTATCAGTTGTAGGGGAAGAGATTTGCTTGAAGAAACGAAGAGTGCTAACAATAAGGGGGTGAAAAATTCATATGCCTCAAAATCCTAGCTGAGTCGCAGAGTTGGGTTGAGGGGGAGGGACCAAGGACAATGAGCCTCACATGGTGCTAAAGAGAAGAGGGTAGTTACCCTATAAATTCCCTTAGTCCATCTACGCGGTTGTTTGAGAGTCAAGTGCTCAAGACCCTTGATTGTCTATGCATCGACCAAACCATGCCAGGTGGTAGACAATCATACAAGTTCCACACTATTTGATTATGATCTATTATATTTCAGATGTAATTTAATGTTGTGACTCCATTCGTCCCTAAACCATAAAGTAATCGTCTGATTGACATGACCGAGCACTACAAAGGAATACTGGTCGAGTGAACTTTATAATGCATTTACTTAGCAATCCCTAACCTTAAGAGTGGTCGAAAACATAGTAATTATATTAAATTATGTCTATTCACATAAGAAAAACATAAGTGATAAGCATGAGGTGAGAAAATGACACTTAATATAGTTATGTTAATGATTTGATTAAACGAACCATTTAAAGATAACAAAAAAATTTGGATATGTGACATTGGGTATGTGACATTTACCCATACCTAACATGGAAATTTTATTTTGATACAAATTGTTATGAGTTTTTATTATTGTAATAATAGGAACGCTCATTAAAGATTTATATAAGTAAGTGAGTGTTCCACCATCTTTTTATATGTCCATAATTACTACTTAGTTACTAGTAAATCAATAAATTTTCCAACATTTGGAACACTCAAATCCACTAGCATGGTGAAGATAAGCAATTAATGAATTTTTCAACCCTACACTCTTTGAAGTTTCTATGTGCCTAAAAAGATCTACCACAAGGTCTTTGATATGCAGTGTCATGTATGATGGAAAATGTAAAATAAGTAGTCACATATATCTCCCTAAAAGAAGTGACCTAGAAGTGCGCAAATTGGAGTTAAGATGTCTTCTAAGTCTTCGAGGTGCATTAAGAAGAATTTTTCACAGTAATTCCACTATGACCATCCCAATTTAAGTAGTGTCTGTCAAATTGAACAAGTGGATAAAATTTTACATGCTAGAGTGTGTTAGTCCAATTTAAATGGTATTCAAAACCTAATTCCATTGGTAGAATAACTCCACCATCCAAGATTTTCACTCTGCATTAAATGAAATGGCTAGCATAACGAACTCATGTTTTGGACTACTAAGATGGAGGTATTTGTAGAAGTCAATTGTTGTGAACCTACATTTGCAACACTCTTATGTGATAAATGAAATCTAGAGCCAACAAGCCGATCATTGGTTGTTTGAGAAATATAGTATGAATCTATATCTACTCTATGTATTGTTATTTGTAATTGGTTTATGATCATTCTAATTTAAATTTGAAATGTTATTAAATAAAGATAGGAAGTTTTTTAGCCAAAATATATATTAGCATATCCATATAAATTAAATGGTCGGTAAACCTTGATAAGCATCAAAGAGTTACTTTGGAAATTCTTTATTATTAGTTAATTAAACATATTTACCAAGAGTTACTGCTCACAATAATTTATGCAATTCTTTGCATAAATTAAAATAGAAGTAAAAATGTAAATAAACATATTTAATAAGAATAATTACCCACTATAATATATGCAATTCTTTGCATAAATTTAGTAATGAGTAAAAATGTAAATATGCCTAAGGTTAGTAGCCACAAAAATTTATGCAAGTGTTTGCACAAAATTTAGGTAAGAGGATTATTGATATTGTTAATTTTTATGTGAGTTAAAAGTTCGACAGAGATGATTAAAAAGGTGGATGATGATTAAATACAACCCCATTGTTCAATCTCAAAGCTCCCTTCCAATTCCAAAATATAAACCATTTTTTTTCTGTAAAGTATTTATCGATTTTAGTGACCTTTTTCTCGATTGAACTTCATTTATATAGAAATGAGAATTTTTTTCTGCTTAATTTTGGATGTTATTAAAGAAAACCCATATCTTAGTTAACTTTGAAAAGAATTGTTTCATGACTAGCTTGATATCATTTGCATTTCAGGTACATCATTCTTGAGTTCAATACCTCCAACCACAAATCCTAGATAAATAAGTGTTGCAGGGCAACTTAGTCCCTGCCACTCAAGCAAAAAATTAAGATATGGAAAAGCATAGAGGAAAATGTAAATAATTGTGAGAAGTAAGTTAAGGTAAATATGTTTATCTACAACTTATTTCTATCCATTTTTTTATGCAAAAACTTGCTTAAATTATGGTGGTACGTAACTAATGGTAAATATGTTATTTACTTCAAAGCTTAAGAATACAAAATCACTACACAAATGTCTAAAAATAATGCATGAATATTGCAAACATATCCATAAATTGTGTAAGACAAATATTCACATGCCATTATCTTGTGCAAAGGTTGCAGTAAGACCTTCAAGTTATGGTCCAACCAAATGTTTGAAAATTAGGTTTTTCAATAAATAAATATTTATTTTTCAAAGTCAAACATTATAATTTTCATTGGACAATTCAAAACTAATAGTGGTCAATAAGAAAATAGAGTCCTAACTTGGCAATGGCTAATAAGATATTGCTTGGAAAATTCACATTTCTGTAAATTCAACTACATCATAATCTTAAGGAGTGTTTTAAGTACCTCCAAATGTTTATGGGTCATGGCATCAACTACATCCTAATCTTTGTAAAAAATACTGAAGAGAAAAAATATAATTAATGAGAGGAACATTAACAATAACTAGCAACAATAATAAAGCATGGAAACCCCAACTCCAAGGAAAACAAAGCCAATGGAATTCCATTAATCCTTAGCCAACACCTTGGCCAAGTGAACCTTTCTTGCTCACATCGCTCGATTGCATTACAATGAAGTGTTCCAAGCCTTTTAAAGGCATCACTACATGCAATCAAATGGGAAAAAAAACATGAGTACACAAAACCACGTGCCCAAAACCACTACTAATGACCTAGTCAACTTTGTCTCTTTCCCTCGATTCAAGTTTAACTAACATCCCTCCCCCCTAAAAATTGACATGGAGATTCCTCAACTAAATCCAACCAAACTATCCAAGTGAGTTAGCCCTACTCACTTTAGCCCTTACCCCACTCAAAGGTTATACCTAAGGTATATGTTATCCCCATATTCCTCGTATCGCCTAGATCTAAGACCAAACTTTATTGACAATTTTCCCAGGGTACACATGCCTTACAAGGTCTTACAACACTATGCCCATTTACATGCAATTTAAAAATTTAACTCCATTTTAACAATTCTTTTAGTTCTTTCAATCTGATGATTTTACGATCTGAAAATTGAGAACAACGGAGGAGCGTGGGAGACACGCAGCGGATGGCCAGAGTAACCAATGCGAGTAGGGTTAGATCCGAATGGAGAATGGTAGGGGGGAGCCCGACTCCCTCCTACAAAGAAGCCTTGGCCAGCAGAAGTAAATCACCAGCTGGAACTAGTAAAGACGGTATGAACTTCAAAACAGGGTCAATGAAAAGGAAACAGATGGGACCAGAACAAAATAAGATAGCAGCACAAAGGACAAAGAGGAAGAAGACAAAAATCTGGGTTCAAGAGCCAGAAAATAGAAAGGACCCTGCAAACCAAAAGTAGAAATCACTGCTTGAGTAATATTAAATGATCCTACTCTGCAGGAGCATAGGGAACATATGGGAACCTACGCCATTATCTGTAAATTCATGGGACTATGGCCCACTGAAAAGGATTTACAGACGTGGATCAAGTATCATTGGAAGCCCAAAGGAAGCATTGAGCTACATCTAGGGTCAAAAGGATTCTTCACAGTAGTGTTCTCCAATATCGAAGATAAAGACAGAATATTCGAGGGAGGACCTTATTTTTTTGCTGCAGCAGGTCTCTATATGAGACCTTGGAAAATGAACTTTGTCCCAGAGAGGGAGACTTTCTTTTCAATTCCTGTGTGGGTAAGGCTCTACTCTCTAGCTCTTAACTATTGGCAAACTGAATCATTGGTTGCCATTGGTAATAAACTAGGACGCTATGTTAAAGCTTCTAAAACCACAAGAAGAGGAAAATATACCTCCTTTGCAAGGATATGTGTGGAAATGGATCTATCAGGAACACTGTCGAACGAAGTCATCTTGGAAGTTTTTTATGAGGAGCGGTTGCAGGCGGTAGACTATGAACATATCCCCTTCAGATGCTGAAGATGTCATGAACATGGGCACCTATTAAGAGACTACCCTCTTAGCAAAGAAGATAACAAAGATAAACTGAATGCAACGAAGGACACTAAAATCTTCTAGAAAGTGGTTAGCAGAGGAAGGGGGGGAAAAAGGGACCGAAGCAACATCACACTAAGGGGAAAAAGGGTAGTTAGAATAAGTTTCAAGTGCCAGAAGAACCTGAAGAAATCATAAGAGAGACTCAATATCAGGAGGAAAATGCTAAAGAAAAGGGAAAAACAGAGGATACAATTCATTCTTCAGACATTGACTCTCAAAAAGAAGCCATGAGAAGTGAAATAGAAATGGAAATGGACTAGGAAATGACCCAAAGCAAAACAGATATGGAAGAACACAAACTATAAGAAATCCTTGACAAGGAAAACTTGGATCTGGAAGGATTCCTGATGCAAGGAACTAAAGGAGGAATAGATTCTCTGCCTCAAGAAGAATGCAACAGGATACATCAGTTATTCTTATGGAAGACTCAGGAACGAGGACATAAGAAAGGTACAAATATCCACAAACAGGAGCACAGAGGAGTGAAAACAATGAAAGTAAATCCAGGATTAGCCACTAGAAATCCGAGTAAGAAGAGAGGTAGAAAAAAGAAAAATGAACTCCTAATGGAGTGTGGAAAGATAATGATAGATTCAGGTAAGATGAAAGATCTAACTAGTTACTCCTTTACAAATCTTTAATTATGATGTTCATTTCATGGAATATCAGAGGTCTAGGTAGTAAAAGAAAACACAAAATGCTAAGTAATAGAATGAAACTAGCAATGCCGGACATAATCTTCATTCAAGAAACAAAATTCTCGATTCAGAAAATAAAAAAAATCCATAATAAATGGCTCAGCAAATTTGAGTTTCTAGAAGTCAAAGAAGAGAACACAGTGAGAGGCATTCTCACTCTTTGGAACCCCCAAATAGTCAACATTATAGATGCGGACGCGACGAGAAATTACTTATCAATTATCATTCAACCAATGGGGATGTTCGAGACCTTCCTAGTTACAAATGTCTATGGTCCTCAGAGGATTGATGAGAAGCTTAGATTTCTGAATTCCCTGGCAGATCTCAGAAGTAGACATGATGAAATCCCTTGGGTCATTGGAGGAGACTTTAACATGATTAAATCTCTTTTGGAAAAAAAGGAGGCACCAGAATCCTCAGTAGAGATTCAGCAGGATTCCATTCTTTCACAGAAGACATGAAAATGGTTGACTCTGAAATGCATAACGGTCTTTTCACTTGGAACAACAAAAGAGGTGGCAATGCCCAGGTTGCCTCCAAGTTAGACAGATTTTTGATCTCCGAGAAACTGATGCTCACAAATTTAGAAATGTCTTCAAGTGTTCTCCATTTGGAGGCTCTGATCACTAGCCGATTCAATTAGAAATCAAGGGAATTGATGCTCCCAAAAACAGACCCTTCAGATTTGAGAATATCTGGCTCTCCCACCCAGATTTCATCAGCAACATTGAAAAATGGTGGTCCGAAGATCTTCAGATTCAAGGCACCAAAATGTTCCTCCTACATAAAAGACTAAAGCACATAAAACTCAAACTCAAAGAATGGAACAAGAAGGATTTTGGCAACATTTTGTAAACAAAAAACCAATAGAGATCAAACTGCTGGAACTAAACCAAGCAATGATCACAGATGGTTTTGATCAAAACAAAAGTGAGCAAGCTGAAAAACTCAACCTTGATTGGGAGAACGTATGCAAATAGGTGGAAATATTTTGGAGACAAAAGTCAAGAGTCTAATGGCTCAAAGAAGGTGAATGAAACACTAGGTTTTTCCACCGTTCCACCAGAGCCAGTAGAACGCACAATACAATCTCCTCAATTTTGAATGAAGATGGGGAGCTTCAGATCTCTCACAAGAATATTGAAGGTGTAATGGTTCAATATTTCAGAGGCATCACAAATGAAAATAATCCAGACAGAGACCAATACATCAAGGAAATTACAAGGAATATTCCCAGGATGGTGTCTAGAGAAGATAACTTTAATCTGAACAAACCAGTAACCGACGCAGAGTTCAATACGGTTATTAAAGAAATGAAGAATGACAAAGCTCCAGGTCCAAATGGTTTCAATGTTGACTTTTTCAAAGCCTGCTAGAATGTTGTCAAACAAGACATTTTGGAGGTGGTTGAGGACTCCAGAAGAAGCAAATCCATTCTCAAAGCCCTCAACAACTCCTTCATCTCCTTGATCCCCAAATAGGACTCAACCCTGACTCCTGACAAGTTCAGGCCTATTGCTTTATGCAATGTTGTCTACAAAATTATTTCCAAGATCTTGGCCAACAGACTCAAACCTCTTCTTCCTTCTTTGATATCTAGGGAACAGTCCGGTTATGTTGAAGGAAGGCAAATCCTGGATAATATTATTCAGGCCCACGAGGTTTTTCATTCTCTTACTAGTAAAAGGTTGGCCGATATGATCATGCAATTAGACATTGCAAAGGCGTATGACAAAGTGAACTGGAGTTACATCAAAAAGGTCCTTTCTGCTTTTGGGTTTGATCATGACTAGATCAGATGGGTCATGGCTTTGGTTACCTCACCCAGATTTTCAATTCTGGTGAATGGCTCACCCTCAGATATCTTCATGCCTTCCAGAGGCCTCAGGTAGGGAGACCCTCTCTCACCCTTTCTTTTTATCCTCATGATGGAAGGATTGTGCTGAACCATTAAAAAGGCTAAAGTCTTGGAAAGGTCAAGGGCCTACATTTAACAGAGAATGGCCAAGCCTTGACTCATCAACCATTTGTGGATGACACCATGCTGCAGGGTATTCCCACAGTAAAGGAAGCTACAACGTACAAAAAAATCTTAAATGAATTTGCCTCGGTTTCAGGTATGGAAGTCAATCTCTCCAAATATTTTTTTTTTCTTAAACACTAACATTGCTATTCAAAGGAACATCTCCAGAATTCTAGGCTTCCAAAGGGAGGTCCTCCCCTCAAAATATTTGGGAATCCCCCTAACAGACAAACTAATGCACAGAAGTATCTAGGAACTGGTTCTCAACAAGATGCAAGACAAGATCAAAAGATGGACATACAGAGTGTTGAACCTTGTGGGCAGATTGATTTTAACGAAGGCAGTTCTTCAATCTATCCCTGTTTTCTTTTTATCAGCCCTGCCAGCTCCCAAAGGAGTCTTACAGCAATTCAAGAACCTTCAGAGAGACTTTCTCTGGGGTAAGGAGGAAACTAGAAAGAAATGGGCCCTTGTTTCTTGGGATAAAATATGCAAACCCAAAAGTCATGGAGGCCTAGGCCTAGACGATCAGGAGATTCTAAGTAGTGTTTTAGGAGCCAAACTCTACTGGAGATGGGTGAAGGAACTAGGGTCGCAATGGGCTAAAACCTGGAAAGAAAAATATGCTAACTCCTGGCAAACGAGTGATCTCATCAGAATGTCAGGGAATATAAAAGGCTCTCACATCTGGAATAAAGCCTGGGAAAACAGAAGACTAGTTCAAAACAACAGCTTCTGGGAAATTAAAGTAGGAGATCAGGCTCTCTTCTGGGAAGATAGATGGCAACAAGAACCTATGTTGATAAGGGAGGACTTTATGGGCATCAAGCAAGAGACTGATTCCCAAGGACTAATTAAACTTAGGGACTTCTGGAATCTTCCTCAGGATACTAGGAAATGGAGAAGCCGGAGGACCATAGAATGTAGAGAGGACGGCCCCTTAAAATTCAAATCAGAAGAACTCATGAACATTTTAGATTAGAGGAAGATCTTGGTTACAGATGAGCAGGATCAGTTAAGATGGGGCCAAAACAAAGAAGGAATCTTCAATATTAAGGAAGCGAAAAGAATTTATCTTAACCTAGACCCCTGCGTTTTGGCTAAGTCCTAGCAAAAACTTTGGAGCCACCAAGGATGGATGAAGATCAAATTGTTTATGTGGTTAGTTCATCACAAGAAAATATTAACTTGGGAAAACATTCAGAAGAGGGGGTTGATGGGGCCTTCTAGATGCCAATTATGTGAGGCTCAAGAGGAGACTATGGAGCATATTCTCAATAGCTGCACCTATACCTCCTGGTTGTGGGATTCTTTCAATAGCATTTTTCAACAGACAGACAGAGATAAAGGCAACATCATCAACACCCTAAACAAATGAAGAAAAAACTTTTCAGAGTATGAGATCCTTAATTTAGCCTAGACCTTTACAACAAGCTTCATAATCTGGAATTCTTGGAAAGAAAGGAATAAAAGAATTTTCAAGGATGAAAAAACGACTCCTCTTTGCCTTATGGAATTGATTTTAAAGCAGATAAAGGAGACTGTTTCCACCACAGTGCACAGTTATCCATCGAATCCTCCCACAACACTTGAATTGAAAACTCTCAAGTAGCTGGGGATGCATGAGATCATCCTCAATGGTCTGAGAAAAAAAGAAAGAATGTTGGAAAAGGAAAAGGAGTTCTGGCAGCCCCCACCAAAAGGTTTTCTGAAATGCAACATTGATGGGGCTTCAAAAAGAAACCCGGGGATAGCAGGTTATGGAGGTGTGTTGAGAGATGAAGACGAAAAAATAATTTTTACTTTCCACTGTCATTTAGGCCATGCCACCAACAACATGGCTGAATTAATGGCTTTGGAACAATTTCTAGAGCTTCTTAAACTCAATCACAGCTCAAATGTTCTCATCGAAGCAGACTCTAAGATTTCTATAAATGCAGTCAAGAAAATCAGCTATAGTACAGTGCCTGAAAGAGTCCCAAAATAATGGAGACTTATACAAGTGTACCAGAGAATCCAAAAACATCTCTAGAGTCTAAGAACGGTTAGCTTCAATCATGTTCAGAGGAAGGCCAACAAACTTGCAAATCTTCTGGCCAAGCAAGGCGTGATAAATCCTGAATGCAGAATCGTAATGAAATGGCAGGAGATGCCTCCAAGCAGGCTAAAATCTCTTTGTGACGCTCAAGCTCTAGAGGATAAAGAAATTTTTGATTATTGGGCTCCAGAGGTAGGCCATGATTAAAGCTCTTTATGCCTGTTCTTTCTCAATTCGGAGGTAGGATCCTTGTCATAGGGCTTTCTCTACACAAGGATATCTTACTGAGAGGTAAGGAAACTTATCTCCCACGTTCCTTGAATGGCGATACAGAGTTTCATTTGCAGTTGAAAGGCGACACAGGGTTTCAGTTGCAGTCACGAAATGGTTCGGCGGTGAGCTTTATTGCCAGTTTTAGCAGGGTGAAAAGCTGGTCTGCTCCCACGACGATTTTTCCCCGCTTCTTTTCTTTTGTTTCGGAAAACCAAGCAAGAAGCATTTTTCTTTTGATCACAAGGCTCAAAGATGGTAAGTGGTTTTGGCCCATTGAGAGTGATTCCACTCAGCTCTCCCCACGTGGTAGGGGTCATGCTCTTCATACCACCTTTGATTGTGCCTTAAATTCCTTGCATCTTGGCTCTCCGATATCTCTCAGCGCCGTCCTTTTCTGTGGGGGCATTCGACGGTTAGATCTCATCGGGCTTGTTTGTGGGACCACGTGTCTGTTTTCTTTTTGAGAGTTATTCATGGGTGGCACCTCGAACTTTGACTTTGGGTCTTCTTGGTGGGGTCGCATGTCGATTCTCTCTTTGCAGGTTATTCACGGGATGTATTATGGATTTTGACCTTGGGTCTTCTGGTTTTTAGGGGGATGTTTTGTTCGTTAGCCTGTCCTTTAGTTGGTTTGGTGGGTCTCATCCTTGTTAGTACGATCTCGTTGGTTTCATAGGCCTTAAGTTCTTCAGGCCTTTTGTACTTATTGTAACTACACTTTTGGGTTATTGAAATAGAAGGAAAGTCTCTTGCTTTAGCAAAAAAAAAAAATGAGTTCTTTCATTTTTGTTATCCCGACTTTCATCCTCTCTTCTTGCAATTTCTTTCTCCTTTCCATTTCTTTGACTATGACTCTAACTCTGCAAAACAAATCATATAACAGGGTTCCACCATCTATCCTTTTTTTAATAACCTTATCCTTGATTAGATTTCGATGGCCAACACCATGAACTTGGCTAACTCATGCATCGTGCAATGCTCTAGCATAAAAATGAGAATCCTAGTATCATCACCCATAATCATAGTACCCTTGGTGGAATCAATTTTTATTTAGACTTTAATTATTTTGAAAAATAGAGCATAAAAGTGAGAATCCTAGTATCATCACCCATAATCGTAGTACCCTTGGTGGAATCAATTTTTATTTAGACTTTAATTATTTTGAAAAATATAGCATAAAAGTGAGAATCCTAGTATCATCACCCATAGAAAGGTAAAAGTGAACATTTTTTTGAGATTTGTAAATATTTATTTACTATTAATAAAATAATGTTGTTGTTTTTCCTAGTTCTATTTCTGAAAATATAGGAGGAGCCACCATGTGAGTAGTTAGATTCCCAATTGTTAGGAAATATTTAAAATGAATTATGGTCCAAGAAAGGACAAAAACACAAATCCTCCATTTTGGAAAAGGGGTGATTCCTTTTGTTTTGACCACCAGAGTTATCATGATTAGAGATATATGTCATGGGTGGAATATGATTTAAGAATATTATTGTGAGAGATAAATGCAATATGAATTTAAAAACAAGGTACTAGTGGGAGGTAAAGAATGGACCTATGGAGAAAAATAATTTAGCCCAAAATTAGTTGGACGCTGCTAGGGATAGAGGAGGAAAATTTGTGAAAGATTGTTGATTTGTTTCCTGATAGGAAAAGAGTCTAGAGCTCGGGTGAGGGGGACTATAGAGACGACTGTTCAATAGATGGGAGGAGCATGGAGACTCCTATTGTATTTACATAAATTCAAATAAGTATCTGGGTTATTTGTGATTATGTGCTAAGTATGTGAGTTCAAGATCAATTTATGATTGAAGTACGAATAAAAATGAGAATATTCAAAGAAATATTTAGTATATAAATGCCAAGATTGGTATTATTATATCTTTTATATATCAATAGATTACAGTCAAATTGTTTTATGACTATTAATATCTCTTTATATGTGTGTGTGTGTGTGTGTTTAAATAGGGATGGAAGGAATAGAGAAGTGTTAAAAAGGGAACCTTATGGTTATCTTCCTAAACCCTTGTAGACCCTAAGCGTTTCTCTATTGAGGAAAAACTGATGAGGAAACCCAAGACCAAGAGCCTAACATCAATTACTCGTAGTACAAAGAGAGTGAGTTATTTGTACTAACATAAAAGCAAAAGAAAAGGGCCTAGTTGTATTGGAATGAAATTTAAAATATATGTATACACATGTACAAGGGAAAACTTGTTTTATAGTCATAAAAATGTATGCTAATCTTCATAAAAATTGTAGAAGATAATCTATAAATAAAGTATGTATCAAAGTCCTAGACAAGGTTAGCATGCATACATGATGGTAGCAAGAAAAATAGTTTCACACAAACCTATGAATGCATGTAGTTGTTGCTTATTTTACTAATGGATTTGTGGGAACCATATGTAGAAACTTGGTTACATGAGTCTATAGAGTTACCCTAAACCATAGATACATCTATAGTTATATATAAATTTAGTGTTCGTATATGTATAAAATGCATAGTTAATAGAACAAGAATTATATGACATTGAGAAGCAAGTTTGTAGAAACCATTATAAATATAATGAAGATATAATAAAATACATTTGTGTATAAATGGAAACAAATGGACATAATTTCCAAGCCAACATGATGAAAATACTATTCACTATATTCCGATATATCAAATGGAGCCAATTATAACATAAAATTCATATTGAACATTTACAAGTTACACATAAATTTTTGGCATTTTTTCCTTACGGTCGTAACTAAATCAAAGAGATATTACATTGTTTGAGTGAAGACCATTAATAAACAACTCAAAACATTTTTTCAGTGTCAAGGGTTTAACCCTATGTATATAGGGAATACTAAAGTAAATAACCTATCCAAACTGACTTGGCTTAGCTAGTTGGGCTTAGCTAGTTGGTATAATTTCTTGAAAGGAAAGACTCGTGAAAAAAAACATAGTACCAAAAATGAGTACTTAGAAGATGTTGACAGGGAAAGAAAGAAAGGAAACCCATGAAAAAAAATCTCCTTCTTGAGCTTTCAAGCGGTAGAATGGAACCAACTTGCAATGTCATTGTTGTTAGAAATGGGAGGGAAGATAACCCAAATAAGAATTAAAGATAAAAGTATTAGGGTATGAACTGACAATTACCTAGAAATGACGAGGCAAAATTCCTTGCTCTTGTCATGAAATGACAAAGGGTTTTAATTTCGTAGCTGAATTCACACGAAAATGGAGGAGAATTATAAAAAATTAATAGGGTTCAAAGAATCAATGAAAATGCACATACTTGAGCAACCTGAGATGTTAGTAAAGCTCTAGCCATGGAGCTGAAAGATGAGTGGAGCTGAAAGATGAGTGCCATGACAAAGAAAGGTAATTAAAGATCCATGTAGTGTCAAGAAAGTAGAAGTTGACTTAAGACAATAAAATAATGTAAAACATGACAGTAAGAAAAATTAGTTACTAGAGGAGAAATTTGTTATTAAAACTAATGAGGCAAGAAAATAATAAGAGGAAGGACTATAATCCTATTTATTACCTGGAATGAAAAGAACTTGACAATGAGTATAGCATTTGGCATAGTATTCAAAGAAGAGAAAAGAAGAGAATTTACTTCTGACAAAAAAATTCTATAGTAGCTTTGCTCGAGTAGAGGAGAAACCTTGATGTCTCAAAAGTTCTCATAGTGGTAGAGCTTTTCTCTTAAGAATCATGGGTGCAAATCACAGAGGTAGTGGTAGAGGGTGAGGAGGGTAGTTACCATAACTCTTGGTTATCACATTTCCATTGTTGGATTCATCAAAATAATTTAAACTATCCACTTTCATCCTCCATGTGATAGGGGATGGGCTACCTTGAGATTCTAAGCCATGTGGTTTTCGTCACATGGTGGGGAATACAACTTGAACCCCCTTAATAAATACACAATGGTGTCATGGGTACCCCCCAGAGTAACATAAATACTCATAAAACAAGCCAAAGTATAGTGTATGCAAGTTCGACATATTGAAGGACTTAATGAAATACGACTTTGGCACTAGCCTTGTTATATATATATATATAATTATGAGAATGATGTATATCCTCCCTAATAATCAATAATAAATAATACAATAATAAATATAATAATTATAATAATAATAAATCACTTAATTAATAATAAAAATATCATAAATGTTAATAATAAATGAATATTTAAAAATAAATAAAAATAATAAAAATAAAAATAGTAATAACTATACTAAAGCTTTGAATAAGAATAAATAGAAATAAAACAATAAAAACAATAAAAAAAAATCAGTAAAGCTATCAAAAAGAAGAAAATAAAACAAGAAAGCTAAAAATCAAAAGAAAAGTGAAGAAATAAAACAAGAAAGCTAAAAATCAAAGTTGCATGTAGACATATGGAGTGTGTGCATGTGTTCCCCTTCCAATGTTGTTCTATTTAATAGATGGTGAGGAAGATGAGAGGCATTCTTGCATTCCATCTTTCCAAGATTCTATTTTTCATTCTCTTGGGAGAATGATGTTCTAAGACTTAGGAGTCACTGGCAGTAGTACGTTGATTGAGGGCTCGGGGGTGGCCAATTGTAGCAAATCCTTGCGCAATTGAGCCTATGGTTGGGTGGAGAGTCGTCCCCAAAACCTTGTTGTGGTAAGCCTACTTCTACCACAGGTAAGCACAGGTAAGCACTCTTCATAGTTTGAATTTAGTTAATTAATTATATGTTATTTGGCTAGGTAAGTGCCACTCTGATTTAAATTTAATGTTAATAAGTTAATTAGATATTTATTTTGGGCTGTTACAAATGACCTCTTACTATTAAAAATTGATATGAACACTTATGTTGATCATATGGATTGAAACAAAAATGGTCCAAGCGCCATAGCTAACACAAGAAGTTTGAAGTATGGTAATCCTTTAAAAGGAATAATAAATATTGTCTCGTAATATGAAGAGTGAACCTGAGTTTTTAAATGCAAATGATGTGTATTATGTTAATAGAGGAATGGTTAAGGATAATAATAAAAGAAGGTGATATAACTTAAAAAAAAATTATTGCCATTGACTATAAATTTTGAGTGTCATTTTAACTTGAATCTACATAATTTTGAGACATGTTACATTTGGTTTCATAACAACAAGTTGCAACAATGTGACCTATGAGCGCAATTATTTAAAAAAATAAATGCTCTGTTTTACAGAGAGAGAGAGTAAAGAAGATAAGTAATAATGGTAGATCCAATGGAAGGGAAACACATAGGCAAAGATAAGATCTGGTTACACTTAGACTGAGTTAGTAAGTCTCCATGTAGACAATGAAAATTTATTAAAGGTTGGTGCTGAATAGGAACTATTCATTAAAAATATAGTAGATAGGTCAAATCCTAAAATCATGGAACCACTAATGGAATAGGAAGACAAAGCAGACACTTCCAAATGGAAGAATTTTGAGGATGTAGCTAAGAGTAAAGAAGATAAATATGATAATTGGGAAGAGCACAATTCAACAAAATCATATCTAAATCAAGGAAAAAAACCAAAAATAGAGATGCAAGGGGAATTCAATAAATTTAGACTCCCAACCTATCACGGGGAATTAGAGGAAGCAACATAGGCATGGTTGCTTAATATTAATAATCGGTATTTTAAATTTTATCATTACCCTAGAAATTTAAAGGCTAAATTAACTACATATTAGCTACAGGGAAAAGATTCATTGATTTGTAAACTATTGTGGATATTTCACTGGACAGTTCATCACAACAGAGCTAATAATATTATATTAAAACTCAAAAAATTCTACACTATTACAATTCATTAAACTTTAAGATCTGTGGGTTTAACTATAATTAGTGCATGCACGCGAATGGAAATTTTGCAGAAAAGTAGAGAATGACAAAATAAGCACACACACACACACACAAGACGCAAGATATGCTCTCTGGTAAACTCTTTCTCGAGAAGACCTAGCTGGAAGGTGAGGTCACTTCTCTCTCTTTCTTTGTCTGGAAATATAGTTGTAGGTACAAATAAGTAACGTTTGTGGCTTGTGGGATGCTATAGTGCACAAACCCTCTCTACGTGCTCTTCTTCCTATCTCTCTTAGCTATCTTTCCTCAACTATGGAAAAAAAAATATCTTGAAAGAATGGAATGCCTCTTCCTCCTAGTGGCCTCGTTATAACAAAACCCAATAGCCTACTAGTGGTTAATTTTCACTACATCAACTCTTAACTAGAGTTACAATATAAATTCTTCTAGAGTCTTTTACATCATAATCATGTGGCTAGCCCCTTTCCCATGAATAATGGGGGCTGATACAACCTCCTCCCAAACTATAGGTGTTAAAACAGGAAGGTCAACTTCTGAGTGGCATAACGTTTGCATACAAACTCCAATTGACGTGCTTCTTGCACCGTTGGAAAGACATCTATGTGTAGAATATCATGAAAAGATGCATGCCAAAGTGGCAAAGTTTTACCCCCAAAAAAACGTCGTTCGATGCCTCAAAATTCTCTTGAAAGGTTTCCGACCCCGTTTCACCAAAGTGGGTATCACCAGTAAAAATGGTCTTGTGAGATGATTCCTCGACTTCTTCCACTCCAAATGCCTCAAGATGGATGAAAAGCAATATAATGATCCAATTTGGATCACACCTCCCCATTTTGGGAGGATTTTGGTTCCCAAAATATTTTATTGAATGAGGTGAGGAAATTTTTCCTCCACCTTCTCTCTAGTGTACCATTTAGCTTTGCCTGGAAGTTGTCCCTCCAATCCAATATGCTAAAGGTCATGATTCCCCGGTCTTGTAGTTTTGTACCTCTTATATAAAATGATATCTTCTGTCAACTATGCTTGAGTATCTAATGCCAAATCCTCCACGAAAGGTAGGACCTGTTCCTTTTCTTGATCTAGCATGGAAGGCTCATATAGTTTCAAATTCTCTACATTCACAACTAAGATAATGCATATATGTGGTGGTAAACTAAGTTGATAGGAATTATCACCCACCTTTTCCAATATCTCGAAGGGACCATACCTTAGAGCCTTGATTTCCTTACCAGGCCCCTGTAGCCTCTCCTTGTTCAATTGTAGCCATACTCTATCTCCCACCTTGAATGATTTCTCTATCCTATTTTGATCATGCCTGACCTTATACTTCTCCTGCAACTTCTGCAATGTTTCTTATACCTGTAGATGGATCTACCAGATATTCTGTATAATTTTTTCATCCCTCAAAGCATCTCTCATAAGATCTTCCTGCACTCCTCCTTGCTGCCCATATGCAATATCCAATGGTGAAGGTAGAAAATATCTAAAACAAGTCTCAAATGGGGACTTTCCTATAGAAGTGTGGACTGCTCTGTTATAAGAATCTTGTATATATACTAGATTTTCATCACAGGTATTCATATGCTTCTGGTTGTATCCCCTCAGAAGCTGCACCAAAGTCTTATTGACTACTTATGTTTGCCCATCTGCCTGTGGATGGAATGTTGTAGATATATTCAACTTTGTGTCCATCTTCTCCCACAATGTAGTCTAGAATGTAGTGAAAAATCTTATGTCCCTATCTGAAATGATGCTCCTTGGTATCCCAAAGTGCACCTAGACCTGTCCAAAGAACAAGTTTGTTACTTCTTGTCTGTTGATGGTCCTTTTTCAGAGCATTAGAACACATATCTCGTTGAACTTGTCAACTACCACGAACAAGTAGTCATGTCCCTTCCTAGTTGTTAGTAAACCTCCCACAAAGTCCATGGAAATTCTCTCCCAAGGACGAGTTTGTACAAGTAAGGGATGTTATAGACCCTATTTCATATTGCTAGACTTGCTGGTATGACAAAGCATTAATACTCTTATGAACCTAGTCACATGATTTTGCATCTTGGGATAATACACATAGCTCTGCAAGTTAGCCACTGTCTTCCCTACACCAAAGTGACTTGCAACCTTGGAGGTGCGATCCTCTCTAATCAACTGAAAATTCTCACCTTTAGGAACACATATCTTATGTAGCCTATAGAGTAACCCATTCTAGAGATGGTAGTCAATGATGTTGTCGCCATCGTGCACATGAATTTGACTCTGCAACTCTTGATACACCTCGTTGAAGTCCTCATATTTTGAATATGCATCATGGGTGAATGGCTCCATGTGCATAAGAGTCCCCAAAGTTGTAATATTTTATGTGGGTGGCCTTAAAAGCATATCATCCAAATTTTTTGTGTTTCCCTTCTTATACTTAATTACTAAATGAAACTTTTGAAAAAACCCCATCCACTTGTAATGCCTATATTTTTGTAGCTTATCATGGGCCTTCAAGTACTGTAACAATTAATGATCTGTGTGAATTACTGTCTCTTTCCCATAAGATAGTGCTTCCACTTCTTCACAGCTTGCACCATGGCATAAAGCTCCTTATCATAGGTGGGTAGTTAATAACTTCCCCATAAAATACTTCAGAATGGTAGCAAACGAGCCTTCCTCCTTGCATCAAGACAACTCTCATAACTTACCCACTCACATCTCTCTCCACTTCAAAGGGCCGCTTCAAGTTTGGTAATGCTAGAACTGGTTCTTGACTAATATTCTTCTTTAAATCCTCTAATGCCCTTTACTGACCTTTTCCCCACTGGAAACTCTTTCCACTTGCTGTTATGGCATGGAGCAGTGTTGCTACTCTTGAAAATGAGGCTATGAATTTCCTCAGGTACTGTGATTCCCCAATGAAACTCCTGACCTTGGAAACATTAGAAGGCATTGGCCATTTCATGATCGCCTCCATCTTAGAAGGATCTATCTTAAACTCTCCTCCACCGATTACATACCCTAAATACACCAAGGACTGCTGCGCAAACTTGCACTTAATGAGATTCACTAGTAGTTGGTGCTTCTTCAATGTCTCCAACACTTGTGTCAAATGTTAAATATGATCCTCCCAGGTAGCACTATATACTGGTATATCATCCAAATAGAAAATAACAAATGAACCTATAAAAGTATGCAGTACGTCATTCATTAATCTCATAAATGTAGCTGGTGCATTACATAGGCCAAATGGCATGACTAACCACTCATACAAACCTTACTTGGTTTTGAATGCGGTCTTCCATGTATCTTCTTCTTTAACTCAAACTTGGTGATATCCACACTTCAAGTCTAGCTTGGTGAAGTATTTTTCTTGCTGCAACTGATCCAGAAGATCACATATCCTGAGCAGGGGGTATTTGTTCTTAAGCGTGATTTTGTTCAATGATTTGTAATCTATACACATCCTCCAAGTCCCATCCTTCTTCGAAACAATGATGATGGGTGATTCAACTAGTGATGTACTCGGTCGAATGACACCTTGTTCCAGCAGCTACTGCAACTGGTTCTTCACCTCACTTGATTTTATAAGAGACTGCTTGTACTATGCAATATTTTTCAATTGGGAGTCCGCCAATAGCTAGATCTCATGCTTCACTTCTCTCTTAGGTGGTAACCCTTTAGGTTCTCGAAACACATCCTTGTGTGCCTGTAACAACTCCTATTTTATTTATTTTTCTTAGTACACCCCTCCAGGGATGCCTTTCTCTTATTGAATCCTCTTTAGACTGACTTTCTCTTAAAAATAATAAAACATACTTCTTGTTGGAATTGTTCAATTTCTTGGCTTGGTTGGCACTTACCAGTGAAATTTTTTACTTGCCTTTGTGCACATTGATGATGAATGATTTTCCATCCTTGATGAGATGGTAGTGGTTAGATCCCCTCATGAATATTGTATCACACATATACATGTATGGACTCCCAAACATGGCTCCACATACATCAAGGGGAACCACATCCAGATCTACTTCATCAATAAAATCAACATTGATAGCAAATCTAATTTTGCACCATTTTGTTACCTTCAGCTCTGAATCCTTATTTACCCATCCAGTGGATATGGGTCTGGATGATCACGAACTTCTAGCCCCAACTTCTTGACTAACTCTGCTACACTGAGATTTTCTTGTGATCCTGAGTCAAAAAGAGCATCAATATTTGTCTTCTTGACCTATATCTTAAATGGAAGAGTTTGGTCATTTCTTTCTCTTCCTATTGCCAAAGGCTACTCAAATTCACCTCCTTTTGCACTGATGTACAGACGATCTTCTCATCCATGTTTGAGATTCTTTCAACTTGGTTGCTTGAATCAGTGGCCATGAGATTCTTCTTCTTATTATCTTTCTTCTTGTTCTTGGGGTTTAGTTCTAGATGGAACTTCTAGCACTTCTCCTCTGTATGGCCATCAATGTTGCAGTGGTTGCTATGAACTTTGCACTGGTGTGTTGCGGCTACCGTATTTTTATCTTTTCCCCATTTGTTCTTATTCTTACCCTCCTTAAAAGCTTCCTATTTCTCCTTTTCGTTTGATCCACTTGATTGTGCTCTTTTCACGCCTATATTCTCTAGGTATTGTGCCTTTACACAAGCCTCATCCACTGATTTGGACTTGAAAAACATCACTTTCTCACACTGATGGTGGTGTAGACCCCCCAAATACTTGAGGAGTACATCTGGGTTCTTTGGAGAGATACCCAACATTATAGCCATCTTTCTAAATTCTGTGTTGTACTCCTACATGCTTTGGCCTGGATTTTGCTTGAAGTAATGCCACTAGATCCACTGGTCCTCCACGTACCCAATGGGATAAAATTGTGACTTAATGAGGGTTTTTAAATCCTCCCACTTAATCATTGAAGGTTCTCCCTCCAACCTCAGGTTTTTTGTGTGGCTCTCCCAACAAGTCAATGCATGGCCCTCTAATTTCAGTAGTTGGAACGATATACTTTTCCCTTCCTCAATTTGATGGACACTAAAATAAACTTTTAGTTGCTACAACTAATAGTTCATCTTCAGAGCATCGATCTTGCCTTGGTATGACTTGATATTGAATTTTGCTTCCATTTTGAACAACGATTGATTCACAACGCTCAAACTGGGTTGATCTTTTCCAGCTTCTTTTTTTGGTTGGTTCTTCACGTCTTCCCGATCTCCTGACCCCCCCTTCTGATTTTTCCTCTACATTCAAACCCCCATCTTCTTCAAATATCCCCAACTTATTTCTTAGGGCCTCCATGAGGAGGTTTACATTGCATTTTATATCATAGGCTTGTTTTTCAACCCACGAAAACGTCACCTCTATAGGATCATGAGGTTCATTTACAGATTTGTCAATCATGATTAGGGTTTTACAATTTTCAGCCCCACTAGTCTAGATCTCTACAATCTCAAAAAAATACCCAAAGAAACTTGGATCCGATACCAAATGATCCATAAAATGTTATGGATATTCCAATGGATAGTTCATCACAACAGATCTAATAATATATATTAAAACTCTTAAAATTCTACACTATTATAGTTCATTAAACTTCAAGATATGTGGATTTAACTGTAATTAGTACATGCATGCGAATGGAAATTATGTAGAAAAGTAGAGAAAAAAAAAATAAGCACACACACACAAGACACAAGATATGATCTGTAGGAAACCCTTTTGGGAGGAAACCCAACTGGAAGATGAGGCCACTTCGCTCTCTTTTTATGTTTGGAAATATGGTTGAAGGTACAAAGAAGTAATGTCTGTGGCCCGTGGGTTGCTACAGTGAACATATCATCTATGTGTGATATACCTCCTATCTCTCCTATCTTTCTTTGCTCAGCTATGGAACAAAATTCTCTCAAAAGAATGGAATGCCTCTTCCTCCTAGTGGTCCGGTTATAACATAGCCCGATAACCTACTAGTGGTTAATTTTGACTACATCAACTCTTAACTAGAGTTACAATATAAACTCTTCTAAATAATTTTACATCATAATCACTTGGAAATCCCCTTTTCCATGAATAATGGGGGCTGACTCGACATTCTTTCGAATTATAGGTGTGAAAAATGGAAGGTCAACTTTTGAGTGACATAACATTTTCATATAAACTCTGATTGACACGCTTCTTTTGTTATTGGAAAGATATCTCTGTGTATAATAGAATGAAAAGGTTCACACTAGAGTGAAAAAATTTTACCCCCAAAACACATTGTTTTATGCCTCAAAATGCTCCTAGAAGGTTTGAGACATTGTTTTGCCAAACTGGTTCTCACCGGTAAAAACAGTCATGTGAGCTGATTCCTCCACTTTTTCCACTCCAAATGCATCGAGATGGAAAAAAAAATATAATGATATAATTCATATATTATGGTGGGAATAAGTTATAACTGTACACAATTTGGAAGATAACAATATTAATTGGGAAGAATTTCAAAGTTTTTACAAGGAAAAATACTTAACTAAAAGATTGATGATCATTAGGCAAAAGAATTTCATGAATTGAAACTCAACCAAATGACCATGGATGAATTGGTGATGAAATTTATTCACCTTTTAAGATATGTTCCTTATATTTGAGAAGAGAAAGCTATGGTACAATGTTTCATTAATTTCCTTCCTTTCCATTTTAAAGAGAGTATTGAATACAATAACCCCAAAATGATGAATGAGGCCTTTCGAAAGGAAAGAATATGCTACAAATAAGCTAAAAAAGAAATGAAAATGTAAAACTTTGGTCCTAATAAAACAAAAAATAGATCTGGATAGGGAGGAAAAGGAGTAAAATCTAGTTTTTTAAAACATTTTGGTATGGCCAACCAAAGTTAGAATTTAGCATAAACACTAATCAAACACAAAAGACTCAAATTGGATCTAGATAGATAGATTTTAACAATAAAGGTTTTAATGGGAAGGAAATGGAACCATTAAAGTGTTGGGGCTATGGGGAGCCTCACATCCTACTGAACCACCCTTATAACATAAAATATATTCATGATATGAAAAATATTCAAGAGGCATCCATAATAAACAATGTGGCTAGAAAAATTCCCTGGATTAACACAACACTAGAGGAATTTCAGGCTAATCATCAACCCATAATGGTGGATATATAAAAGGTGAACTTTTGAACCTACTTGCTTCTTTTTTGATAGATATTGGTGCCAGTTTTAGTTATATTAGTCCCCAATTAGTAGAGAAATGTAAATTAAACTTGGAAAAATATAAAAACTCTTAGTTGGTTTAGTTGGCTACCAACATAAAGACGAGAGTTACTAATTCGGTGAAGACTTGTCCTATTTAATTAAATGGAAGTAAAACCACTATAAACATAAATATCATGCCTTTGGGTTTTTATGATATAATAATTGGGATAGATTGGTTGGAAATACATAGAGCTATTACTAATTGTTTAGATAAAATTGTTACATGTAACATGGATAACATAGAAATACAGATTGTAGGAGGTATATCCAAACCTATTTATGTTTGAAAAATATCCGCCTTATAGATGAAAAGGTGTTCTATAAAATGGTGTGAGTTGTTTTCTATTCAAGTATAGGTTCATTCTGAAGCAATTAAAACCAGAACCCTAGACAACTTAGAAGTAATACAAGATTACAGGGATGTGATCCTAGATGAGATTCCTCGGTTTCCACCTCAAAGAAACATTGATTTCTCTATTCAACTAGTATCATGGGTTGCATCAATATCTAAAGCACCTTATAGGATGAGTGTGCTAGAATTAATGGAGTTAAAAATGCAACTTCAAGAGCTACTAAATAAAGGATATATCAAACTGAGTGTTTTTCCATGGGGAGCATTGGTCTTATTTGTTAAAAATAAGGATGGTACATTAACATTATGCATTGATTACATGCAGCTGAGTAAATTAACAATTAAGAATAAATATCTAATGCATAGAATCGATGATTTATTTTACCAAGTGAGGGTAGCCACTATTTTTTTCTAAAATAGATTTAAGGTATGGATACCATCAATTAAGGATTAAAGAGGATGATATTCCTAAAATAACTTTCATAGCTATATATGGGGGCTATGAAATTACAGTACTTCCATTTGGACTTACAAATGTGTGGAGCCCTCAAATTGTTCCTTTTGTTACGCCTTTCCCCAAATCTGAGACTACCTTAACTATTTTATTTTAACCATTTTTGTGACAATATCCTATTCATTATCATGTTTTGGTTAAGAATTCGTTGTGCTTATAGAACCAAGTTATTCAAGTGAAAATGTATATTTTTAAGTAGTCTCTGCCTAGTTTTGGGTTGTTTATGTGTTGGTTTGGAGACATATGTTTGATTGATTAAAGATTCACACAGAGTGCATGAATTTTGGTATGTTGTTACTTGTGAGACCATGATATAGTTCTTTTATTATGTTATTGGAGCTTGAGAATTTGGTCTTTAACTGATGCTCAAGTGGAAAAGAAACAAAGGCCAAAGTAGCATGGGATCTGAAGCCACTATGACAGGTGGAGTGTATGGTAACAAATCACTCTCCTTTTGAACTATGAATTTAACAACATAAAATCTATAACAAACTATTGTCTTAATATGTACAAATTAGTTTTGATTTTTGATGGGTTTTTTACTCATCTGATTTGTATAAATTTAAGTGCCTTAGAGGCTGTGAGGACTATTGAACATTTTCTAGAATAGGGGATTGTATCACAGATTGTTGTACCATTTTGATATAATATAACATGCAACCTTTTCCTTTCTGAAGTCTTAGTCATGTGAGTAATTTCTTCAGCCCTGATTGGAGAAGGAAGGCCCCCCTTCCCTGATTAGGTGCTGCAAATTTGTTGATAGTTAGATTAGTTTAATTTATTTGAGTGCATTATGCTTTGATTATATAACAATTTCCATTTATAGGAGTTAGTATATGCACTTATTGTTTGGAGGATATTTTGAATTCTTGGAATGGTGTGACCTGCTACTTGTAGTATAATTGGGTTTATTTCTTATTCCTCTTGATGTTGTTTCTTATTATTTGTAACTCAATTTAGTTGTTGGTTCATTTAATATCTTTTACTATATGACTAATGGGGTTACATTTATTATGCGCTCCTATTACTCATAGAATGATTGATAATCATTGTAGTTGTTACTTGTAGAAGATTGACCTATTAAGATAAGACGAATTCATGTGTGGTGAATTTTCTATTCCTTTCTCAGTGTGAAGTTTGTGGTTAATTCGGGTGCCACATTAGTTATTCCAAGTTCCTGCCTTTATTTAATTTCATGTGAATGTATTTGTGTGTGATTTCTTAACTACACAACCATTGGAAAACCAACAATAGAAATCATCCTTTTGCATATACCTTGCACACAACCCTAAAACAATAAGACGAATCTGGGCTTGACAAAGTAAATGTGAATTGTTATAGTTGCCTTGCACAGACAATTGTAGTGGTCGACATTTTTGGCATCGTTTCTAATGGGCCTCGTTAACAGGTAAATAATAAGGTTCATCTAGCCTTCCCTCAAACTCTATTTACCTCTTTCCTGACATTTAATGACATCTTTTTTACTATTATGTGTTTATTAGGAAGAATAAAGGATGATTGTTTTATCTCGTGGCTTAATGTGCTTCATGTGCAAGAAATTAGTGCATTTGAGTGCATTTAATATGAAGAGATACATTGGAGGAATTTAGAGAATATGTAGGAGGCTTGTCCCCTACATTTACTCACCTACAACTTGACTTTCTCCCTAAATTTACTCACCCATAATCTAAATATCCACTAAATACTGATGCACTCAAGGATTACGATGATCTTAGGGAGCTAGACCCATATTTCTAGGTATTTTTGGAGGGATGAAAGCCTATTTCCAAGGAGGCTTCCCCTTAGTCATTTTTGTATATATAAGGAAGCCCAAGGACTCAATAAGATTCAAAATTTTGTAGGGGATAGGGACTATAAAGAGCTAGGAGATCGAACTTGTCATTTTCATTTCTTTTCATCATGTAATTGAACACTATTTCCTACCAATGAGAAGTCTGTTGTTATTTTCCATATGAGCTTGTTATAGAGGGTTGAGTCTATTTGGGTTAGGGCCCAATCCATAGGCTCTAGTTTCTCTCACATGTATTTTACTTATGCATTTTCTTTCCTAGCAACATTTTATTCCTTTATTAGTAGCTTTTGTGTATGAAAATTGCTTGTGCAGGTCTATCTACCTCCTCTCTTGTGGGAAGTGTGGTTGGGGATAATGTATTGGCGAGACAAAAAGATATGTTTGCTTTCCTTTGCAGTAGTTAGACCTCAGATTAGTTCTTTTTCTTGCACCTCTGTTTTCATTAACCTAGTGATTGGTTTAGTAGTTTTCTTTGAGCACATGAAGTATAACCTTTGGTGGATGTAGGACTTGTGTATATTTCTAGATAGGTTGTCTTCCAACGCAATAATTAGATTCCAAATAAAATTCAACTCATCATTTATCCACTATTTCAATTTTCTGCAATTTACATTGTTAACATGCTTTAGTTGTTTAGAAAATTTGTGTAACTATCTATGGTGTGCAAGAACTACTATTGATCTGCAAGGTTGGATTTGTCATTCACACTCCTTAACCCACCACCATATCCCTTTATTTAACCTCAACAACTCCCTCAAAGCACTTTTCACCAAGAGTACATTTATGGGTTATTAAAGGTCACCATGTGCATTGGTTCTTGTGCAAGATGGGCCCTTGAAGGGTACTAAGCTTGGAAAGGACCTCATATAACCTTCATATCCCTCTATTACCCTTTCCTACCTTAGCGTCACCTTTTACGCCCTTAGAATTCTCATGGATCCAATCTTATAGAAAATAGGGCAATTTATAATATCTTGTAGAAATCCTGAAGCAATCTTGTAGCATCTTGTAGCATCATGTAAAATTGACCAAATTTTCCCTTCAAGCTTGATTTTTGCCTCATGTCCTCGAGTAATGTCCCTTAGGCCCTAAAACCATGATTGAGGAAGACTAAATACCACTTAGGACTTTCCCTTTTACCACTGCAACACATTTTAACAATTAGGGTCAATGGGAAAAATTATGAATTGGATAACATAGTGATGATTTTTTTGATTTCCTCGTGAAACATCTAATGAAATATGTCACTAGATCTAATATCTTTGGAATGTAGTGTTTGAAGATTCATTTATTGTTACTTTATTTATCCAATGTAGATTAGGTTGGTTGTCTTTGTTCTATACTTCTTAAGCTAGGGTTTCTATTTCGAGTCCATTGCACAGGTTAAGTTTCCTTCTAATGCAATAATTACATTCTACAAATAGTTTAATCTTTACATTTTTACAAGTAGTGTAGCCTTTGCATTCTTGCAGTTGGTGTATCCCTTACATTTATGCAAATAGGTTAACATTTACATTTGAGCAAGTATCATTTCCACTTTTTCAAATAGAGTAACATTTCCATTTCCGCAAAGTGGATTAGAAATTTCCTTTCATGCAATTTCTTTCCTTTAAAAACTAGATTCAATCGATAGCGTGGTCTCTGTATACCTTGGTTTGGTCTATTGATTCAAAGTGACTTGAGTGGAGCTTAGTCTATTCTATAGATAACACTGTCACCTCTTAAGTTTGTATGAACCACAGGTTGACAATTAAAGTTGGTAGTCTTGGGAGTTGCAACACTCTTGTTGAAACACTGAGTCTATAGAGTCCAAAGGTTGTCTTACCATGACGTCCCTTTTTGCCTATGTTTCCTCTCTTTTCCTATATTTACCACCTAAATAATTAATTCCATAGACACAAGGTTTTGTTACAGGTAAGAAATAACATTTTTTCTTCATGTTTGACTATATACCCTATTGTTTTGTTAAAGAATGCATTTGGTTATAGAATTGGTCTGTTTTCGCAGCTAATCCATATTTCTGCAACTGCCTCCATTGTTTGCAAGGTTCAGAAGCTCCAGGTTAGTGACGAAGGATATGGATGGATAAGGAATGGTCCCCTAGTGGATCCCTTCCTATCCCCTTGAACCAGTTCGTCAAGATGATCGCAAGATATCATGGTCAAACCCCAAATTCAACCACAAGATTATCGCCAGAACAGAATCCGAGTTTCATCAAAACCTTATCAATTTGCTTTCAGAATAGAAAATCGAAGGTTTAGCGATATAGTTTAGTTGGAATAAAGATATTTAGGCTTAAAATACTCACATTGTTTATGCCAAATACTCGTTATAAAAACTATGGCCTCACTGTGATTTGGTGCACGCCAGATGATGTAATTTTTGAAACAGTTTATTAAATTTCGTTTATGAGCAATATAATTGGTTTTGTGTGTGTATGCGCTACATTGATTGGAGATTATGGACTGATCCGTGGAGGGCCCCTAGGACCAGTGACAGGTCTTTAACCAATTGCAATTATATTTCTTTTCATTCCTTTAATACTCTGTTTTTGTATGAAGAAATGCAGTATGATGAGTTCACCAATGAATCACTGTATGCATGAGCACTTCCCTTTGCTTTATACCTAGTTTAATCTACTATTTTCATTTCTTTTTATCTGGTAAAACATGGTTATTTCATTTTCTTTTTATCTAGTGTAGTCTAACTATGTTTACTTCATAGTGCAGATGTTGTTCAAAATATCTTGTTTGAATGAAATTGAATAAGTAAAAGTGTGAGAGTTTTCTCCTTAACAATTGAATTCAGACAATACTTCTTTACAATTTGATAGAATAGATTTCCCTTTCACTTAGTGAATTAGAGCTGCAGCATAAAGATTCAAGACAAAAATCCAAAATAGTCTAATACAAGTAGAATTTAGAATCACTCTCATATCATCCATAAACTGATTCAATAGAGAATAACTCCTAAGAAATTAGTTGATAACATTAGGGATTGATAAATTAATATAATCAACGACACCATCTCCATACTAATCTTAATTTTATACCCTAACAAGAACATAACGACATAAGGAATAAATTCTAGCACATATAGTGCACCTGTACTTCATCAGTACATGTACCCTGGTTGACAATTTATGATTGACAATTTAAAGACATTAAATTGGCCAAACATTTTGGCGCCATTGCTGGGGAAATACAAATAGAATTTAAGAAAAAAAAAATCAAAACATGATATGTGTAGGGATAGAGACTCTAGAGGTATATTTGTAGGGCGAAGAAGAAGTTTAATTCCCACAGATCCACTCACTTACCTAGATTTCAAGAATCCACACCACCTACTCAAAACTGAAATCCTTTTAGAGGTCGACAAAGGCTTCCAGAAATCTCAAGATCAGAAATCCAATCCAGAACTTCACCCATTTCCTCTACTGAAGCTGTAATTGAAGAAAATCCTACATCCCCAACTACAAGAGTAATTTTTCTATCCTCCACTAGTGAGAAAATTTTGGAGAAAATTTAGAAGTTCCTAGTGAAGAAGAGGAATCTAAAACTTATTTTGAACAAACATTGATAGAGGAACCCGAGAGATTAGAAGAACATTATATTAGTTCCGAAGAATCTATCATGGCTGAAGAAGGGGAAGGAGAGTTACAAAATGTCCATGGAAAGGAAAATAGGATTGGAGGAAGGGGTAGAGGTGGAGGTAGAGGTGGAGATAGGAATAGCGGAGGGGGTAGAGGCAGAGGAAACCAAGATCATTTTGGATTTCATATTCTTAATGAAGATACAACCCTCGCAATGAAAAATATATCACTCTCAATTCTTCCTAATTTCCACGCAAAAAGAAACGAAGACCCATAGACATTTCTCTTCGAATTTGAAGTATTATGCAGATCATATGACTATCTGCATGATGCTCAAAAGTTAAAATTTTTCCCTGCTACATTAAAATACTCAGCATTAAAATGGTTCATGAGTCTAGGAGTTCATTCTATAACAACATGGGGAAAAAAGAAAGAGGCTTTCTTAGGAAAATATAGAGATTATTGTATGCCTAGTAACCTTAAAGATGAAAGTCTTCAAAATGACACAAAAATAAGACGACAATATTGAATATTTAGTATAAAGGTTTGTTTACAATGTTAAAAGAGAAAAAATGGATAATTTGGATGAAGAAACCTTAAAATCCCTCTTACTCAGAGCTATTAAAGATGAG
This sequence comes from Pinus taeda, assembly GCA_000404065.3. Classification (NCBI taxonomy): domain Eukaryota; kingdom Viridiplantae; phylum Streptophyta; class Pinopsida; order Pinales; family Pinaceae; genus Pinus; species Pinus taeda. Next base: position 156,305 of record APFE031365131.1, read on the forward strand.
TGGATTGATCTCCTTAACCTAACTGGGAAGGGAGATATTTCCCAACTACCATTTGCAGATATTTGTGATTTATGTGAACATATCTCAAGGGGTAAAGCACGAGTTGGAAGGAGTCCTAGAGACCCTCTCTTGTCAAGAATTAATAAATCTGTAGTTGGGACAGTCAGCAGGGCAAAATTAGGAAATTTGTAAAACAGATATTTTAGGGAGCCTAAGTGAGCAGACAGACACCCTTAAAATACAAAACAAGAAAAATTCTGAAAATGTGGCATTATCCATCTTCTATCCCATGTTTCAAACATGCTCTAAGAGAATGTCCCTTAGATTCAAAAGCCATAAAAACTTGTGTCATATGTGCAGATAATCATGATACGAAGGAATGTTCATCCTTACCAGGTCTCAAGGTTGTATTTAATGATGGGGGAATATCAGAACCAGTAGACCATTTCTACTTTATAGCCAAAAGACCATCACAAAATCCCCAACCAAATCAATCACAAGGATTTAGACCACAAAAATTTTCCCAGTCTTCACAAAATAATTGGAATTCAGCCTGACAGCCTTGGGCTTAGCCACAATCACAACCTTGGAATCAAGGATGGAAAAATCTTTATGGAGCCTATGCTCAATATCAAAAATACTCGCCATCTTACCTTCCTTCATAATTTCTACCACCATCTAATCAGATTCCCCAAGCTAAGTAATTACCGCAAATTCCAGTTCAGAGTCAAAACCCACAACTCTCCCTACCATTTCCACAAAAACCAAATCAATTACCTGCTCAACCACTTCTAAATCCTAATAATAAAATACCACAACAACCAGTGTACAACATGGAGGGGTAGAATCCTCAAACTTATGTAATAAATCCACTAGACCTAAATAATGTCCAATTAAGGTATGGAAGAGTGTTACCAAGAAAACCCCTTGTTGTCATTCAAGAAACAAGATCTGATCTTCAAAAATAGAAAAATCAATCAGAAGAAGGGGAGACCTCTCTCCCTCAGAAGGAGAATAAACAAACAAAAGAAGTTCTGATAAACACTCCCATCATAGAACAACCCTCGGTATCAATTAGACCACCTTTCCCCAAACGGTTGAAAATTGATGGAGTAGAAAAACAAATTATCTTGCCTACTTACAATATGATGGATGAATTGAGAAATTTTTGTATTAAGATTCCTTTATTACAAGACATAAAGGAAATACCATTTTTTGCAAAAACAATTAAGGAACTAAGTACACAAAGATTAGGGAGAAAAAGAAAAGATATAAAAAGAATTCAGTTAGTTGGAAAAATTGCAGACGTTATGCTGGGGAAGATGACAATTCAAAAATACTGAGATCCAGGAAGCCCCATTGTAAAAATTCACATCAATAGAACGGAAATACAAAACACACTGATTGATCTAGGAGCAGCCACAAACATAATGAGAAAACAAGTTATGGACACACTTAGGCTTCCTAACCTTCAATACACACCAACCTTATTTCAATTAGAAGATAGGTCTGTGATTAAACCTGATTGTGTGGTAGAAGATGTTTGTGTATCCTTATATTCTTGGGAATATCCCGTTGATTTTGTGGTCTTAAGAATAATTTAGGAGGACATCCATTAATTCTAGGAAGATCTTGGTTAGCTATAGTTGATTCTTTCATCAATTGTAGATCAGGTGACATGTTTATCTTAGATGGAAATTCTACAAAGAAATTTACATTATATCCTCTTGCAAGAACAACAATAGATACACAAATTGAAGAATGGATAGAAGATGAAGAAGATATACAATCTATTTTTACTACTAAACAAGTAAAAGAGGAAGACCAAATTCTAAATCTACTGGAAAATAATAAATCTTCCTCACATTATGATCGTAGTTGCAATGATTATCTCTCATATAAACATGTATCATTGCTCTCCATGGAAAAATTTTGGAATTCCTCGATAGAAATATTTCCAGGAAAAACCTTGAATGTCAATGAAAACCTGGAAAAGTGCGAAAGAATCAATTGATAGAAATTTTACATAAACATTCTTCTTCTTTTGCATGGGAATACACTGACATGAGAGGGATTGATCCTAAAACTTGCATACATCATATCTATATTGAACAAAATGCAAGACCAGTTAGACAACCTCAACGGAGAATGAACCCAAATTTAAAATAAATTGTTAAGGAGTTGCAAAAATTGTTAAATGTAAATTTCATCTATCCAATATCTGACAGTCAGTGGGTTTCACCCCTAGTAATCGTTCCTAATAAAAATGGGAAATGGAGTGTATGCATCGATTACAGGGAACTAAATAAAGCAACATTAAAAGACCACTTTCCACTACCTTTTATAGATCAGGTCTTAGATAAATTAGCAGGAAAAAATATTTTTCCTTCCTAGACAGGTTTAGTGGATATAACCAGATTTAGGTAGCCCCTTAGGATCAAGATAAAACCATGTTCACTTGTCCATGGGGAACTTATGCTTTCCGAGTACTTCCCTTTGGATTATGCAATTATCCAACATCATTCCAAAGAGCAATTCTCAGAATTTTCTCTGATGTTATTCATGATTGTGTGGAAGTGTACATGGATGATTTCATAGTTTATGGAGATTCTTTCAATGAAGCATTGGAAAATCTGGAAAAAGTATTAATAAGATGTAAAGAAACAAATCTATGATTAAGACATGAAAAATATTTCATGATGTTTAACGAAGGAATTGTTTTAGGTAATCATATTTTAGGAGATGGAATCAAGGTAGACTCATCTAAAGTTGAAGTCATTTCTAAGTTATCAGTGCCAAGTTTTCAAAAATATGTTAGAAGTTTTCTCGATTTTATTGGATATTATAGGAGATTCATAGAAAACTTCACAAAAATTGCATCCCCACTCTTTAAATTTCTCACCAAGGACTGTGAATTCAATTGGTATTCTGAATGTCAAGCTGTCTTTAAAACTTTGAAAAAGAGAATTTCTGAAGCACCTATCTTAAAAGGAGTTAACTGGAAATTGCCTTTCCATATCTCAATAGATGCTTTAGATTCAACCTTAGGAGCTGTGTTGGGACAAAAAAGATCTTACTCCTTATGCAATCTATTATACCAGTAAAAATTTAACTCCCGCAAAGTCAGATTATACTGTAACAGAAAAGGAGTTTTTAGTTGTAGTTCATGCCATTAACAAATTTAGACATTACATAACTAGCTATGAAACTTTTGTTCACACAAACCATTCTACCATTAGATACCCAATGAATAAACCAGTAATTAATGGAAGCCTAACTAGATGGCTCTTACTATTACAATAATTCAACATAACCATTCTAGATATGCCAGGAAAGCAAAATACAATTGCCAACTTTTTATCTAGAATACAAAATGAAAATAATGATCAACACGTAGAGGATAAATTTCCCGATGAATATCTTTTTGCAGTATCTACTAAATCACCTTGGTATGCAGATATTGCTAACTATCTAGCTACAGGAAAAATACCATTTCATTTATCTCCCGCAGAAAAGAGAATAATAGTCCACAATAGCACATCTTATTCATGGATAAATGAAGAGTTATACAAAACAGGAACATATCTCATCATCAGAAGATGTGTTTGAGAGGATGAAATACCAGAAAAAATTAAGGCTTGCCACGATGAGCCATGTGGGGGACATTTTTCTGACAGAAGGACTGCTTACAAAATCTTGCTTTTAGGATATTATTGGCCTTCCATTTTCAGGGACACCAAAGAATATGTTAAAAGATGCGACAGTGGTCAAAGAATGGGCAAACCCACTCTTTCAAATGAAATGCCATTGCAACCACAGGTACTAATCGAACCATTTGAGAAGTGGGCACTAGATTTTGTTGGGCCAATCATCCCACCTTCAAAGCAAAAGAAGTATATTCTGGTATGTATTGATTATGTCACTAAATGGGTAGAAGCTAAGGCACTTCCTTTTGCTACTGAAAATGTTGTAGTTTCATTTCTTTTTGAGGATATTTTTACTCGCATTGGTGTTCCAAGAGAAATTATAATAGATCAAGGAACACAATTCACATCTAGATTAGTGCAGAAGCTTGTGGATCAATACAAAATCAAACATCAGAAGTCCACTCCATACCATCCACAAGCCAATGGACAAGTTGAGTCCACAAATAAGGTGATTGAAGCAATCCTTACCAAAACTTTACATCTACACAGGAAGGACTAGGTAGAAAAGCTTCTAGAAGCTTTATGGGCCTATAGAACTAAATAGAGAAATACTACATGACATACTCCCTATGAAAGTGTTTATGGGAAGCAAGTCTTACTTCCGATAGAGTTCCAAATCCATACCTATAAGACAACAGTCTAGTTAGATCTTCACTTATCAGAAAAACAAAAGCAAAGGATGAAACAACTAAATGAACTTGTTGAAATCAGACAAGAATCCCTCCGAAGAACTAGCCTAGTTCAACAACAGAGATCTAGATGGCATGATAAGTACATTAAGGAAAGGAAATTTCATCCAGGAGATTGGGCATTACTCTTTGATTCAAAATTCAAGAATTTTCAAGGGAAATTCAAAACCCACTGGCTTGGACCTTATTAAGTTGAAAGTATTTTTGAAAATGGTGTAGTTAGAATCATGACTATTGATGAAGAAAAAATTCCTCTATTAGTAAATGGACATCGACTTAGATTGTACCAGAAGCCATTGACAAAAGAGGATTTTTTTTTAACTGTTCCAAGATAATTTAGAACTGAAAATGATAAAGAAGAATTATTCTTCTTTTCCACCTTAGAAATGTGTACTCAGTTTACTCTCTAAAAAAAAAAAAAAAAAAAATTATATTTATGTATATACTTATATATACATAAAAAAGAGTATAAACATGAAAACCAACACGGTGTTGGCAGGTTTATACAAAAAATGTAGAGTGAAAAGCAATTTTAGTTGGCACTTCAAATTTTCCTTTCAAAAGGAAAATAATAAAGTTCCTTTATTAAAAAAAAATTCTTTCTCAGCTATAGAATCAGCAACTTTCTGTAGCTCGGACAAGTTTCTGTAGCTACGACAAGTTTCTGCAACCTAATAATTTTTTTTAGCCTACAAGGATACTTGGTGATTTGAATTGAAAGACAATTAACAAAGCAAAGTACCTGCAGGAGATATCAGAATAACAAACAAGGTTAGAAAAAGTGGATCAAAGGTATGTGCTACTTTAATTTAGCATACAGATTGATATATTGCATATATGACTAAGAAGACATAGTACTACCAAAAAATAAAATGAAATCATTATAACATAAGGGTGATGTCCACCTAACAAAATATCATAAGCCACCACTTAAAAGTCATGTCACGTCCTCATTCCAAATCCACCGAAGTAATTACCAAATCATCATTTTAAATGCACCTAATGGTCCGATTCATTCCTATAACCCTTATTATAATCCACATGTTCTTACACTCCTCTGAACTTTCATAGCCACTACATCCTTCCGCCACTTAGAAAAACCCTACCAACATCATTCTCTTGTCAAGGTAACCAGTGTTTAAGGCAAAACATCCTCCATAATGGGGATAATTGTTCAAATTGAGCCACCAGGGAAGAAATTCTTCGAGGGATACCCTATAGCCAAGGATTTGCTGCAAAAGAAACAGTGGTTGCAGTTCATTGAAAAATTCAACAATTTTCATAGGGAAGTGACCAAGACATTTGCACGCTTGTTTGATGGAACTAAAGTTGAAATAGGAGACATTAAGATCACCATAACATAGTCAATGATCGCAAAGGCTACTGAATTACCAAGGAGAAGGGAAAAATGGTTCAAGAATAGCAGAATTAATGGAGAAGATTGGAAGGTCTTCCTCAAAAATCTAAATATAGACACCATTGTCTTCAAGAAAGGTATTCCCAACACAACCCTTATTGCTTATACTTCAAAAATTTGTCATCTGTGAGGGTCTGTTTGGGTATATGTATTTTTACCATGTTAGGATGATGATGCATTTTCTTGAAGATCACCAGATGAGTCTTCCTTATTTTCTCTTAAATAGTCTCAAGAAAATGTCAACAAACGTTCAAAAGAGAATTCTTTTTATAGAAAACACCATGTATCATCATGGCCTAATAAAGATATTGGTTGAGTTCCATCTTCAGAGTATAGGGGATAACTAGGAGAGTTTCCTGGCGAGGAACCATTTTGAAGAAAGATCCCCAGAACAAGCCAGTAGTAGTAGGACCCTCAGAGGAAGGAAGATAACAATAGAAGGGGTAAAATAATAGGAACCCTAGACTCACCCATAATTATTAGAAGAAGAGCTGCCCATAGTAGACATATTGCAAAGAATGAAGAAGGGAAATCTTAGAAGGAAGAAATTTAGCAAAAGAGCAAGGGAAATACCACAAACCAGGACCCTTCCTCAAGAAGAAAAATCAGAGACTAAAAGAAGGAAAGTATAGGGATTACAAACCTCGGGACTGAGGAGGAGCACAACGTTGAGCACAGTCCAACAGACAATCCCAAAAGCTACAGAATACATTGATCTCGAGGGAAACGAGCCAACTAAGAATGAGCCAACTGAGAATGAGCCAACTGAGAACGAGCCAATTGAGAACGAGTCAACTAAAAATCTTGAAAGTTCTCCAAAAGGGTCACCAAAATCATCACCAAGAGTATCACCACCACTTTGCAGCTTACCTCTAAGAAGCCCAGTACATAGTCCAGGTGTTGACCCTGTTCAATAGGAGATATATGACTATATAGAGTCATTGGAAAGAAAAGAGACAAGAACTAAAGAAACAATTCAAAGTCCAAGAGAAGGGATCAATTAGTTAAATGAACCACAGGAACACTCAGCCTCAAACATTTTAAAGAAGGATATTTTTGAATTAAAACATTGAACAGGTATCTCAAGAATGAGAATCAAGCATTGAAGGCACAAAGTGAGATCCAGATTGCAAAAAGTGACAATCTCATCCTTCATTTGAGCTTGTGGTATAAAAAGAACAAAAAGCTGAATAAGGAAAACAGGACAATGCAAAGAGAGATTATCAGCTTAAAATACAAATTTATCATGAGAAAACCTAGGATGCCAGTAGCTGCCAAAAAGAAGAAAAAAGTGAAACTTGGAGGTGATGAACAAAAGGCACAAGTGACTAACAATGATGAAGTGTATGAGGACATACAAAACCTCTTGCCTGGGGGAACGTAGAGTCCAAATATTGTCTTACCATGACATCCCTTTTTGCCTATGTTTCCTCTCTTTTCCTATATTTGCCACCTAAATAATGCCATAGACACAAGGTTTTGTTACAGGTAAGCAATAACATGTCTTCTTCTTCATGTTTGGCTATATACCCTATTGTTTTGTTAAAGAATGCATTTGGCTACAAAATTGGCTTGTTTCCACAACTAATCTAGATTTCTGCAGCTGCCTCCATTGTTTGTAAGGTTTAGAAGCTCTATGTCAGCGAAAAAGGATACACATGGATAAGGAATGGTCCCCTAGTGGATCCCTTCCTATCCCTTTGAACCAGTTCATCAGTATGATCATAGGATATCACGGTCAAACCCCAAAGTCAACCACAGAATTGTCACCGAAACAGAATCCGAGTTTCATCAAAACCTTATCGATTTGCTTTCGGAATAGAAAATAGAAGGTTTAGCGATATAGTTTAGTTGGAATAAAGATATTTAGGCTTAAAATACTCATGTTTTTGTGCCAAAGACTCATTATAAAAACTATGGTAGCACTATGATTTGGTGCGCGCCAGATGATGTAATTTTTGAAAAAGTTTGTTAAATTTTGTTTGCAAGCAATAGAATTGGTTTTGTGTGTGTATGCGCTGCATTGATTGGATATTATGGACTGATCTGTGGAGGGCCCCTATGGCCAGTGACAAATCTTTAACCAATTGCAATTATATTTCTTTTCATTCTTTGAATACTCTGTTTTTGTGTGAAGAAATGCAGTATGATGAGTTCGCCAATGAATTGTTATATGCATGAGCACTTCCCTTTGCTTTATACCTAGTTTAATATGCTATTTTCATTGCTTTTTATCTGGTACAACATGGTTATTTCATTTGCTTTTTATCTAGTGTAGTCCAACTGTGTTTACTTCATAATGTAGATATTGTTCAAAATATCTTGTTTGAATGAAATTGAATAAGTAAAAGTGTGAGAGTCTTCTCCTTAACAATTGAATTCAGGCAATACTTCTTTGTAGTTTGATAGAATAAATTTCTCTTTCACTTAGTGAATTAGAGCTACAACATAAAGATTCAAGACAAAAATAAAAAATAGTCTAACACAAGTAGAATTTAGAATCACTCTCATATCATCCATAAACTAATTCAATAAAGAATAACTCTTAAGAAAATTAGCTAATAACTTTAGGGATTGAGATATTAATATAATCAACGACACCATCTCCATACTAATTTTAAGTTTAAACCCTAACAAGAACATAATGACATAAGGAATAACTTCTAGCACATATAGTGCACCTGTACTTCATTAGTACATGTACCCTGGTTGACAATTTATGATTGACAATTTAAAGACATTAAATTGGCCAAACAAAGTCTCATCATATTTTGTGTCGTTTCTAGGGAGGTGTCTAAGTAGGTGTTGTTTATGCTTATAGCTGCTTTATTTTCCATTTTACATTTTGCTTGGCATCAATTTTCCTTGACCTAAAATTATTAAAAAAAGAAGAGAAAAACATAAAAAACACAAACTATTTCATGCCTCATAGGATTAGGGATAATCTAGGAAAATTCCTACCAGAGACCCCCACCCCTTCTAGCAGTAAATGTTGGCTTGAGGGGGCCTGACCTAGGTTTAGCGTTAATTATCCAAACAAATCCCTACACTATTGACCCTTTCAGCATCATCCCGTGGAGTGTAGACCGAAGTCTCACACGAAGCAGTATGGGGGGATGGTGGAACCAAGTTTCTGCACCCTGAGATGGTTGTGATGTCGTTTGTTTCCCTCTATCCTTGCCTTCACACGGGTTGCTTTGCTATAGGGATTTCAACACGAGCCCTCTATTCCAACCCTCAATACCTATATGAAAGAGTATGATCGACCTTCGTGCAACCCTAACCAGCTGCCCAAGTACTTCTGCGTTGCTATGGCAGCGTGCCAATCAAGTTCCCCAATTAATCTAAGTGACTTGCTTATCTTATCAGGAATATATAGTTATCACCGCGTAAACAGATATTCGTAAATGCATTCAACTATTCAATGTAGTTGCATTTATTCGCGTGTCACATAAGCATAATAAAGGAAATTCATACATAACATATCAAGATACATCAACAGAACATGGACACATAAATTGTAGAATATCTCTCTTTATTGATAACTTCCAAGTGTTTACAAACTCTGTCCACCGTGCGCACATAGCTATAGGGGTCTGCGAACTCAGCTGCGGACTTCTACCCTAGGCCTCTATGCACTCAACTGCAGAGCCTCTACCTATGCTACGACCCAAGACTTAGAATTATTCTTTAGAGCTATGACTCTCTTACATAATTCATCATTGTGTGTCTCTAAAACTACTTAGAGCTTAGCTCTTTTTATATAATCCCATGGTCCATGGACCATGGGTAGATCTCTTATAGCCAAATTTACTTTACAAAACTAAGGGTGGACTACCCTTTATGAAACATGACACCTTCGCACTCTGCAACCACAAAATGCAGAGTCTTTACATTTTTATCACAAAATTTGACTCAAACATGGGCTTTTAGCTCGAAAATTTCCCTTAGGGGATCCCGCTCCCAACAGGACCCCAACACAAACATCATGAAACACCCTCGAGTCACTCGATAAGCACAGAGATATTTGCATGAAGCCCATCTAGCTCGACCCGTATGATCGCAACCTCAGCCGTGAATTGAGATGCTGCCTACTTCGTGTCTTCTCGGTCACTGCTCCTGCCTTGTGAGCCTGAAGCTTTTTTTGCATCACTTGTAGAGTTGCAATCTTGCCTTCAATATTTCCTGTGACTGTGTAAGCTTCCTCCAGCTAGGGCTTTAGTCTCAATTTTAGCACTTCTTCCTTATGCAGCGCTATGTCCACCTATTCCTTCGGCTGCTTGGCCTCTTGTAGCTTGGCTAGTCTCTGTGTCAACGTGACGGTTCACACTCTGCTCTTAACCTCATCGTAGCACTGTTGTAGATTGCACGCTTCCATCTCTAGCCTCTGTATATTTGGGTCCTCCTGCAATCTTGTCAGGACCTCAAATGATTGCTCGAATAGCTATGTGTAGTCTGCTACTGCACTCTCCACCACTGTTACTACCTCTGTGACAATGGTCGCCCACTATTCCTTTACTTTTGGCGGTGTTGAAGGCTGGGCCCTCAACTGTAGCTTTGTAATTTTAGGTTCAACTCCAATTGAACCTATGCCATCTCATTCTGAGTGTTGCGCACCCCTGTGGCCAACTTGCAGATGGATACATCGAATGGCTTGTCCTCCATAATTGCCAACTCTGGGACCATTCTGCATGCCTCCTCAATGACCTGCATAATCTTCTTGCTCTGATTGGTTGCCCCAGTCTCAGTGGAAATGGAAACATTTCTCTGTAGGTCCATCTGCTTGTTGTTAATCTGTTGTTCACTGATTACCTGGAGGGTGTGGTGCTCACGGGCCCTTAGTTTTGCAATTACTCCATCTTGCAAGAGGTGGAGTGCTTCGTGTGGAAGTGCTACCAGGTTCAGCCCAACTCCCTTTAGGTCGTTGACATTGGGCGCGTTAGCCTCATTTTCTGTCGTTAGTGCTCCATCTAGCATCACTATCACATTGGAAGCCTTCATGCGCATCATATCGACAACCTCTAAAGTGTCGATAGCCAAGCTGGTAGACACTGCACCAACCTGCCACGCGTGGGTTTGCAACTCCTGCAACTCAGTCTGGATGTCCCCTAGGATGATATGTTGTTGTTGTTCAAATTGTTGCAGGGCCTCTGCGGTGACATCCCTGATGGTGTCACCGATATCATGTAAGTCACCCTCTGTCAATGTTTTAGGGTCCAGCAAGGTCTTGGTCACCTTTGACTTCTTCCTGGACCCCCCCTTCTCCAGCTCTCTTAGGTGCTTGATATGGGTGGATGTCTCTTGAGGGTCCGCACTGTGTTGTTCTATTTCTCCCTCTTTTGTCTCAGGTGAAGGCGATCTCATGCCTTTGTCAGAGCCACGCTTTGTTCCACCTGTCTACTTTCCTACCTGCTCCACCTAGGCCTTATTAGTGGCCTCCTTTTTCCTCTTCTCGACGAGCTATGCCATTTTCAGCTTGGCCTTTTACTTCTTCTTCTGAGTAGTGGACTTGCTCCCATCGACCACCAAGTCCATGGTAGTGCGCCACTCCATTGGCCATTGATCAAGCACTACATCAATGGCGTCATCCGTGGCCAGATACGTAAAGTCATACCACTTCTGCACAGGGTCCTTTTGCGCCCTGATGGAGACTCAATGGAAATCAGCTTTGAACTTGGTATAGCTATGCAGGTTGGTGTACACCATGGGCAATAATCGCGGCTTGCAATTGATGGCCATCCTGATGTTCATCTCCATTAAGATCCAGAAGATCTTATTGTCCCTAACTCGCTTCACATCCTTGGTCGCCGACAACAAAGTGTACTTCACTGCCTCTAGGAGGTCTGGTGATACCGAAGGGAACTGACTGTCCTCTGGTAGCTCCCACGCTACCAGCACAATCTACAACAAGAGATACGCATAGTGGAACATCTTGCAAAGCTCTTTTGCTTCGCGACAATTTTCCAGGAACTCTCAGCGAAGGTAGTCCGACTAGTTAAACTGGACTCTTTCCGCACACTGTTGTGCAAGCGCAGGACAGGTGCTGACACCTCATCAACGTGACACTTCCTCATTAATTTCCCTGTGAGGATCTACGTGGATACCTTCATAGTGGGGTCACAGATGCTGGAGATAACGTACTCGTACGGATTCTTTACTAGCTTGAATTTTTCCTTAATTGACTTTGTGAGAGCCTGCTCACCACCCTTTCTGCCAAAGATCGTCGCTAGATTCTCACCTGTATACCACATGTGCGATATTCTATGAATCAACCTGTCTGTGATGGGTATCGGCTCCTCCATCCACAGACACCCATCATGCACCAAGCACAATAGCTGTTTGATGGCAAAAACTGTCACCGAGGTGCAATTGTAGTGCGGCACCAAGAGAAGGTTGAGAAACCCTACCTTTTCTACTCCCTTGAGCCACTTACGTGGCTCCAATGTGGTCATTCCTATATTCGTGTCTATGATGTGGTGCATCAGATGCTCTGTTGCAAGGTGTGGCAATTTCTCGTGGTCCACCAAGTCCTATTCTTCTAGCTTCAATATCGGCACTCATGCCAAGCGCGGACCGTCGAAAACAATTTTGTCCGACAACAGAGGGATTTGCAGGGGAGTCTTACTCTCATCAATGTCCTTTGGGACCTTGGACTTAGGCTTGCATGGAGTGACATACTCCGGAAACCACGTAATAGGGTCCGCACCCTGGGCTTCAACCTCCTCCACTTCTATTCCCACATCCTCATCATCCATCGGGTTGTCTTCGATATCTTCTTCCTCTAGTTCTAGGTTTATAGCCTTGCCTTTCTCTTGTGCAGTGGGTTTCAGTGGGTTTCTTCTTGGAGATGTGCGCACATGTATTATAGGTTGTTTACCTTTCTTTTCCTTCATGGTCTCCTTGGTTGGGGCTGGGTTCGGTCTCGGCATTCTCAAGGATTTAGGGACCTCCGCCAATACTTCAGCCACTTCCATAGTAGCTACTTCTACCTCTCTTTCCATTTCCTGTGCCGGTTCCTCTACTACTTGTTCAGTATTTATAAGTTCAGGGGGTGCTGACATGATATTATGCAAGAATTCCTGTGTTTCCGTCGGTAAAGTCTCAAACACCCTAGTAGCTATCAGAAGCTCATATTTCTCACGATTCGTATGCACCTGAGAGCTCAACAACTCAATTCTCAAAATTCCAAGTGTTTCTTGTTGGAAAGCCATTTGTAATTTATTGGGCATTTTGAATTTAAATCCGACTATTTCCCTTAAAATTGGTTCATTAATGCCAGATTGGCGGCATATTTTCAAGGATCTGAGCCATAAATTTCATCTTAAATGTTGGTTTCTCGCACCATTTGGCCTCACTTCTACCATAAAATCATGAATAGTGACTTTAATAGTCACTTTCCAACCGACCTGTGTGACTTATCCTTGGGTAGCGCAACTCCCTCCGCGCTGTTGCAAACCTTGTGACACTTCCTTGCTTCTCCAATCGAGCAGCTCCCCAACTCGGGCAGTGTAGTTTATAGTCCCGTGCCTCCTTTCAGCTCCCTGGAGTGCTAAGATTGTGCTACCTTCATCTAGTCACATGGCTGGACTGCCGGTGTATGGCTTCAAGCGACTACCATTCACCTTTCCTGGGAAGGGTTCTCCATTTAATTTGAACAGTTGTACCACTCCTCCATCGATAATTTCCTTGATGACATAGGGCCCTAACCAGTGCATCCTGAATTTGCCCAGAAATTTATCAAACTTACTATCATATAGCAAAACCATGTCATTTACCTTAAATGTGCGTAACTTAATGTGTCAATCATGCCATGCCTTTTCGCACTGCTTTTGGACCTGTTGGTGAAATCCAGCTAGAAATTTTTCTTCCTCCAGTTCATCTAGCTGAGCGAGCCTCTCCTCCAGGGCTCCACGATCTGTCATACCTATGAGCACTGCTATGCACAGACTATGCACAATATATTCCATAGGCATTACCACTTCAACCCCATAGACGAGCCTCAAGGGGGTTTGTCCAATCAACTTCTTGCATGTCATTCGATAAGCACATAATATTGTAGGTATGCATACGTCCCAATCACTTTGCTGAGCATTGAAAACCTTGGTCAGCACGTTTTCAAGCACCTTATTGAATGCTTCCACCGTCCCGTTAGCTTATGGGTGATAAGGCATGCTCTTCTGGTAGTATACCTGAAATTCCTCTGTCAACGTACTGACCGTCTCATTCAGGAAGTGCATACTGTGATCACTCATCAAGATCCTTGGGCATCCAAATCATGTCAATACATGCTCAAAGAGGAATTTTGTAGTGGTCGTGCTTGTGCAATCCTCCACAGGCCGTGCCCCCACCCAACAAGTCAAATACTTGGCTACAGTGATGGCCTGCCAGTCCTTTGACAAACGTCACATGCCTTACAATATGCTTTTGAGTCCTAATGGAGGGTTGGCCACCACAACCATGCGCGTAGAATCTTCCATACAGTGGCTCTTCCTGCATAATGTCCTCCTGTGGTGCCCCCATGAGCGTCTGCAAGGATGCTACCTCTTTCGAACGCAGGTACATACTGTCACAATATCTCATCAATCCCCATCTTGTACAGATGCCTAGTAATGACAGAGAAATCTGTCACATGCACCACTAATTCCTTGTTGGAAATTGTATCCTTCCAGAGTAATACATGTTGTTAGGAAGTGTATTATATCCTCGAAATGACCATCCATGATGCACACTACAAATAGTGTGCGTCAGGTAATCCCTCCTCAAAATTAGTGGGCTCTTCCCCCGTTTTGATGTGCGATAGATGGTCTGGTCCCGTGTTGAGTCATCCAGGCTTCACAATAACTTCAAAATCATACTCTTGGAACAATAAGAGCCACCTACAGATTCTCCCCCCCAACATAGGCTTATTGACTAGGTACTTCAGCATGGAGTGATCCGTATACATCTTAAAATGGCCTCCCAGCAAGTAGTGCCTAAACTTATGGAGTGCATACACCATAGCTATCCCTTCATGCTCAATGGTGGAATAGTTCTTCTCCACTTTGGATAATCTTCGGCTTGCGAGCGTGATGGGATGGTCCAAGCCTTCTCCGCTAGCCTGGGTTAGTACTGCTCCTAGTGTTATACATGATGCATCAACATGTGCATGAAACTCCTTCTTCCAATATGGGAAGACTATCATTGACATGGTGACCATATTTTCTTTTAATATATCCAATCTCTTCTTACAATCATCATTCCAGCAGAAAGTGACATCCTTCTTCAACAATTTCTCCATATGCACGGTGATCTGGGCATAGCCTTTGATAGACTTTTTGTAATATCTTGTATGTCCCAGGGTAGCGCGCAGCTACTTCACACTCCTCGGTGCTGCCAAGTTCAATATCGCTGCTATCTTTGTGGGATCTACCATTAGTCCCTATCTGCAAACCACATGCCCCAACAGGTTCCCAAAAGGAACACAAAACAAACACTTCTTACGATTGAGCACGATCTAGTATCTTTGAAAGGCATCCAACATCAGGTGCAAGCTTGCTACATGGTGTTTTACCAGCCCAAATACAGTCTAGTTGTCAAAATATACCTCTAGGAACTTATGAATAAATTATTTGAATGCAGCAATGACTACGCGCGAGAACATCACTAGTGCATTCTTCAATCCAAATGGCATTACAGTGTACTAAAAACAACCCCACTCAATCGCGAAGGTTGTCTTGCTCTTATCCCCCGACGTGATTTTGATCTGGTGGTATCCCGAGAACCCATTAGTGAAGGAATATGCTTCATGGCCACCTACATTGTCCAACACTTCATCAGTGAACGGAGTCGAGAATGGGTCATGTATGAAACCGCCAGCTTTCTGAGATCCACGCATTTCCTTATTTCATCCTGTTTTTTCTCCTGTACCACCATTGAGCTTACCTAGTCAGATTCTTCCACAGGCTTAATGATGCCTATCGTGAGCATCTTGTCTAACTCTAAGTGGACCTTATCCTTATATTTCAGATTGAGACGATAAGGTCTTTGCTTAACTGGCTCCATGTCGGGCTTCAATGTAATCTTCATCATTCCCAGGTCCCTGATTATCCCCTTTAGATCCGTAAAGTTGGTAGGGAATAAATCTTGGTATTCATGGAGAAATTCAATGACCTTATCTACCATCGCCTCATCCCAATAGTATCCAATCTTCGCGAATTTGGGTTCTGTCTCTGTACCAATGTTCACGTGTTTTTTTTCAATGTTATATCAGGGTTCTCAATCTGTGGTTCTTTAACCTCAGAGTGACCTTCTGTTTCTGGAATGTTAATCCTCCGTGGATCCTCATATTCCCCTTCAGCGGTCACGATATAGCATTCCAGGGTGTGACTTAGCTGAGTAGCCCACTCAAGCTGAATCAGGTCCAAAGGATCCTGTGGTATCTAAAAGATAGCTGCTTTTACTTCTTGTAGCGCCTCATCAATACAATCAAATTATCTTCAAAACTGAATTTCATCACAAAGCCTTCGCGCAGAACATCCCATTCACCAGTACCATGGCGGAGCTCAATTTATATGTACCAATTCATTGGGACAACATCCAGGGTATGACAGAACAAGTGCACCCACTCAGGTTGAGGCTTTTCTCCATAAGCTTGGGCCCATTTGGCCAAATGCGCGCGCAGATCATCCTATCCATCATACTTGTCTGTCATTCGCATCTTAGGCCTTCCGAATTGTGTTCTCATCATCATCCTACATTCGCGCCAATCAATAAAGATTCCTTTATGCGTACCCCACCATCTTGCAGGCATAGCGTGCAGTGTCCAGTCCAATGCTTGGAAGCACTGCTTTTCTATTACCTCCCTTTCAAATGCATCCAAAAAGATATCTACCTCATTCAAGCCATCATAACTAGGCAGATTTCTTACCTCTGAGGACACACACCGCAGCAATCGGGTCATCATATTGCAGTTTAGCGTAGTCACTTCATGTAACCAATTCTGCCAGCGTTCTAACCCTTCATTGAAGTCCGAAGTATAGGAAATATCACGATCCCATGTAATTTGTCCATCTTGTTGGTGCCTAGATTTACCTCAGGTTGAAAAGGTAGGATCCAGGGCCAACATCAAACCACGCTCAGCCTGGTAGCTAGCCCTACTAGGTCAGGAGAGGGCTATCTCTGGGTCTTAGCCAATTATGATCACTAAGGGCTTGAGATCAACTACTATAGCTACTGATCTTAGGCTAGGTATAGGTACAAAAGAGTTTGATTGAATAAATTGATGATTTTGTGGGCTCGAATGAAAAGGCAGATCTTGGGTGCAGGGAATGAGGCTCAGTCTTGCAGGGATCTCAATGGGGCAAGGTAGGCAACTGTATTTGGAACTCTAAATCAAGTGATATGGATGGATCAGACAAAGGAGGAGTTTAAGAGGGCAAGAGAAGTCATGGATCCTCTCCAAACAGTTGAAAATATAAAAAACTAAAGCAAACTTCAAGTAGAGCACTGCAATTTCAATGTATTCTACTTACACTCTTGTTTGATTTAGCTGAGAAAAAATAAGAAAGAAATGATATACATAACACATGAATAAATTCAAAAAGACATAAGAAAGAACTATATCAAAACAAATGCCACAGGGATCCCAAAGAGTACTGCAAACCCTGGTCTCAATTCCTTAGCCAAAATACTGATATGAGTGTACAATGAATTTCCTTGCTTTCTCAAGAGTTCAACCATGCTAATGACTGAAAAACTACATAATATAGACAAAGCATAGCTCATCCTAGCCTCTAGGGTTCGAGCTCACATGTTTGGGAGCTGTTCCAACTAATTCTAAACTAAGAACTAGAAATCAGGCAGTGGAACAACATACCTCTAGAAACAAGGGAACTGATTCATTCAGTTTCAAACAACATTTTAACCAATGAATCTACCTCTATAAGTGAAAACTTGACATATTTACATCATGATCCATCAATGTACCTTAAATTACATCACAAATTTTCCATTAATAAAGTGAAAAAGTCAAACTGGCCAAAGCTGGGCAAAAAACAGAGCAATACTTGGTCAAACTCGCAATTTTTCCTCTATGCGTCGCGCTTGATTCTCTATACGTAGCGCCTGTTTGGAACCACTTTTGGAGGCCTTCCTGGTGTCTAAATTCACTCTAAGTGTGCTTGTTGAAAAGGCCTTCTTGTCTATTTTCCAACCCAAGTGGAATTTTTCAATTTGGCCTTCATTTGCCCTGTCAAAAATCAATTCTCCCAAGACTGCTTCCTGTGTGTCAAAATAGGGGCAGTAAGGTCATTTTTTGAGTGTTTTTGACCTTTTTGAGGGCTCAAAACCTAATCAAATTTCTTGGCCATAAGTAGGAAAACATAATTTTCCATGCCAATCCAAAAATTCTGAGTTTTTGTGATTTGGAGCCTCCTAGAAAAAGTGAGCGCCACGTGGCGTGACACATAGGGTAGAAAACTCTGTTTTTGTGCCAAAAAATTTCAAAAATGCAAAAAGTGCTCCAAATTTTTTGAAATTTGGGCTGAATCTTCTCTATCAAGAGCTATGTTGGGCCAAGGAAGCCTCAGCCAATATCCGAAGTCAATCATGCTCCTTTCGCCTCTTTGATGCCTTCTTTAATTTTGCCTTTAAACTCCTTATTCTTGCCTTGCAAATTTTGTTCCTCGCCATGTAATGAAAAGCCATGTGTCTCAACAAGTCTTTCTCCTTGTTAGCTTTCTCCAACAATCTCTCTAAGTGGATATTGACTCTCTCGAGCCAAGACTCCCGATCGGCATTGATATCTTGCTCAAGTGAAGTGAACTCCACCCTCCTTCTTTGGGCAACTTGGCGATTCTCCTGAATGTTTTGTAACTCCATGATCACCCGCTGATCTTCAAGCTGCTTATTCCTTTGCTCCAAGTATTTTATAATCCACTTAGCCCTCTCCAAGTTGAGGGACAAGACCTTGATGTCTGTCTGCTGCTCTTGGATGATTTCTTTGAGATTTGTGCTTTGTGGGCCCATATCTGTATCATCATCCTCAATAAGAATAAAGTCTCGATCACTTGAAGGCTCCTCATCCTGCATTGGCCTCTTGCATTTGTCCTGAACGTGTGGTGCTGATGATGGAAGTGAGACCCCTTCCACCCCAGGTGGAGATAATACTCGCTTTGCTGCTGCGAACAACTGCCTAGTGCCCTTCTGATAAGTGATAAACACCGGCATACTGGCGACCTGTGTCTCATGACCCTCATGCTGATAAGAAGGTCCACCTGTCTCATGCAAAGCCTCTGAAGGTCCCTGAGGAGCTGTGAAAAACTCACAAGAGATTAAATCCTCCCAAGTGATGCCCTGTAAGCCAAGCTGATGGATAACCACAATTTTGATGAGAGCAAAATGGTAAATACTGTTGAACTGCTGCTGAGGAGTTTTGTGCTACACTAAAGTGATCATCTTCTCGATATTTCGACAGATGAAGTAAGGGATGTTCATCATCCTTACCCGGGTAAAATGCATCAGCAGTCAGATATGATAAGCATACAAACGGGAGAACCGACCCTCACAGCTGAAATACTTCATGATCAATTTCATTAAAGGAGCATATTCATTTTTGAGGTACCGAAAAGGAAACACTCTCTTGAGCTGTCTCAACAAGCTGGGCTTGATGTATGGTTCATAATGCTGCCGGTCAATTTGCTGCCTCTTGTTCCATTGCTCTCCAATATTGGGAATATCTGTTGCTAATGAAATGGATTTTGGTGTTAATGTGAAAGTGACACCAGCTAGAGTGGCTTGACCATCATGTAAATGCAACACAAATAAACGAGCCAACTCATGATGAAACTCAATGCTAGCAACCTTATCACAAAATTCATAGCAGGACTGATGCTGAAAACAAGAGATGGCAAGAGGGCAGGCCTGTAATTCAGCGAGAGTGTTGGTTCTTCTCTAATATGTTTTCCATCTCTATGAGGCCTCCTGGGTGCATGTACCTCTATAGGTGAGTCACTGTGTGTCTCCTCTTCATAATCATATGAGGGATCATATGCCATCTCTGCTAGTGATTGAACTGTCTTGATGATGTGTGTTGACTTTGCCACCAAGGGAAACAGTGATATGAGGGACTATGGAGGGGGGAAACAATGAGGAATTTAGGGACTGCTGGGATAGGGTTTAGTTAGGGAAATAGGGAATTTAGGGAATGATTTATAAGTTTCAGTATAGGACTAGGGTTTGGGACTTTGTATTTGGAATTTTGGGAGATGGAAATTGGGGTAGGAATAGATGATGTTTGGGGAATGTGTGAATTTAGGGAATAGGGAAATCAAGGGAAAAATGGAGTAAGGGAGTGGTGAGGTGAGGGAATAACTTGGTAGCCAAACAATTAATACAAAACCCTAGCACTGTTTTCTTTGGAGAGAGAGGTAGGGTTTAATTTTCTTATAAATAATCACCATACATCAACCACCATGAAATAACCACCAAACTTGGATGAAAAACAGTGGTAGAGGCTCAACCTACTTGAACAAGTGATGATCCACAAGGTTCGGGTGATTTGGAGAGAATTGGTGAATATTTCAGGCTTGTCGGTTGTATGCGCCGCGCATAAAACCTAATGTGTCGCGCTAGTTATGTGCGTTGCGCCAGTTGCCTAGTGCACTGCGCCACCAAACCCAGTGCATAACGTATTTTGCAGGAGAATTTTTGAGGCCTTCCCAGTGTCCAAATTGAGCGTGGGATAGCGCGTTGGAAAGGTTATTGAGTCTACTTTCCAACCCAACTAGAATTTTGGAATTTGGAGTTCATTTTCCCTGTCAAAAATCAAATCTCCCATGACTGGTCAAAATGTGCCAAATGAGGCTGCCTAAAAGTAGAGTGTTGTTGCAGTAAACTTTTGAAGGTCTTCCTCAACTCCAAATTGAGCTCATGATAGCTCATGGGAAAGATATTTGTGTCTAGTTATCATTGGACTTATCAAGCAAGTCATTTGGCCAGCCAAGCTAGGAGAAAAATTGATTTTCCCAAGGTCACTTTAGAGGTACATCAATTCTCCTGAAGCAACTATATTTTTGACATTTCTTTAAAACCATGACACCTGTGTAAAAAGTGAAGGAGGTTTTTCTTCTTAGGCCTATTTTGGACAAAAACCTCTCTCATTTTTTCCAAATTCATCTTTTATTTCTTAAAACATCAATGGAATAAAACTAACCCGATGTGTGGAACAGGGGATTTGTTGAAATGAAGTGAAATGAAGGGGATAAGGGGCTTCTAAATTCTTGAGAAAATTTTGAGAAGTAGGGAGGGATGTTAGGAAGTAGGGGAAAGTGGAATTTCAAAAATTGAGTGAGGGGAGGAGGTCCAAAAGGGAAAAACACAGGCCTAGCCTAGAAAATTTTCAAGTTGTAGCAAGAAACTAGGGTTTGTGCGAAAATCAGAAATTCAGGGGATCTCAGTGATGGGAAGTGTCTAATAAGGTACATTAAGGATAGGGGAAGGTGTATGAACATCCAGATACAAGTTTTTCTAATGATTTGACCATCCAAGAGAAATTAGCTTCAAAACCCTAGGAAAGGGAAATGAACCTTACCTAGGGGCAATTGAGGCATGAACAAGGTGTAAAATGACCCATTGGAACCTGACATGATGATGAAAACCCTATGAATGATGGTACACTCAGTTGAATGGTGACATGGACCAACATTTGGAAAACTTTGACATGAGTAAAAGAAAACCCTAGACCTAATGCCTAGTGACCAAATTTTGCGCTAAGACTCACTGAAATGACAAAATTTGACCTTGACACCTTAAAATCACTTTGTAAGAGCATGTTTGATCACTGGAGGAATGCTGCAAAGGATGACACTAACACATCTGTGGTGGGATTCACCCAATCTTGATCTTGTGTAGTTATCTTATAGATACAGTCCATATCGTCATCACTCTCATAATTGCGGACTGATTCAATATAGCCCGATCCTTCAGACGGATATAGGGGTATTATTACGCATAGAAATTTCTTCTCAAATATCATATTTATCTTCTTTAGGTTGATTACCCTATTCATACCAGTAGCCTAGTCAATTCCCAGGAGTGCAGGATATGGATTGTTGTCATCCACTATCTCTATTACTTCAAAATCAACCAACGCGCTTGCGCCTTCAATATCCACAGTCACCCCCTACAACCACCCCATGGGGGTGATCTTCTGCTGATTCACCATCCTTAGCTGAATCGAAGACCATTGTAGCATGGGTCTCCCCATTCATTCCCAAGTCTGCTTCAGTAGGACATTTGCATCTGACCTTGGGTCCAAAATAATTTGATCCATTTCATACTCTCCTATCTGCAGGGTCAGTCTCATCTCCTGTCCTGTCCTTGTTTTATGCTTTCCAATCTTTCATACTACGCATGGCTTACCCAACGCAGTTTCAACGCATCTTTTGATGAACTCTTGTAACCCTTGCACAACCTTACTATCATGCAGTAACTTCATACAGGTCTCAAGGAAAGTTGTGAGCATAGAGGGGTCCATCTCCTGATTAGCCTTATCCTTGCTTCCTGAGGTGAAGGCCTTAGTAAATCTCTTCTTAGATTCCATGAAGGTTTCACGTGTGCACTCCAATTCAAACTCATCCTCCTTCATCGAAGCATTGTGGAACCATGTACTATCTTCTGGCTATTTCCCCTTGTCATCTCCCGTCGCAATTCCACTTCTGAGCACTATATTTACGTTTGGATCTGCTTCATGCGGCTCAGACCTCATCATCTATAGGTTCTAAGTCAGCGGAGGTGGTAGCACCCCTTTGTCTTGTATCCTAGCTATCAATGTAGGGAAATCTTCTGTTTCATGATCAAACAGTGTGCAATACTTGCATGACGGACATGTTGGGTTAGTGCAATCGTGGGCATAGTGTCTTGGTCCTCTGCAATTGTAGCAAATCAACTATCCTCGACCTCTGCCAGGTCCTCCTCCACCTCAGCCTCGTCCGCGCCCCTGAAATCCTATTTGTGCCATCCCTGCGCTTTGGTTAAGGGGTTGCGTTTCTGCTTGAACCCTATAGCCGGGAGTTCTATCCATCATCAATTCATAACTCTTGCAATTATGCTCATCATGCCCTACCGACATACAAAAGTTGCAGAACAACTGTTGCAACATCTGTACAAACTTATGTAGCAGATGACAATTATCCGTGGCATGTTTACTTGCTACCTGACAGATAGTACACCACAATGCAGGCCCCACGCTAGGTCCTGCTTGAGCCTCTGGCCTCAAAGGCATCGTTCCTCCTCCTACAATATTGTTCGCAAAGACAGGGAAATGGTCTTTGTCATGCCCCTGAATCTTGCATTTCAAGCACCATACCTCCTCACGCACCTACGGTCGAATCGTCCTGTCTTGCTTTAGACTTTGCATCTCAAAGCATAGATTCTTCAGCTGCTCATGGATTTGCTGAACCCCCAGTCTTGGATCTTGCATTGGTGTTTCATGCAGTCTCATTGCAATCTCCAAGGCCTTCGCCTGCATCGTTATCTTCTGCTGTGATAGCGCAACCCTTAAGTGTGGCAGAAGTGAAGCCACAAATCATTCACGATGCTGTCGATTTGTCAAATTAATGTTGACTTTGTAGATTGTACATTTCAACCTCTGATCTAGTTCCCAAGGCGTCTTGCCTAGTTACATCACGATCTCCTTGAATCCCACAATTGACCGTGCCTGAGATTTAGGCCTATTGAACTCTCTATTTAGTGTTGTCTAGATGTCTGCTAGACCAGCATTCGGGTTATCATTAGAGTACTTGATATACCAGGTTAGCACGCGACGTTGCAGAGCATTAACCAATGTCACCTTCTTTATATGATCATCTGTTACAACTTGAGCTTCCCATACAACTTTTACAACGAACCAGAATTGGTCTGGGTCCTCATTTCTCAAGCCTTTAAACAAAGGAAACTTCACTGAATTTGCCATATTGAACTGCGGTGGAGGTGGAGGTGGTACGGCTGAAGTTGGAGGTGGTGTGGGCGAAGGTGGTATTCGTAGAAATCCTTGTCTTGTTAACTGAATAGCAATTCGTAGAGAAACCTTCGCTATCCCTTCCTCGTCACCTGGTGAAGGTGAAATTAATGGACTATACTCTGGACCCTTTTTTCCTTCGTTCCTGTAAGTTTTTCCACTTCATGTAGTTCCGAACATCAAGGTAGCTACATAACCCATTTTTCGCACAATAGCATTTTAATCCAAGTATTCAAAGATTTCACGTACTTACCTCGCGGCACTTTGAAAAAGTGTTGTTGTGCCTCGCTGTAGCTGACTGAGGTGTCGACCACGAATTCAATCACAAATCCTCCTATGACTCAATCGAGACAATGATCGATAGCGTGGGTGATCTTGTCCTCAGATGCTCCCAATTTTTGTATTAGCCCTGGGGTCCAAACAATAGGACCATCAAGTTTCCAGCTTCCTTGGCTATCTGCTAGCTTTGAGATCCACTCATATAGCTCAATTGGGAAGAAGCAGAAAAATATCTCGTGGATCTCGGTATACAGGTATTTTTCCAACCACTATTCATTTGTCAGCTGTGGGTTTCTGTTCTCCTGTGCCACGAATTCATGGATCTTCCTATCCAACCAGTCTCCAATCTCCTTCTTAGTAGGATTCCAGTGATACGACATCACACATCTCTTATGCAGATTCTAGTCCCAAAAACAGAACCATTTGTTGGCTTGAGGGGGCCTGACCCAAATTCAATGTTAATTAGCCAAACAAATCCCTACACTACTGGCCCTTTCGGCATCAGCCCACGGAGCGCAGACCAAAGTCTCACCTGAAGCAATATGGGGGGATGCTGGAACCAAGTTTCCACACCCTGAGATGGTTGTGATGTCATTTGATTCCCTCTATCCCTGCCTTCGCGTAGGTTGCTTCACTATAGGGCTTTCAAGATGAGCCCTCTATTCCAACCCTCAATACATCGACGAAAGAGTACGATTGACCTTCGCATAGACCTAACCAGCTGCACAGGTACTTCTGCGCTGCTGTGGCAGCATGCCGAGCAAGTTCCCCAATTAATCTTAGTGACTTACTTATCTTATCAAGAAATTATAGTTAAAACTGCATAAACAAATATCTGTAAATGTGTTCAACTATTCAATGTAATTGCATTTATTCGCGCGTCACATAAGCATAATAAAGGAAATTCATACATAACATATCAAGATACATCAACAGAAAAAAGACACAAAAATTGCAGAATATCTCTCTTTATTGATATCTTCCAAGTGTTTACAAACTCTGTCCACCCTGCACACACAGCTGCGGACTCCTGCCCTAGGCCTCTACACACTCAGTTGTAGAGCCTCTACCTACGCTACGACCCAAGACTTAGACTTCTTCTTCAGAGCTACGACTCTCTTAGAAAATTCATCATCGTGTGTCTCTAAAACTACTTAGATCTTAGCTCTTTTTATACAATCCCATGGTCTTCAGACCATGGGTAGATCTCTTACAGCTAACTTTACTTTATAAAACTAAGGGTGGACTACCCTTTATGACACACGACACCTTCGTGTTCTGTGCCCACAAAATTCAGAGTCTTTACATTTTTATTACAAAATTTGACTCAAACATGGGCTTTTAGCCCCAAAACTGCCCTTAGGGGATCCCACTCGCAACAGTAAACCATCACTCTTCTTTGGTGACTATGAACTTCCTGCTTTAACCATAAAGAAGTTAGAGAGTCCTTTAGGTGAGAAGCCATAAACCTTTGAAGAACCTATAGGAGAGGAAGAACCCATATCACCTACCCACAACATGGTTGAGAATAGGTAGAATGAGCTTTCTCCTATTCGAGAAACCAATGGGGAGGCCAAAATGAGAAACATAACCCCCATTTCTCTCCCACACTTCCATGGACTAGCCTCTGAAGACCCTAATACATTCATGTTCGAGTTTGTTGTGGTTTTCATAACTTATGATTACACTTTGGATGAGTAGAAGCTTAAGTTTTTCCCTTCCACCCTCAAGGATGAAACCTTGTGTTGGTTCATGAGCTTGGAATTAGGAGGCAACATCACCAACTGGGCTCAAATGCAGCAAGAATTTAATAAAAAATACATATAATACTATAGCTCAAGATAAATAAAACAAGATATCTTTAGGATGACCTTAGGGCCAGATGAATCCTTAGAGGATTATGAAGAGAGATTTCAACTCAACTACAGAAGAGCTAATTGTACCCTTGACCAAAAATCCTTGAAGCTTGCACTTCTATGAGGGATTAGGGAGGATTTTATGGAGATCCTTCATATGCTGTCTCACAGAGATATTTACCAACTAACCTATGAATACATCATGATAGTATTCAAGAATCATTCTAGGGTTACAAGGAAGAGGGTAGGTCCAGTCAAGGCCTAATCAACTCTTCTCCTTCTACCTCAACCATAAAACATGAAATAGGGAGAATGCTAGAAGACTTTAAGAGTGAGATGTTGCACACCTTTTCCTTCCAAATGGATACTATGCAGATAAAAAAGAAGAATGAATAAGCAGAAAGGGAACTGGCTATATTTTTCCCTAGATGCACTAAGAGGCACCGTAGAAATGAGTGCCCACTAAATGTCATAGAGATATTCTCTATTTGTGAGGAAAGCCATGCAACTAATAAATGTGCCTCTCTTCTAGGCCCATAGGTTGTATATCACAAGGCATAGAGTGGATTATATTAGCTCTGATTCATTAACCAAAGGAGGCCACAAGGCTGTAACACCCTCCTCCCACATTTACCCAAGTTAATCGGTCCGCTGGGGTAAACATGTGGAAAGAAGTTGCCATGATGTGATTCAAATCCCAATGTACAGTTAAGGAAGTGGAACCAATAAAACCAACCCAAACTAACCTTCCACACATGCTACAAAACCTTCAAGAGCCAACCAACCCTTCCAGGTGACCAACCCCTGAGGCAACTTGACATTTCACTGATCTGGACCCCCAGTCGTTCCCATGAAAATCCATGCATGCGAATGAGGCCTTCCAGTCTCTCCCACAACAAGGGTATGCTAGCGAATGTGGACTTTTCCAGCTAGTTCTGAGCAAGCGACCCCGGATTGTGCCACTTTTTCAAGGCCAAGACTTAGGCCACTGCCCAAAACTTAATGAAACTTTCATAAATGATAAATAACATTGAAACAAAGGTAGTAATGCAAAAAATTGATGAATGAATTAACTGGATCCCTACTAGACATGACATGCATTTCATCAAGCATGTCACAAATATGTAATCTACAGGTCACAGCAACATATATGAGCATAGGGGTGTCATACTTATTTGAGATTCATAAAGAATCATTGTTTCCATATCACAATAGCTGTACTATCATCTATTAGGTCATATACTCATTGTACATTCATTTACAATTCAAAACATGCTGAGAGCCATGCATTAGGTTTTTCATAAAACATGCTCATAACCAACATATAACCAACAAAAATAACATGGATATAAGAACCATAAAATCTACATATAAGCTAATACATTTACACATGGAATACCAAGGAGAAAGCTCTTATTAATGAATGAATAATCCAACCAGGTATGGGACTTCCACAAACCACCCAACCATAGATTGGTTGAACTAAATCTTTCTTTCAGCTAATCACCCCCGTGTCATATTCCAGGAATTAATGTGGGACTCAAATCAAACCAAACCAGGTTTCCTTAGGCTTTACCAAAATCCCCATAGGATCACTAGGCCATAAATAATCATGGATGCCACTAGATTTATCCACCTACATTGTGAGGAATTTTTATGTCTCAGTCTCTAGGTATATTTTAGAAAATGTTTAGAAGTAGGGTGTTGAAGAACGCCATTTATTGTCATGGATCTCATGGCCCTGGAATATGCATTACATATGTTGATGACAAGGTATGAATTATATTGTAAATATGAAATATGGATGCCTAGTCCTAAAGTGAAAGGATACCTTGATGGAGGAAGTTCATTGGATAAGACAAGCTTACAATGAAAAAGAAGTCCTCTCAAGAAAGATGATTGATTTGTAGAACTTGATGTGTCCTTATTATTACTATGATGAAGCATAGGCTACTTGGGTTGAAAGGATCAAAATCAAATAACTGAGAATACATGGTTGCTAGAATATTACTGCTAGTAATGCTGAAGTAGCAACCGAGTATGTTGTGATGAAGACATCTCATTGGAAGATCCTTGATCTTGACACATTTGCTTTGTATGATATCAAGATGGCATATCCTTGATTGTTTTCTAAGACATTGGGACTCTATGGTTTTTTGGACATTTGGATATGGAAAGGAGAATTGGCACATTAGAAAGTTTGTTGGACTTGCAAGAGGTGTAAAATGAAACTAGGGTTTATCCTAAAAGACCAAAAAGTACTAGTTGTAAAATTCCTCGAGTTTATAGATAAAACCCCAAATCTAAGATCAAGAGGGAGATGGAAAATTCCCCTCTATCCTCAAAACATAAGTATCTTATATCTATCTTCCTTGATTATTATTGTTATTGTTTTACTATTAGTTAACCTCTTCTACTTATCTTTTTTTGGGTTGTAATTGTTCTTCCATAGCATCCTAGTGAGGATTGTAGGTACATAGCAAAGGATGCCAAGGCTGTGGCAGTAGATGGAAGTAGAAGAAGAACAAAGCAAAGCTTGTGACAGGAGGACTTTCCTAGAATTGGTGATTTGTACTGAGAGATATTGTACTAGATGAGATATAGGTTCATAGGGATCAAGAAGATCAATAAGTTTACCTTGATTGTGCCAAATAGAAGTCAATGGTGACTTCTAAATAGATATACAAGATCTAGTGTGCAATAGATGACAACATAGAAGCAATATTTGAGAAGGTTCTCCTAGAAAGAGGGAGAGGATCATGAAAATACATTTCTCCAGTTGCCAAAAGGACTCATGTGTCAAAGGGAGCCATTGTGGCCGAAATATTTTCTTCCGTAACAGAGGGAGCAATTGTGGTAGAAAGATTTGCTTCCATAAAATAGGGAACAATTGGGGAAAAAATATTTTCTTCTATAATAGAGGGAGTAGTCAGGGACCCATGTTTTATCTTTAGAGGGAGTTAACCTCTGAGTTGAAGATAATGGACCGTCATTGACATTGTCAAGCTAGATACTTGATATGTTAGAAAGCAACAGTGGAAGAGGGAGCAACTAGGATTACCACAACACAAGTTGTTTCAAAAAGAACACCTAGTTAAGGTAATTGAAAAGTAGCTGATCAACTTATGGTTGAGCCAAGGCATGTGGCTCAACATGTGCTAAAGTACTAACATGGTACATGTTAGCGTTTGATATTTCACCTAGGCTGAGATAGACAAACCTCAAAGCTACATCAAACCATTTCATCTCATAGCTAGCCCTACGAGGTATGAGAAGGCTCTCTCGGGTCAAAACTCGGTGGATTTTGTCAATAAGATGAGTTGACCAATTAGGAACAAGGATTTTAGGCTAGTAAACTGATAAGGGGGATTGATTTAAAGTTTTTGGGTTTTTTGGTGGCAATTGGAGGGAGTGCAATTCAGGGTGCGGGGATTGAGCTCAGTTTTTGCAGGTGGGTCTTTGGGGCAAGGTAGGAGTTTATGCTGATGCCTTTAGCTGAAAAAGATGATCAAGGAGGAAAGGAGAGAGGCCAAAGAGGGCGAACAATGAATTCGAATCCTCTCTAGACAGTGGAAAACATAAATTTTAAACAAAATTGAAAGCTGAGCATGGCATGCATGAATTCAAGCTTTATCACTTCTTTTGTTTAAATAGCAGCAAAAGATTAAGAAATGGAACACATAAACACACTTACAATAACAGTAGGAAACACACCATCAACATAATAATCCACAAGAATCCACAATGAAGTCTGCAAAACCCTGGCCTTCCTTTTCCTCAAATTGCAGAAAATACAAGTCACAAATACAATAGCACTTCTCCCTCTAGAGTCCAACCATGAAAATGAGAAAGAGAAGGCATAATATAGAAGGTCAAACCTCTTCCCCCACCTCTAGGGGTCGAGCTTAGCTTCCTAGGAGCTGTTACAACTAATTCTAAATCAGTCACTAGATAATAGGCCAGCACAACAACTTGCCTCTAAAAGTTAGGAAGCCTATCCATGCATTAAATATTCACTATTTACATCAAAGAAGCTTCTAGAAGAGGTAAAAAAGAGTAAAAGTATCTAATGCCATGAAATTTACACAAGAATCCATCAATTACATGCTCAAATAATCAACCCAAGTGAAAAAAGTGATTTGCTGGCCGAACTAGTCAAAAACTGGCAAATTTTGCTTGACTGGTCGCACCTCTGGCTTGACTAGTCGCACCTTTTGGCAGTGCTGTTTGAGGGCCTTCCCGGAGTCCAAATCAGGTGCAGGATAGCTCGTTGGAAAGTTCTGGAAGTATACTTTCCAACCGAACCAGAATTTCTGAGTTTGGAGTTGATTTGACCCCTCAAAAATCAAATCTCCCAAGACTGCTTTCTGCAACTCAAAAAAGGGGCAGAAAGTCAAAAATTGGCTGTATTTTGAGCTTTTGGCTGCCCAAATCTTCACAAAATTTGAAACCCTTCCATAGGAAAGTGTAATTTTACAAAAAAAATCCAACCATGTAGAGTTTTCCCCGTTCCGAGCTGTATCGACGACTCGTCTCATACGGGGTGAGACGAGTTGAGTGGCCAAAACCTATAAAATTCCAAAAAATGCCAAAAATGCCTCAAAATCCTCAAAATCTCTTGGGTTTTCTGCTTGGAGGAAGATAATGAGTACCATGGTGAGTGAGAGAGGCCTTGGCCAAGATACTGAGTGGGTTGGTCTTCTTCCTTCCTTTGGGAGCCTTGGTCAACCTCTTTTGAAGAATTTTCATCTTCGCCTTGCAAACATGCATTCTTGCCCAATAATGATTTTTCATGTTTCTTAGCAACTTGTTGTTCCGATTGGCCTTAGCCAACAACCCCTCTAAGTGTGTGTTCACTCGGATAAGCATGGATTCTCTCTCCTTGGGCAGCAAGTCACCTGGCCTCCTACGGTTGATGACTCAGTCACTTCGAATTCTCCATAGCTCATCCAATTCTTTCTCATCCTCCAGTTGTTTGTTTCACTGCTCCAAATATTTGATTACCCATTTTGCCATCAATAATTGTGTCTGCAGTGAATGGATCTCAGCGCTTTGCTCTTAGATAATATCCTTGAGCTCTGTGCTAGGAGAATGAGTGTCGAGATCAATAACCAGAGCACCAAACACTCTCTCCTTAATCATGGGCTGCTTGCCCCTCTCTGCTACCCGTGCTGCTGTCGGCAACGAGGCCCCTTCCACCTGATGTGGAGATAACACTCGCTGATCTGATGATGACAACGAGACCCCTTCCACCTGCTGTGGAGAAAATACTCATCGAGCTGCTGCAAACAAGGTTCTATGACCTCTCTGATATGTACACTGAAGTGGGGAAACAACATGTGTTGGCACAATAATCTCTGCCTGGCGTGATGGACCTCCCTCCTCATGAATGGTCTCTGGCTTTGGCTGACCTCTCTGTGGCTCTGGCTGTGGCCGTGATGTCGCTGTAAAGACTTCATGAGAAATGAAGTCTGCCCATGAAATGCCCTGCTGCCTCAACTGATGCGAAACAATGAGTTGAATGAGACCATGATGGCACAGACTCCTATGCTGCTGGGCTGGGGTCCGCCTCTGAAATACAGATGAAATCCTCTGAATGTCCTGGCAGAAGAAAACCGGGATGTTCATCATCCTCACCTTGGTAAAGTGCATCAACATGTGAATATGACAAGTGGAGACCAGTGAAAATCTTCCATCACATGTAAAGTACTGCATGATAAGCTTCATGATCGAAGCATACTCCGCCCGGAGGAATCTGGAAGGAAAGATCCCTGACAAGTGGCTCACAAATGAGGGCCTGACATATGGCTCAAAAAAGATAAAGTCCAACAGTTTGCGCTTGGGCCACACTTCCCCTACATTCGGTATCCCGGTAGCCTTTGAAATCATCTCTGGAGATAACACAAAATTCACTCCTGCAAGAGTGACCTGCCCATCATGAAGGTGCAAAACAAATAAACGTGCCAACTCGCTATGATGCTGAATCTGAGCAAGCCCTCTCACATGAACTGAACAGCATGGACCAAGTAACGACAACCATTCATTGCCAAAGGACAAAGCCTGCATGCGCCAATGAAGTAGGTTCCTGTCTCCTATGGTGACCACCTTTCTTAGGAAGCCTCTGTTGTACCTCCACCTCTGTAGATGATGAATGGTCATCACTAGGCTCATAACTCTCGGTGTCTGACATGGTTTTGGAACAAGCTGAGCAAGCTGAAAGATAAATAGAACTGTTGCCTCTGCCTGCAAAATGCTGAGAAGTATGCTGTTTTCTCAAGGGGAAAAAATCATAAGGGAAATGTTAGGGGAGGGATTTTTAAAAAGGAATGGGAAAAATATATAAAAACAGGGATTTTTTAAGTGAAAATTCACAAAATGTAACACATGTCATCTCATCATTTAGGAAATCATTTGCAACGAAACATTTTATTGGGATTTTATCATAAGGAACAAGGGAAAACATGTATGATAGTGACCAAAGGGATGCATGTACATTTGGTGAGGGCTTCATTTATATTTTTGTCACAAAGAGAAAAAGGGATTTCATTCTTCAAAAGGGAAAGAGTAAAAGGGAAAACAGAGTTTGTTTTTGGGAAGCACAGCAACATAATTTTATAGACCAAAACCACAGCAATATGTCCAGTTTGAATATATACACAGCTGCATTCTTTAATGTTTCTTTTTTAAAATATCAT
>APFE031365131.1:199002-241030 GCA_000404065.3 Pinus taeda
TCCAGTGATCAAGTGCTCTTACAAAGTGATTTTGAAGTGTCAAGGTCAAATTTTGTCATTTCAGTGAGTCTTCAAGAAAAATTTGGTCACTAGGCATTAGGTCTAGGGTTTGCCCAAATGTCAGTCCATGTCATCATTCAGCTAGAGCCAGAAGCCATTCATGAGGAGGGAGGTCCATCACGCCAGCCCGAGATTATTGTGCCGACACATGTTGTTTTCCCACCACAGTGTACATATCAGAGAGGTCATAGAACCTTGTTTGCAGTAGCTCAACGAGTATTTTCTCCACAGCAGGTGGAAGGGGTCTCGTCGTCATCATCAGATCAGCGAGTGTTATCTCCACATGAGGTGGAAGGGGCCTCGTTGCCGACAGCAACACAGGTAGCAGGGAGGGGCAAGCAGCCCATGATTGAGGAGAGAGTGTCTAGTGCTCCGGTTATTGATCTCGACGCTCATTCTCCTAGCACAGAGCTCAAGGATATCATCCAAGAGCAAAGCACCGAGATTTATTCGCTGCAAACACAATTATTGATGGCAAAATGGATAATCAAATATTTGGAGCAGCGAAACAAACAACTTGAGGACGAGAAAGAGATGGATGAGCTATGGAGGATTCGAAGTGATCGAGTCATCAAACGTAGGAGGCCCGGTGACTTGCTGCCCAAAGAGAGAGAATCCATGCTTATCCGAGTCAACACACACTTAGAGGGGTTGTTGGCTAAGGCCAATCGGAACAACAAGTTGCTAAGAAACATGAAAAATCATTATTGGGCAAGAATGCATGTTTGCAAAGCGAAGATGAAAATTCTTCAAAGGAGGTTGACCAAGGCTCCCAAAGGAAGGAAGAAGACGAACCCGCTCAGTATCTTGGCCGAGGCTTCACTTACTCATCATGGTACTCATTATCTTCCTCCAAGCAGCAAACCCAAGATATTTTGAGGATTTTGAAGCATTTTTGGCATTTTTTGGAATTTTACAGGTTTTGGCCACTCGAGTGGTCTCACCCCCTACGAGACCAGTCGTCGATACAGCTCGGAACGGGGAAAACTCTACATGGTTGGATTTTTCATGCAAAATTACACTTTCCTATGGAAGGGTTTCAAATTTTGTGAAGATTTGGGCACCCAAAAGCTCAAAATACATCCAAATTTTGACTTTCTGCCCTTTTTTTGAGTTGGAGAAAGTAGTCTTGGGAGATTTGATTTTTGAGGGGTCAGATCAACTCCAAATTCAGAAATTCTGGTTGGGGGAAAGTAGACTTCCAGACCTTTCCAACGAGCTATCCTGCACCTGATTTGGACTCCGGGAAGGCCCTCAAACAGCGCTGCCAAAAGGTGCGACCAGTCAAGCCAGAGGTGCAACCAGTCAAGCAAAATTTGCCAGTTTTTGACCAGTTCGGCCAGCAAATCACTTTTTTCACTTTGGTTGATTATTTGGGCATGTAATTGATGGATTCTTGAGTAAATTTCATGGCATTAGATACTTTTACTCTTCTTTACCTCTTCTAGAAGCTTTTTTGATGTAAATAGTGAATATTTAATGCATGGATAGGCTTCCTAACTTTTAGAGGCAAGTTGTTGTGCTGGCCTATTATCTAGTGACTGATTTAGAATGAGTTGCAACAGCTCCTAGGAAGTTGAGCTCGACCCCTAGAGGTGGGGGAAGAGGTTAGACCTTCTATATTATGTTCTCTTTCTCATTTTCATGGTTGGACTCTAGAGGGAGAAGCTCTATTGTATTTTTTGACTTGTATTTCTGCAATTTGAGGAAAAGGAAGGCCAGGGTTTTGCAGACTTCATTGTGGATTCTTGTGGATTATTATGTTGATGGTGTGTTTCCTACTTGTCATTGTAAGTGTGTTTATGTGTTCCATTTCTTAATCTCTTGCTGCTATTAAACAAAAGAAGTGATAAAATTTGAATTCATGCATGCCATGCTCAGCTTTCAATTTTGTTTAATGTTTATGTTTTCCACTGTCTAGAGAGGATTCGAATTCATTGTTCGCCCTCTTTAGCCTCTCTTCTTTCCTCCTTGATCATCTTTTTTAGCTAAAGGCATCAGCATAAACTCCTACCTTGCCCCAAAGACCCACCTGCAAAAACTGAGCTCAATCCCCGCACCCTGAATTGCACTCCCTCCAATTGCCACCAAAAAACCCAAAAACTTTAAATCAATCCCCCTTATCAGTTTACTAGCCTAAAATCCTTGTTCCTAATTGGTCAACTCATCTTATTGACAAAATCCACCGAGTTTTGACCCGAGAGAGCCTTCTCATACCTCGTAGGGCTAGCTACGAGGTGAAATGGTTTGATGTAGCTTTGAGGTTTGTCTATCTCAGCCTAGGTGAAATCTCAAATGCTAACAGTACATTTGGTCATGGCACTATTAGTCATGGTTTGAGATATGGCTCAAAAAATGAAGTACAACTGATAGAGATACATAAATTCAGATTGGGCAGAGAGTGCAAAAGACACAAAGAGTTCATTGGGATATTGCTTCAATTTGGGCTCAGTTATGATCTCTTGATTAGCATGAAGTAGATATTGGTTGCACTCAATATTATAGAGGTAGAATATATTGCATCTTGGTCAGAAAGTTGAGAAGAAATATGGCTTTAGAAACTACTTGTAGGATTGTTTGATCAAGTGCAAACGATGACCAGGATGACAAGTTAAAGCACAGTGAGATCTAGTACCGAGACATGGTAAAAAAGGAAGTAATATGACTCTAGTACTATTCTACAGTTAAGCAGATTGTTGACAAAGCCTCGCTCCCATGATGAATTCTGTATATTTCGAGAATAAGATTGGAGTGATTGAGCATGTCTCTCTCAGCAAAAGGGAGTGATGAAATTGCAGCATCAAGGATAGTCATTATCCCTAGGTCAAGTTGACTAGGATTAAGGAAAATGGTCCAAAGTGTTGATGTGATAGCATCATGGAAAATCATTCTCCATATGTCAAGTATGTTGACCGAAATTAGAGAGAATGATCTAGCAGAGGGCATTCATTCTTCTTGTGTCAAGTATGTTTGATTGTAATAAGGAAGAATGGTTCTAGAGGCCTAGAATCACTCAGTTGAGTGGGTGCCTTTCAACATCATTCTTAGTGTACTCTCCAGATAGGTTTAGTGAGCCCATTCAGCATCATGGTCTAGAGTGAAGCCTTAGAATTTGGGACCAGAGTACTGAAATGGATTAAGCGTGTCCCTAGGGTTTCACCAGGAGTCAAAGAGATTAACTAGGATGGTGGTGAACCAGGACTAGTTAGTATACCACAAGTTAGAAGTTGAAATTTTACAGCTTAGGGAGATATTCCCTATTTGGGGAAGCTCTTCTCACCCTAAAGAGACCCTACTATCCCTTGGAAAAATTTAATTTTCACATGGGAAAATATTATTTTTAATATGGAACGATGACATCAAAAACAATACAAGTCGACCTGGAAGATGAAATTTATTCACCTCAACCACATATAAATAAACCTAAGGTCACATCACTTGGAATCATCACATCACATCACGCATTATTCTTCATTGGTTTGACTTTCTCTTAAAATTACGGGGTCTGAGCTCACATGTGTGAGGAGGAGAGAGAGAATGACATCTTTAATCAATGTTGACATTAGATGATTTGACTTGTTTTGGCTTGGATTTTGGATCTATTCTTGGAGACTGAATTAAGGAGAGAGAACAAAATTTTCTGGGCACTTTTACCACATTTGATTGTAGGTCTGAGGCAACTCTGACCATTGGGTTGACTTTGACATTGATTGATTTATGAGGCAAATTTTGTGATTGTTTTGACCGAGTTTGATTGAGGGAAGGAGGCCACATTATTTGACTAATTGACTGAAATTTTTGAAGCTGATTTGACGATTGACCAAGGTCTGGTTAGGATTGCGTTGAATGCTATTGACTTTGATTGAAAAATTGCAGATTTGAAGTTTGAGCAGATTTGAATTTTATGCTCAAAATTGATTGGATATTGGTTGGTTGACTTGGTTGGTCAAGGATTTGACCTTTGACTCATTATTGATGTAGTGAATTATGTATCTCTCTACTGAACATGTTATGAAACCACCTCACAAAAATATAGAAAAGAGAGATAAATGCCTTAGAATTCAGCCTCTTCGAGGGGGCAACCTCCTTTACATTACATAAATGAAAAATTCTTGGATGATACAAATGAAAAGACCTCCTTTTTATATATAGGAGTCTAAGGGGTCATAATATAATCAGAGCCGACATAACAATAACAATGTAAGGACACAATAATAACAGTATTGGGCTTCTATGGGGCACAATAGTAACAATATGGGGACTACATGGGTACAACAATATAATAAGGGGGATGTACTAATAACAATAATGGGTTACACGTAGTATAGGGGCCTAACATACCCCTCTCCTTCAAAAAGTGTTGTCCTCAACGCTTGAGTAGTTCTTGATGCTTCTGTATAAAATTCTTGTCCTCCCATGTGGAATCTTCAGCGGGTAAGTTCATCCACTTAATCAGATACTCTAAAATTGATCGATTTCATAGTTGTCGGGTTCTTGCTTCTGTGACTGCTTTAGGTTCCAATACGATTTTTCCTTCCTCTTCAAGTTATGGCAATATTGTTTGAATTGGGATCTTCTATAACTTTTGAATGAGTGACCATACTTCTTCATCTTTATTCCATGCATCCCTTGCTTCGTTTATCCAATCTGGTTGGATAATAGAAATAGCACAAAACAATGCTTCCACATCCTCATCCTTTCTTGAGAGTGCATCTGCCACCACATTTTGCTTCCCTTTTTTGTAGATGATTTCAAAGTCATAACCCAACATCTTTGTGACCCACTTTTGTTGCTCTTTAGAGGATAATCTTTGTATCCTCATAATGTGCTATCATTTCCTCCGTGAAAATTGACCACGTAACAAGTTTTTTACGAGAACAAAGCCCTTTATACCATAAAAATTGATCCGGTTATAAATATGAAGATGCAATACATACCTTTTGTAACAGTGGTACACCATGTAGATCAAAATATTGCTCCATCTGAGGTATCCAATTTACCGGATCCTTGCCATCAAACTTCCTCATATCGCCTTTTCTTGATTTTAGGAGCTTGATCTTGAAATGACTATAACTCTGTGATTTTAGTTCTTTCAGTTCTAAAATTGTGACCTGCAGTAGCCCTATGTGTCCTCTTTCTAGTGCCACTAGTCTGATCGAAATTAGATTCTCCAAGGAAGAGTTATGCAAAATCTCCCACAGTAACTTGATTATAGATTAGTTCAGTAGCGCAAACTTGTACGACGTGCCACGTGTCACTGTTTTGACCTTTGGCTCTGAAAAATATATACAAGAAACTACAGTCCGTCCTCTTTTTGTACCTTCTTACAAAATTTCAATCCGTTGCTCAGAGAGAAAGTTATGACGATTTTCCCTAGGTCACCTGTTTGGAATGTAATTTAGGAGTCTGCAAAAAGACCAACTTCCTCAGGTCATATCTCTGCAAATATAGCGCGAAAAGCTCTAAATTTTGGACCCGAGGTTCAGTGTGATTTCGTATAAATGGGTTTTTTTTCGCTTCTAGAACGTCGCAAAAAAAAAAAAAAAGAAAAAAAAAAAAGAAGAAGTTATAGGCGAAAATGCCACGATGACCTATTTGGAGCAGCGAAACCCTAGAATCCAAAGCTCTTGATACCAAATGTTATGAAACTAGCTCAAAAAAAATATAGAAAAGAGAGATAAACACCTTAGAATTCAGTCTCTTCGAGGGGGAAACCTCCTTTACATTACATAAATGAACAATTCTTGGATGATACAAATGAAAAGACCTCCTTTCTATATATAGGAGTCTAAGGGGTCATAATATAATCAGAGCCGACATAACAATAATAATGTAAGGGCACAATAATAACAATAGTGGGCTTCTATGGGGCACAATAGTAACAATATGGGGACTACATGGGTACAACAATATAATAAGGGGGTTGTACTAATAACAATAAGGGGTTACACTAGTAGTATAGGGGCT
This sequence comes from Pinus taeda, assembly GCA_000404065.3. NCBI lineage: Eukaryota > Viridiplantae > Streptophyta > Pinopsida > Pinales > Pinaceae > Pinus > Pinus taeda. Next base: position 205,030 of record APFE031365131.1, read on the forward strand.
TAACAGAACATTTGATGACAATCTAATAGAAGAAGAATTTGGAAAGGGTTTTTCCCTGGTCTTTGACCAAATCTACATGTCTCTGTTGTTCTTAGTTGTCTTCTATTGTGCATATGGTTTTATGTTCTATCTACAATTGCTTCTTGTTACTGGGTGACTAAAGATATATTAGATAATTCATTGTTATTGGAAGAAGAATTGTTATAAGTGATTGTTACAACATAGAACATTGGAAAATTAACATCAAAGGTGTTGACAAGGAACATGGTGACCAATTGATGCTAATAATGCGCAATGCATCAGGAGTACTAATGAATATTATGGTGATAGTGCACCATAGTTCAAAGGTACAAACCAAAATTATGGTAATTATTTAATGTTGTTGATTTACCATGAGCCAGAGTTGCTGACCAAGATTATGGTAATTAAATGATGATGACGTTGATGATGAACTGTTATAACCTTTTCTTAGAGAATTTTGTTAACACGAGAACATCTGGATAGTCATTATGAATACCTCCCTAGCTAAGATGGAGTGTTGAATTTTGTAGTTATGGTCGATGTTCATAATTAACATTTTAGCCCTTGATGTATTTGTAATGATAAATATAAAGGATGTTCCTCATGCTATAGTCAAAAGAGAAATTTTAAGGCATGTCCTTCATGTCCTATTCAGAAGAAGAAAATTTGAATTTTGAAAATTGATTTTTTGGCTCCAGACAACCCAAGTCTGCTCTCCTCATAGTCAAGTCGGCCTCAGTCAAAGAGGCACCCATTCGACTAACCAGGAGTGTATATATAAGGCACTCTACCTCCTTTCCTAAACAAAATTCGGATCACACACAAGAAGATATATTTGTTCAATCAAGAAGAGGTTAGGAGAACGAAGAAGTATGGAGATCTCTCTCTCGTTTGAATTCACATGTGTGGTATTTCCTCTACTTTTGTCCTCGCACGTCTGGAAAAAAAGGACCAAATTTTTGAGGTATGTCAGAGAAACTTGACCGAGATTCTTGGGTGCAAAAATACGCTAAATTTATTCCCTAGCAAATCAGTTCAAACTGAGGTTATTGGGAAGCTGTTTGACTCGACTAGGATGGAGTTGGACCAGGTCTACTTTTATGGTTAGTTTGACCTTGTGATTGACTATAACATCTAGGTGTGTCTCTTGTTGAATTGAAGAATTTCTCTAAGGAAAAGGTTGTTGGGTTGTTCCCCCGTGTGGGTTTTCCCAGGGAAAATGCTTGTGTTATTGTTTGGTTGTCTCTTTATGATCCTACCAGCGTTTAGTTTCTATTGTTGATATCTTATGTGTAATTTATTTATGATGAATATAAATGCAAGATAAGAGTAACTAAAGAAATCATAAGAAATAATTATCAATTTAGAAGATCCTATGAAAAATCAACACATTAAAAATATTGTCGATATTATAACTTTTATAGATTAAGATATTAATAGTATTTTTAATATTTAATGTAGTTTTAGGTCACTTGGGAATCATTCACAATTAATATAGGTAAATCATATTATTAAAAAAAATTCCAAGTCATATTCAATGCCTAGTCACACCTGTATCTCTTAAATTTTAAAGGATTTTGATTGGCTTACACATTATGACATGGAAATTCAATGTTAACCTTTTAATATCAAATTTCCTCTAATGAACTCAAGAACATTTGGCCCATGTGAGCTTGAAGCTAGAGAAGATATCACTCTCAAGTGAGACTATATTTATTGATCTATACTAAGAGGAATCCCAGTTAAAGGAAAGTTATGTGGGACTAATCATTTAAGAGGTTTTAGTTAAGACCATACTACCATTATAGCTAAAATGGAAAATTAAGACTCTACACTTATTTGTGGAAAGTTAACATTGCACTTGGAAATATAGATGGTTGTTGGTTTAGAAGAATTTCCCATAGATAAAGCAAGGAAAATAATGAAGGCATGGGTGTAGTAATTTATGTGTCAAACCATAATAGTTGAGGAAGACCAAGTGAAGATCATTTATGACTATATGGAAGTTCATTTAGAACTAGCATTAGTGGAGTAGTTCTTATGTTGCCATCTAGATTTTGTTGTCCAAAAATATCCCTCAGCAACTGAGACCCCTCTATCAATGTTTACTCACTTTCTATAGCCTTCGACTAGTGAGCGTATGTTAAAATTGGCAATTAGGGCCAAACTCCATGTGGATCATCTTATTTATGGCAGCTCATATTTTTCCTAGATTCCTCTTGTCGAGAGGTGTAGCATTGATCTAAATATCATCCAATTCCAACAAGTATTTATGGAGATATGAATTTATTTGTATTTACTTGACAAATTGTCAAGGTCTGGCAACAGCTAAATGTATGGCACACATGGCCAGAAAATTATATAAGTACAAGTGACGTTGATTCATTATCAACTCATCTCATCTCTCATTCTTCTCTCTCTCTCCTTAGCTTTGGGTTACACAAGGAGCATCTCACACATGGGAAGGAGAACGCAAAAGGGCAAGGAAGATGTAGAAAGAAGGACAAAGAAGTTGTTGAAGGTATATTTGACCAGTGACCAAGCGTCGACCTTAGAAGAGTGTGATTTTGGTGTGGCTTCCTCTCCTAGGCAGGCCACAGATTTTGGCACGCAAACTGAGGCAATCTGACCTCTAGTTTGACCAGCGTTGACTGCCCTAGTTTGGGGCAGTAGGTTGACTTCAGTCAACAATAGTTTGACTGTGTTTTTGGGGTTGTTTATGGGCTGCTCTTTAGGTTGTTCAAGGACTAGTTGATTGGTAAATTGACCAAGCATATTGGAGGTCAATTTCATCTTGTTTGACTTTGCTGATCTAGGGTTTGTTGTTGCATATATAAAATTATAGAATTTTGACTTTGTACTATTTGTCTTTGCTGAACTATTGAAGATAAAAGCATATTTGATCAAAGGGTTTCCTCGCATTGGGGTTTGTCCTTGGCTAGCCACCACATCCTGTGTCTCTTGTCTTGGCTTGTTTTTTGTCAAGTGTTTAATGTTCTATCTGCACTTTACTTAATGTATATGTGATTGCTAATTAATGGCTAATAAGAAGAAAAGAAGTAAATTGCTCAAAGCATAGAACATACCATAATTTAACATGGTATCAGAGCTAAGGTGAAGACAAAGCTCAAGCAAGAGCAAGAGCAAGAGAAATGACTGAAGGTTGGCAAGGCTATCCTAAAAACTTCATGGGGCCCTCAACACTCTTCCCTACCAAAGACAAGCTCCATGAGAAGTCTGACTATCACGGATGGAAGATGTCTCTTGATTTGACTTTAGAAGATCAGGAAGTGTTGGACCATGTGAGAGGCAATATTGTTGCGCCTCGATGAAATGCATTTGATGTTGCCAGAAGCAAGTGGACCAAGGGAGAAGTCAAAGCAAACAAGATCATCCAGGACTCTATCAACAAGCGCTTGGTGGCACATGTTTCCGAGCTGACCAACTCCAAGGAAATCTATGATAGACTAGTGAGTTTATTTAAAGTTAATGATGCAAATCAAGTTTTGTTCCTTAGAAATAAGCTGAAGGAAATTAAGAAGGGAAAATATGAGAGTATGCAAGCATATTTCTTAAGGATCACCGAGATCAAGAATGATCTCCTATTTATTGGGGAAGTAGTTCCTGACAAGGAAATGACTATCACAACTCTTGGAGGACCGCCACCTGAATGGTATATATTTAGGACTACTCTTCTCAACAATAATGTCATCCCAGGATTTGAGGAATTGATGGATAGATGTATTCAAGAAGAAACAAGGATGGAAGAGCAAGAAATGTCCGCACTTAAAGGCAATCCCTTTGCCTTTTCTTCTCATGCTAAAAGAAGAAACAATTCTGGGGCTAAATCCAAAGGAAAGGTTGGACCAAAGGGTGGAAGAAAAGGATGATGTTACAATCGTAACAAAATGGGCCACTATGCAAGGGAGTGCCCTGATAAAAGGGACTCATACAATAATGATGACCAAAATCACTCTCAAGGCAATCAAAGGAATGGCTGGTCAAATGGCAGAGGTAAAAGAAATGCCAGAAATCAAGGAAGAGGACAACCCTTCAAGAAGGCAAGAAACTCCAAGTATGAATCTAACGTTGTTAACAATAAGAAAGATGAATATTGTCTACCAGCAGCCCTCTCTACTACTGCTCCCCTGGACTTGCTAGGAAATTGGCTTATTGATAGTGATGCCTCAAGGCACTTCACTGGTTACAAAGAAGCTTTATCTAATCTAATAGAGAAGGAGACCAACCTGGAAATTGTTCTTGGGGACAATGCAAAATATCCCGTGAAAGGCGTAGGGAATGTCACTCTTCAATTGAATCAGGGTAATACAATTCATTTGCAAGAAGTCTTATATGTACCTGATCTAAAAGACAACATGGTGTCCATTTCGGCAATGGAAGACAAAGGATACAAGGTGACCTTCATCGATGGCAAGGTATGTGTACGGAAAAATAATTTTAAAGAAGCTTTCACTCTTAGGTTTCGAGTCGATTCATTATATTAGGTCAGAGTAAGTCCACTGGGTGTCATGTCTTATGACACATCACTTCAGTTCGAACTATGGCATCGGAGGTTTGCTCACCTTCATTATAAAACTCTACCCAATGAAAGACAAATGGTGATAGGGATGCTTGAGTTCCAAGTAAAGAAAGAAGGTGTATGTCTTGGATGTACCGAAGGGAAGCTCAAAAGGGGACCATTCCCCTCAAGCCAAAGAAACACCTCCGATATATTGCAGTTGGTTCACTCAGACATATCTGGTATGATGCTTGTGAACTCCTTGGGAGGATACTTATATTACCTCACTTTTACAAATGATTATTCTCACAAGACTTGGATATACTTCTTGAAAAAGAAGGATAAAGTGTTCACTTGGTTTCGTCACTTCAAAGCCTTGATCGAGAATCAAACCAAAAAGAAGATCAAGATCTTAAGGACTAATAATGGGACTGAGTATGAATCCAATGAGTTCCATGAATTTTGCAAAGAGGTTGGCATTAAGAGGGAGACTACAACACAATATACTCCTGAGCAGAATGGTGTGGTGGAAAGAAAGAATCGTACGATTGTGGAAGCTGTCTGTGCTATGCTCCATGATCAATTACTTCCGAAGTTTCTATGGGCTGAAACTGCAAATACCGCTGTATATGTGCAAAACCAATGCCCTCATCAAGCATTGGGTTCCAAGACTCTCGAAGAGATGTTCAATGGTAAGAAACCTGACGTATCTCATTTTATAATTTTTGAAAGTCCTGTATATTTTCATGTGCCGAAGGAGAAAAGGAATAAGTTGGGTGCATATGGAAAGAAAGGAATCTTCGTGCGCTATAGCGAAAATACTAAGGGATATAGAATCTATGTGCCTGGTGAAAGGGAAATCGAGATTAGCCATGATGTCACCTTTGATGAAGATATGGCTCTTAGCAAAGTTGACAATCTTCCTACTCAAAGGGGATCTAAAGAAGCTGACATCAGGAGATTGAAGGAAAAGGAAGATGAGACGATGCCTGATGTGGAAGAACCTATGGATCTTATTGAACCCCCTCCACAAGAGCCTTCCTCTTCTAGGAAAGGGCCTTCTTGGCTTAGGGGGAAACTTGATGATGCTGAAGGACACATTGCACCCAGAGGGACTTTCCGGGAAAGTAAGAATTCGGCCAGGTATCAAGGATACTTGACCATCATGAGCACGATCATCCAAAATGAGCCTTCATCATTTGCAGAAGTTGTCAAGCATCAAGTATGGAAGGATGCTATGATTGAGGAATATGAGTCCATCATGAAAAACGATGTCTGAGATGTGGTCCCCAGACCCCAAGACAAAGCAGTTGTCACTTCGAAATGGCTTTACAAGATAAAGCATTCAGTTGATGGAAGTGCTGAAAAGTATAAGGCTTATTTTGTCACTCGTGGCTTCTCTCAAAAGGAAGAAATAGACTATGATGAGATATTTGCACATGTTGCTCGATATACCACCATCTGCTCGATCATAGCCCTTGTTGCTTCGCAAGGATGGAACCTACATCAGATGGATGTCAATACCATGTTCTTGCATTGTTCGATCAAAGAGAAGTTTATGTGGAACAACCCGAAGGATTTGAGATTCATGATAAGGAATGTCATGTGTGTTGGTTGAAGAAAGCCCTCTATGGGCTGAAGCAGGCACCCCGAGTGTGGTATGAGAGGATCGATAGCTACCTGATGAAGCTGGGATTCACTAGGAGTGAAGTCGACTCTAAACTTTACTTTAAGGTTGAAGATGACAAACCTCTCATACTAGTGTTGTACATTGACAATCTCTTTCTAACAGGTGCAAACCTTCTCATTCACAAATGTAAGAGGGAGTTGGCTTCTGAGTTTGAGATGAAGGACCTAGGACTAATGCACTATTTCCGAGGACTGGAAGTCTGACAGAAACCAAGGGAGATTTTCCTATCTCAAGGAAATATGTGGTGAAGATATTGGAAAGGTTTAGTATGGTGGATTGCAGGCCAATGACTATCTCGATGGAGCTTGACTTAAAGAATTTAAGCGGTAGTGCTGCCGGACCTGTTTTACAAAATGCTACTGAGTATCGTCAACTCATTGGAGCATTGATGTTCTTGGTGAACTCCCGTCTGGATATATTTTTTGTAGTCAACACGTTGAGTCAACATATGGTTGAGCCTCACCACAAACATTGGATTGGTGCCAAGAATCTGTTGAGATATCTTCGTGGCACAATCACACATGGTTTGAGATGCACTGTCGGAGATGCGAGACTACATGGATATACCGACGTTGATTGGGCAGGCAGTGTGGTGGACCGAAAGAGCAATTCCGGGTGTTGTTTCTCTTTGGGATTTGCCTCGATATCCTGGATGAGTAAGAAGCAGACGTCGGTGGCTTTGGGCACCGTCAAGGCAGAATACATTGTTGCTAGTATGGCCTCTTGTGAGGCAGTCTGGTTGCGGAAGCTCTTCAGTGAGCTGTTTGGATTCACATTGGATATTACCGTGATCTTATGTGACAACCAGAGCAGGATTTGTTTATCAGAGAATCCCATATTTCATGATCGCTCCAAGCACATCGATATCAGGTACCACTATGTCTGGGATATTGTATAGTGGGGAGCAATAAGGCTCCAACATATCGGTACAAATGAACAGGTCGCTGACAATTTTGACGAAGCCCTTGGGAAAGGTCAAATTCTTGACTTTCTGAGAACAAATTGGTGTCGTTGAGAGACCCTCTTATGAGGGTCATGTATGATGCATATATTGAGCTCTAGGAGCTCTAGGGGAGCGCAGGGTACTTCTTGGAGCAACATGCGACTCACCAACAACCCATGGCGACTGTGGGACAGGATGTTTAGTTCTTCTGTAGGTCAGGATGATTAGTTCTCTTGTGGCGACTGTGGGACAAGATGATTAGTTCTCCTGTGGGCTAGGATGATTAGTTCTCCTATGGCAACTATTGGACAGGATGATTCGTTCTCCTGTGGATAGGATGATTAGTTCTCTTGTCGAGGTATCCTACCCATGCAGTCTGGGACTCATGGGAAGTACCTCTCATCTGATCAATGAGTATGGAAATGGGGTTAGGGACCATTAGTAGTACTATCGATGGACACATCATTGTATCTACCGTACTCCCTACGTTAGGATGACCTCCATTGATCTGGGATCAATGATATTGATTTGGATCAATGAGAGTGGTATGACACACTCTCACATTGACTTCAAGTCAATGGAGGATGGTATGATACATCCTCGACCATTTCTTCTTCTTCATAGTTCAGTAGAGCAGAGCAGAGCAGAGCCAACGGTACATGGCAGTGCATTTGATGGTTTGGATAGTACTGACGGTCAGACGAATTAGCAGATCGAGTTCTCCCTAGTTGAGATGGAGTGTTAAAATTGGAAACTAAGGCCAAACTCCATGTGGGTCATCTTATTTATGGCAGCTGATATTTTCCCTAGATTCCTATTGTTGAGAGGTGTAAGATTGATCTAAAGGTCATCCAATTTCGACAAGTATTTATGGAGATATGAATTTATTTGTATTTACTTAACAAATTGTCAAGGTCGGGCAACAACGAAATGTGTGGCACACATGCCCAACAAATCATATAAGTACAAGTGAGGTTAATTCATTATCAACTCATCTCATCTCACTTATTCTTCCCTCTCTCCTTAGCTTTGGGTTACACAAGGAGTAGCTCACACGTGGGAAGAAGTAGGACACATAAAGGATGTAGACGCTGCTGAAGGTCTCTTTGACCAGTGTTGACCTTAGAAGAGTGTGGTTTTGGTGTGTCTTCCTCTCTTAGGTAGGCCACAAATTTTGGCACGCAAGTTGAGGCAGTCTAACCTTTGGTTTGACTAGCGTTGACTGCCCTAGTTTGGGGCAGCAAGTTGACTTCAATCAACAATAGTTTGACTGTGTTTTTGGGGTTGCTTCTTCAGGCTGTTCGAGGACTAGTTGACCGGGAAATTGACTAAGCATATTGGAGGTCAATTTCATCTCGTTTCACTAAGTTTGACTTCGCTGATCTAGGGTTTGCTGCTGCTAATATAAAATTACAGAATTTTGATTTTGTACTATTTCTCTCTGCTGAACTATTGAAGATAAAAGAAGATTTGATCAAAGGGTTTCCCCGCATTGGGGTTTGTCCCTGGCTAGCTGCCACATCCTATGTCTCTTGTCATGGCTTGTTTTTCTGTCGAGTGTTTAATGTTCTATCTGCACTTTACTTAATGTTATGTGATTTCTAATTAGTGGCTAATAAGAAGAAAATAAGTAAATTGCTCTAAGCATAGAACATACCATAATTTAACAGTGTATAATCCATTGGTCAATATGCATACAATGAGTTCCAAGTTTGATTTTTGGATTCATACTAGGAAAAAGGATTTCATAGTAGTGTCTCATGGCAAAGGAAGTCACATAGTACATATGCTCATCATCCCACAAGTAGCACTCACCATGGAGGAAGTAAGAGAAGGAGAATAGCTCTACATGTAGTATCATCGATATGCAACAGATGGACCTACCCTTATTCACTAATCTATTATTAGAATGTACTATATAGATATAAGGTAGGTCCAAGGAGAATGATGACAAAATGAGAGGCTTGCATATTCAAAGCCTACAATTTAAAGAATAGACAAAGTAATGAGAATAGGAAAAGAGGCGCTAAAAAATAAACTTGAACTAGCTATAAATAATGAAATCCACAAGCAGAAGAATGTTAATGAAGTCACCACAAAGTTGAAAAGACAGGGAAACAAACGAACGATAGCCCTAGCGACATTGAAGAAGCAAGTTGAGGATTCATGGAAGCAGAAAGCCAAAGTTCACGAGGTCACATCGAAGGCAAGCAAAAATATTTCCACCTATTATGAGGGGGGAACCCCCACACTTACTTAAGGCTGTCGAGATTTATATAGAAAGAGATCTCCCTTTCCATAGAATTAGACAAGTCAGTACACATAAAATGAGTTACAAGTTTTTTTTTTCACACTTCAAATTGGGCAAAAGGATTCCACAATGGTATCTTTAAGCAAAGGAAGTCATTAAGTATATATGTTCATCATCACACAAATAATACTCAACATGGAGGAACCAAGAGAAGGAAATGAGGTCTAGATGTAGCTTATCATTGATATGCAAAAGATGGACCTACCCTCACTCGCTAAGCTACTCCTAGAAACTACTACAAAGATAAAAAGTATGTATGGGAAGAAGGATAACTACATGAGATATTTGCAAATTTAAAACTACAGTTTAAAGAATAAGCAAAGTCATCAAAACACGAAAAGCAAACATTGAAAATGAAAGTTGAGTTAGTTGCAAAGAATGAAAGCCACTAGCAAATAAACAAGAAAGAAGTCACTCTAGAGTTGAAAAAACATGTAAATGAAAGTGTTGTATCCCTAGAGAGACCAAAGAAAAAAGTTGAGGATGAATAAAAGCATGAATCCAAATTTAATGAGGACATGTTTAAGGTAAGCAAAAGTATCTCCACATAATTTGAGGAGGTATTCCCACACTTACCTAAGGTAGTGAATATCTAGTTAGAAAGAGAGTAGATATGTGGTTTACCAGATTGTCATAGAAAATATTAGAAAAATATGTATGATTTTTGTGTTATTTTTAGGTAAATATATCATAAATTTGCGTTTTTCATTTGTACCTATGTCCTCTTTACCCAACATCACGCTGTAAGGTAGCAAGAACTACAATACATGAAAACAATAAATCTTGGCCACTTTTGAGTACAAATGATTGGTTGCTATCATTCTTTGTAATGAAACTTTATCCATAGTTGAAGGTCAAAATAAAGCCAAGTTTGATGAGCGAGATAGAAAAGCAATAATGTTGGGTAAGTTATTGATGATAGATGGACTATGCCCAAAGATCCACAAAATGAAGACTTCAATAGTATTTTGGAAGCATTTGAATGAATTAATTGAGACTTTGGATAAAGGTAAAACCTTCTCCTTGAAGAATATATTGTTCTTAATCATAATGGATGAGAGCGCATCATTTTAGAAGAATTTACTCAAGATCAAGGATACTAGAAAACAATGGTTCATTGTTGATCGAAAGATTAAGGAAGAGGACATGGTGCTAATCACACAAAGAAACTTACCACATGCTTACAAGCGTTTTATTGAAACCATGAACATCACGACTACGAATGTTGACTTGGTGTTTGATGAACTATATAAGAGATATTACAATGAGATGGCCATAAGAAGCAATTTAGTAGCAACCATGAGACAAGGGGTTCAAAACACAACTTGGCAACCAATGTCGAAGGAAAAAGAAAATGAATAAAGAAGAAAAGTGAAAGCAATGGTGAAACTAAAATGATGAATTAGAATAACATCACATGTCACCATTGTGGCAAGGTAGGTTATATGAAGAAATACCACATAGAGAGTTTATCTAATGAGAAAACCAACCTAGGAGGGCCTCAACAAAATGTTCGTCTTATAGAGCATAGAGAGAGGAGGAGGAATCAACCTTCTATGAATTCATGGCCAAGTAGCCAACAAATCAACTTTGGTCATCCACTTGATACACTAATTCAAGTGCATCACAACACCTCACTAATGGGCAAGATTGGATCACAGAGTATATCACTTGCTCCTCCAAGGATTATATGACCTTCAATGGAGGGGAAGAGTATACATTAATTGGCAAAGGGAATGTGCAATTTTTCTTTGGGGGGAAATGTTGATTTTCCTTGATGTGTATTGTGTGCCATGCATGGAGCTTAATCTACTATAAATTTATCAAAATATGAGACATTTCTGATAGTTAGATGTCAACTTTAACTATCATAGATGATAAATAGTTGACAAGGAGATCAACAAGACTATTGTTCTTGGTGTGGAGGATCATGGAATCTTTAAACTATTTGATATTAGGCAAGTAAAAGCAAGAGTGCATTAGGCATTAGTGCAGTTTGGGCATCAAAAATATCTACATATTAACTTGACCTACCTCTCTCAATTATCTTGAGAGAATTTGGTAGATGTACTTCTAAATATACAACAATAGATTTAAGGTGTATGTGAAGCTTGTAAGCTAGGGAAGTAACACCAAACATCATTTAATTAAGGACAAGCTTAGAGAGTATAAAGAGTACTTTAGGTAATTCGTGTAAATGTTCATGGACTAATGGAAAATGCATCACTCATAGTCCATTGATGAAAATAGTAGGAAAATGTGGGTATATTTCTGAAATTGAAATATATAGTGTTTAATGAATTTCAAAAGTTTAAAGCACCAGTAGAAAAGGAATTGAGGTTTCACATTACCACTTTTAGGTCTAGCAATGGTAGTGAATTCTATTACAATAACTTGTGTACTAATTATGAGATCAAAAAATTAGTTTACCACACCCTAACTCCTCAATAGAATGAATTAGTTGAGCAATAAAATCATATTATCATAGAGATGGTCTGTATGTTGGAGAATAGGTGTCTTCTAAAAATACTTTAGGTTGAGGTAGTATTCACAATAGTATACCTGTAAATAAATTTGCAATGATAATGGTGAAGAAAAAGACCCCAAAGGAAGCATGGTCTGGAAGGAAGCCCATAGGTATTGATGTTAAGGGTTGTGTTACTACTACTTATGCCAAATTTAGAACCAAATTAGATCCCAAGAGCAAGAAATTGATGATCACTAGGTACACCAATAGTTATAAAGCCTGCTATTGGTTAATGTTAACAATAAGCAGTGGAACTTTAGTAGATATATCGTAGTTGATGAGGAAGCTATACTTTCCTAGACTTCTTTAGAGATCAAAATCATAAAGCAATAGCTTGTTGTAGCTAAGGATTCAAGTATCAAGCTTCATAAAACTCCACTTGAAAGGGGGAAATGTTTTGAGCATGAGGAGTTTCTGGGATCTATTTTTTGAGATATAAGCATAGAAACTAGTGGTCCAAACCATGGCCACAACTTCAATGGGGAGGATCCCAAAAAGAGACGAAAGTGGTGGCACATTATTAGAGACGTTCAAAGAGGTAAAATTATTGAGGGACAATCATAAAAAAGTAAGGGTACGACAAATAATATGATAAAATTTGCTTTAATGGCCAATGTTCAACAAGTATATGCGACATAGGTGTTCAAGGAGGTAAAAGGAACAGTTGAATGAGAGAAGGCCATGTCAACCAAACATGAATGTTTGATGAAAAATCAAGCATGGAATTTCACAACTCTTCCACAGAGGAAGAAACTCATTGGCTACAAATATGTGTAAAAGGTCAAGTACAAGATAAATGGTGCATTTGACAAGAACAATGCATGATCAAATGCAAAAGGGTTTTCTCAATGAGAGGGCATTGACTATGATAATATGTTTCCTCCTATAGCAAAGATAGGCACCATCTAATTAGTTCTAGACATGTGAGCACAATTGCAGAAATTAATGTGTAGATTCAATATTGCTCATGAAATTTGCTAAATCACAAGACTTAAAGCTACTCTACTGATCTACGAAAATTAATTCACCATCTAAAACAAGAATCATAGACATGCAAAGAAAACATCACACATGCACAAAGATTTATCTAGGGGAAAGAAAATACTCAAAACCCCTTACTCTATATATTGTATTAATCATAGAATAAAGAAGAAATACAATGCTTGCTCAAGCTTGAGCACACCCTGCAAGTGTACTGTCCATCCCCCTTCCTGATTGGTTGAACCTGGCCAACACTTAGGCAATTTCAAGCCTTCCCAAGCTCCTATTTCCTATGCCATTCCCTTGGTAAATTGCCCCTATATTTTAGGAATTTCACACCAAGGAATTACGCAATAGCCTTAGGTCATTTGCTGACTACATGCACCATCTGTACACATGGGAATATGCTACAATTGATAGTACACTACCTTGGAATCTCCATCTCAACTGGGTAACTCAAATTCTTTGCATGCAACAATTATTTTGGGATGATTGATCATTGAGTGTGGCTGAAGTTCTAGTTCCACAAATTGACCTCCACTAATTCTTATGACAATTAGAACTAGTTAAAATGACAATAACTCAAATTAATTGAAATAGATTGCTACCAATTAGCAATCAATCATGTAGAACTGAACTCAAGTTTCCCCAACTCGAATTTACTAAGTTAACTGAGTGACAAGAGCCATGCCACCTCAATTAACTACTTCCAAGTATTCTACTAAAATAGAAATTTGAATTTTAATCTAGTTTGACCAAGACAAAGTCAAAAGTAGATTTTCTTGTTGCATTTTCAACAACAATTTGGCTAGAATGTCCATTAGATGGAAGTGACGAGTGCCTTTCTCAATGGAGATTTGATGGAAAAGGTCCACATGCATCAACCAAAGGGATTTTAGGTTCTAGGGAATGAGCAACTTGTTTGTAGACTAAAAAGGCTCTATATGGCTTGAAGCATACGCCAAGCATGGTTCATATATATTTGCATGTACTTGGGTGAACTAGGGTTCTATCAAAGTCCCACATATTCCTATTTATATGTTAAAAGCATTGGTAATGCTATCATTTCACTAATCATCTTTGTAAATGACATCACTATGAAAAGTAATCAAGTAAGTGTTATTGAACAAATCAAATCTAATGTGTAAAGGTTTTAATATGATTGTTCTAGGGATCCTACATTATTGTCTAGGTGTGACAGTTTGGTAAATAATTAACAACATTTTTTTCTCAAACAAAATATTCCATGGGTTTGTTTGATAGGTTCAAGATAATAGTTTTCAAAACTTCATCTACGCATATCAAAGGTTTTTTACCTATTTATATGTTAAAAGCATTGGTAATGATATTATTTCACTGCTCATCTTTGTAAATGACATCAAAATGACAAGTAGTCATGTAAGTGTTATTGAACAGATCAAATCTAATATGAGTAAAGGTTTTAATATTAATGATCTAAGGCTCCTACACTATTGTCTAGGCGTGAAAGTTTGGTAAATAGGTAACAACATTTTTATCTCAAACAAAATATGCCATGAGTTTGTTTGATCGGTTGAAGATAATAGATTTCAAAACTTCATCTACACATATGGAGAAAGTGTTGAGGCATTTAACCAAGGCAAGCTCTAACAATTAATAACTCGATATAGAAGTAGCTAGTGGAGAGCATGATATATCTTATAACCATTAGGCTTGACTTGAGTTACACTATGAGCTTCACTTACAATGTTAAGGTTAAGTGATGCACTAAAACAAAGAGGGTGTTAAGAAATGTAAAAGGGAGACTTGACTTTGGTGTTTCATATAATAGAAACAAAGACTCTAGGTTTCATGGGTATACAAATTCAAATTGGGCAAGTTGTCTTGATAATATAAAACAACACTGAGATATGTATCAAACCTTAGCATAGGTGCAATGACATTGACCAACAATAAAGAATAGCCAATAGAACTTTCATGATGGAAGCAAAATATATAAGATTGCATGGAGTAATTTGGCTCAGGAGAATGCTTTTGGACATGAGGATGCCACAAGCAAAGCCAACACGCCTACTCTATCACAATCAAGGAGTGCTCAAATTAGTCAAGAATCTGATCTTCCACATGCATACCAAACATGTTAAAACATATTCCCACTTCATTAGATAAATCATCCAAAATGGATCCATTGAGCTATAATATTGTTTCATACAAGACCAAATTACAAGTGTTTTCACCAAGTTTTTGCATCTCGAAAGGTTTCTATATTTCTAGGATATGTTTGACGTAATTGGTAGAATGACCATTAAAAGAGTCTTAAAATAAATATTAGAATAAAATGGTCAATTAGATATTAGACATATGCATTAATAAAGTCACTTTGACTTTAGTTTGTTTTTGTTTTGTTTTTGTTTTGTTTTTTTTTTTCATTTCAATGATTTATTCTATATTAGTATGTTTCTTCATCTATCCCACTTCATAAAGTGTATTGACTTAACTAGCTTGTAACCTTTTATATAAGGGATTTTATTTTCTCATTATTAATGTAATATCGTTTATTTTATGTGTTTTTGTTATCATTATAAATTCAGTGTTTCAAGGTCATCTTCCCTCAAGAATCTTCTTGAAAGTCCACATGTGAATAATAAGTGTTGACATGACATCCATTCAACATTAGCTACTAGACATATGCATTAATATAGTCACTTGGGCTATTTTGTTCTTTTATGCTTTATTTCATTTTAGTGTTTCTCCATCTATCTCACTTCATAAAGTGAATTGACTGAACTAGCTTGTAACCCTTTATAAAAGTCTTTTCTTTCTCATTGTTAATGCATATTGGTTCCCTTTGTGTGTTTGCGTTATCATTATAAATTTGTTGTTTCAAAGTCCTCTTTTTCCCTCAAAAATATTCTTAAAGTTCACGTGTGAATAGTGAGCATTGACATGGCATACACTCAACATTGTGGCAATCAAGAGGCATAAGTCCCTTATACATGCTCTAATTGCAGTGATTTAAAAAATCTACAAGAAGAATAGTATCAAAGTGTTCTAACTTCATTTGCAAAGTTTTCACCACAAAAGTAGTCATTTAAAGCTTGTAATAGGTTCTGAGAGTTTCATAACCCCAACCCACAAAATAATATTTTCCACATAGATGGCCATGACAAAAGGCCATGGCTCTAATACACCCACCAAAGTATTTGAACTGATTGCATACGATATAATGATTTCAAATAACCAAATTATCAAAATTAGAACCTCAGCGGGTATTTCAAAAAGCTTTAGAAGTGACATTGGAGTCAAGCAAGGTTGCCCTCTATCTCCTACTCTTTTTGGCTTATATATTGATAAATTGGAAGAGTGGATAAATTTGCAAGGTGGCGATGGTGTTCGGTTGGGGGAGTTTGTGATAAAGCTTCTTTTATATGCGGATGATTTTGTATTGATTTCTAAATTGGCCCATGGATTGCAAATGCACCATTATGCCCTTGAGCATTTTTGTAGAGAAGTGGGGATGCAAGTCAATACTAGCAAGACCAAAATAATGATTTTCTCTAATAAAAGGAAGCAAAGCCAACATACGTTCTTCTTTGACGGCAACATTCTTGAATAAGTAAATGAGTACAAGTACCTCAGGATTGATTTCAACAACAAACTTAATTGGGAGGACTGCATATAGAAGAGAATTGTAGGAGGGTGGAAAGCATTATATGCTCTTCAAAACAGATGTAGAGAGACAAAGTTATGGGATTGGAAAACGAATAAAATGTTTTTTGGACTCCTAGTTTGTCAAATGATGCTATATGGGTGTGAATTGTGGGCTAGCAGCACCCTCATCTCAAAATGGAAACAAATTGAGAAAATCCAAAAACGCTTGATCATGAGCAAGTTCAAAATAAAAAATTTGGTATCTTATGAGATAATGTTAAGTTAAATAGGAGCAACTCCCATCGAAGCAATTTCTATGGTATGACTCATAAGATATCTAAAAAGAATTGAGCAAATGGGAGTAGGAAGATGGCCTAATGTTATCTTCAATGAAGGCATGAGTGAAAGAAAAAAAACATGTATGAAACAAAACTACACATGGATGCAAAAATGGAATATCCACCTCAATACCTGTCCCAAAAATAGCAGGGAGCTAAAGGATTTTGTTATGGAGAAGTTTCATAAATGGGTATGGGGAAAAGAGTTGGGTAGAAAGAAGAAGTACTACATTGAGGAATTCAACCCTATGTGTGATCTACAACAAAAAGAGTGCATCAGAGCTAGCATTCTGTGGAGGGAAAAGTCTCTTATTTCTTAATTAAGAACCAACTTGCATCCACTTCAGTGTGAAACAGGACGATGGAAAAGGCCTAAAGAAGCTTGGGAAGAATGGGTGTGTACATTCTGTGGAATTGGAAAACCATTTCATTTTGGAATGTGACACATTCAAAGACATCAGAGAAAGTTATAGGAATATGCTAGCATCGGTTTCTTGGCATTGTCTTTTCAGTGAGGGGATTGTTGGAAAGTTGGGTCAGCTCATTATCAATTTGAACAAGAAAAGGATTGAATTGCAAAAAACGAAATGCAGGGAACTAATAGTCCCATAGACTATTTTTAGTCTCATGGACATTAAAATATCATTTCATTTCATTTCAAGTAATGGTCATTCAACTTCTAAAGATGACTGATTAAAAATAATAGCAAACAATTTGGAGATATATGCTTGGTGTCAATCAACTACCCTAATAATTAATCAATGACTACGCAGAGAGAGATGGTAGTTCTTGCTTTGCTTGATAATAAGATTTTGAATTGAATTATGGGGTTGGTGTTGAATTTTGAAGCCAAGTTTAAAGCATTTTCTGTTGTTGGATATAATAGAAGATGCATAACTTGTGATTCTGAATTGAATTATCGATTTGGTGTTAAAGTTTGAAGGCAAGTTTAACGCATCTTTTTGCGCTTGGATATAATAGAAGCTGCATAACTTAATGTGGTTTATGATCAAGGCAATTTTTATTTCTGAACTTTTGGGCTCCATTCAAACTCCAATCCATCTAGACTCGAACATAAAATAAGAATGCACAATCTGAATCATGATCAGCGTTGGAGGTATTCAAAACAGGCCACTGAATTTTAAGCTTGAGGACCGTCATTTCCACTTTTAAGGATCCAAAACTTGCTGCACGTTATTATTTCTTGTGCAATGTTGTTTACAGTCAAATTAGACAACAAAAGAGACAAATGAGATACATTTGATACGTCTCATGTCATGCGTACTTTTGATAAAAGAATGCTGGACTTAAAAAGTCATTATACCGATATAGGTCGGTCACACAGTAAGCCTTTCATGATAGACATGCCAATATTAATCTGTGTTTGAAACTGCTTCCTAATAATCTAACTGGAGCTATAAATGAAGCTTGAACCCATCAAAGATAACCTAAATTTATTAATATTACTCATGTCGAATTGATATGCTTGAAAACACACTTAGTGCTCACTATAAATATTTAAATGAGATACAATTTTAATAGATACTCCATTCTGCACATGCTTTGATGAAGGATAGATGGACTAGAGTTGATGCAATTCTTTAATTAGATCCCATAGTAAGCTGTGCTAATAAATATAGCAACAAATCTGTGCTTCGTGCTGCTTTCAAATTAAACTAGTTCAAACAAAGCTGTGAACCCACAATATGGGCCACAATTGATTAATATGATTAATACTGAATATTGTTTAAGAATATATGTTTGGCATGACTTCAAAGTTCAAACATATTTGAATTGCTTGTGAATTACATTACTGATCATCACCACGATTGACTAAAATATAATTGAAACCTTCGTTTGCATTGAAATAAAACGGATACATTCAGAAACAAAATAATAAGTAAAATATAATTACTTCTCTTCTTGATATTTGAATTTAGAAGACATAGCTCGACAAAAAACTTGAGTACGCAGTAACATCAACCCAAGGTGGAAAGCACTGTTTCAATTTTATTGCCTGCTTATCTAGACGTTGATCCAAAACAGCAAGGTCAATCTTTAAAGCTTCAGAACTGCTTGCCTGCATTCCAAAGAAAAATATATATAATTTAACAATTATAGAGCAGGAAAAATTTGGAGTAGAGATTATATTAACAAAAAACGGCATATTTCTATGTGAAAAGAATCTAGAATCAATCACCAGTCAAACTCTTCAGCCCGGAACTCCACTTCTCTACATAAAAGATGACGGATAAAAATAACTTTTTTGTACTACCAACGAAATTACCAAAATTTAAAGTAATATGACCAGTGATTTACCTCGACCCAAAACTTCCAATTCTCAGAACTACTGCCACTTAATCGTAATATATAAGACAGTGGCCCGCCATTTACTTGTTCAGGATCTGGAAACAGATGTTAAATTATGCTCTTAGCTCTTTAACTCATATAGAGTAAATAATACATGTCTATTCAAACAAGTTCTATTAGAATAGATATCCCACCTGGCAATTCCTTCTCAGAAAAGGACCAACTAACAAGAGGCCCTGTGATATTAAGAACTGCAACCCAAACCTCTTGAAGAGAACTGCAAAGTACAAAACAGAGTCAGCTGGCTATATATATAGTAGGTATGAAACAGTTAAAAGATCGACAGACTCTAGGCTGAAGTTGAATTCACAATTTTCTCAGATATTTCACACATAACTTCATTGAAAATCGACGAAATAACCAATAGCATCTTTTTATGATTCTGACGATGCATCCTGTTATGAATGTCATTTTAGGATGAGGACCAATTTTCTTAGAAAAACAAATCATGCAGACATGCATAGTTATCTGGGTTTATGTTGACTTGTCAAACAGTTAAAAGCATTGCTACACAAGGTATAGATTCACCAAATAATTGCACGAATCGATCAATTACCCTACTAAAATGCAGTCTTGTTTTAAGTAATCTATCAAATCTGGAGGTAAAGATGCAGTCACAACATTAAAGCACAAAAATGCAAAAAATATTCCTTATTGTAAAACATATCGATCAAATAATATTTCTTTCTCACCCCAGGTCAAGCTCCAGATGTACCCTCCGGATCTGAGAACTAGAAGAATTTGTTTCCTCATTCATGAATAACCTGGGTAAATTATGATAGTGTTCAAAAATGTCCTCTGCTGCTCCAGGAAACGTCAATTTCGAGGAAAAAAAATAAGAAATTGGATATAATGCCTGATCATAGAACAGTTTGGTACGTTAGATTCAAAAATCGAATTGTCCATACATCAGCTATAAATTATTTTTTTTCATGTCAAACGACAAAAGCTACAATTTTATGTAAAATATAATGTCTAATATGCTCATGTAAGTTTCTGATTCCATTTATTTGGTTTTCTACTTTCATTAAAAAATTTATTGTATGTCATCTGCATTACATCTTATATATGCATCTATATTTGACCCAAGTGTTATAGTGGTGCACATCGAACAAGTGAAAAGCAACATCAAGTTGTTCTTTACACTGTTAATTTTCTAGTTAGTGATGCATCTCTCTACCCTTAATCATACATTGAAAAATACGTTTCCTTAAATTAACATGCAAATTAAGTCGACAATTTAAGTTATATTTGCCGCCTTCTCTTTAGTTACATTTGTCATCATATAGACCAGCAGCGAAATAAATTTGAACTGTACATTGTAACCCTGCCCCTGCGCACCATTATTCTTACAAGCAATAACTTGCCAATTCTGCCTCGTCATATCCTTACTTTATTCTACCATATTTTGAAAGAAAAGAAACAAAACACCAAGGTCTATTGCTCAATATGAAGGCTACTAATACAATGATCCAGTATATGCTTCATGGTTCCATATGATTTACGACAACAAGAATACTTTTGTAACCTGAGCAACTATAGACTCGTCTTCCTCCCACATCCCTATGATAATTTACCCACTAATTCCATTATAGGTCTCTAGAGCATTCTCGATCTTCTTTAATCAATTTCCATTAATTAACCATTTTTCCTAAGTTAGGAAAAAATTATATGATGGCTAATTAATTTAATTAAGGCATTTCACAAGGTTATCTCACGAAACTTTTTCTGGGTTTTGGAGATCTCGTGTTCCTTAGTCTCTTAGACACAAATCGAGACTAGAACACTTGTCTGATGCTACCAAAATCTAACACTACCTCTTAGAGAGGAAGGTGTTCTCTCTCTATTCCAACATCTCTGCTCCTCTGTAGTCAGACCACACTGCGAATGTCTGACATCTGCAACAACTTGTCATTGTCCACCAAGTCACTATGCATACTCAGATTCATCTGCTAACCCTATAGCTGAATCACTCCGTGTTTGCATTGTTGCTAACACTGCTCTGTGCCTCCCCACACTGCTTCCAACACTCCCTGCGCTACATCTGATCTCATGTTGCTGCTACTGCAACTACTGCAACTGAAAGCTAATCTACTATCCCTGCAACTGGCTGCTGCATTGTCTCCCAAGTCTTTGACTGCTACTAGCTCTGCCCTGTCTACTGCGTATCTGACTGTGCCCCTCTAGTATCTGAGTGCAACTAATTCTGCACTCTTTCAAGATCTGTTGAAAATAGCGAAGGAATGGATTCCTTGATTTGTGCCTTAATTCAAGGAATCTAATTTGTGATCTTCTTGATGAGGCACGAGTTCCAGTGGTGAGGATGAGTCACTTCGAGTCAAGGAATTACCAAGCATATGAAACTGAAAATGACCAATGACTTGCCAATTGATAAAATAATTTTGCCAATGTAAATTGATGAACTTTTAGCCCTCTTAAGATGTTAAAGTCAGAAAATATCAAATCTTATTATACTTTTTATGCAGAGGTATTAGCCACTATAAATTAGAGATCTATGCCAAAAGATTGATGTCCAAGATGTCTAGAAGCTATGATAATATGCTAGATGTTACACCAATCAATCCTATACCCTTTCGAGTGTTCTTTTCAGATTTATATCAGATCTGATCTATTCAGTTATGCAGAGATATTCTAGCAAGTTAACAAGTGGATCTAAGCTAAATATTCAATGCCCAAGTAGCCAAAAGACTAGCAAATTTTTATCATGAAATTATTAGGGTGTTAGACCACTTAGATATGATTTTAGAGCATTTCATTCATTGTTATAAAATGAATATGACAGCTGAAGCAAAACAGTGACAAGGTAAGGATTTAGAGAGCAAACCCTAGGCCCATGATCTTGTAGATCACTTGCCCAAAATGGCAAAAATTTCTCCAATGATTATGCCACCTGAAAATACAAGTTTTGAGCAAATTTATCCCTGCAAAACCCACCAATCTTCAAAAACGAAATTTCAGAGATGGGCAGAGGGCAAATTAGGGCCAAGAAGGGCTAGCGCTAGGACCAATAGGGCTAGTGTTGGCTTGGAAGATGTTGAAATTTCTAAGTATTACCAGTTAGAAATTTAATCTATATTCTTCTGGTTTATTTCTTCTACTTGTTAAATTCGAACAAGTTATTTAAAACATATAAATAATGAAATAAACACAATAGTGTCAACATCTACAGATCATTAGCTGAAAGAAAACAAACACACAAGTGACACTGTTATTTTTGGAAAAATGTTCCCAGAAAAACCCAATGTGAGAAAACTGGTGCAGCGATTCTGAGGGTTTCTTATTATGCAGTATTTCCTTGAGTACAACTGGGTGCCAAGTTGGCTCACCCGATAGAGAAAAATAACTGGCAGCAATACTTTTCTATTCGGAAACAAGTATTCAGAAAACCTGTCCCACAAAACCCTTTCCAACACAACTGAAGCTCTACACTGGCCCTTCTGGCCTCTGCGTCAGCCCTCTGAGGCACTACGCAACCTTTGGGACCCTCTGCGTCACTCCAGCTGCCCTCTGCATGGATGACGCAGTCCCTCTAGCTTCTGCATTGTCTCTGCTGGGCTCTGCGTGGCCTGCTCTGGTTGCTACTTCTCGCTCTCTGCCTTTGCGCTGGTCTCTTGGCACTGTCTCTGCCTCCCTGTCCAGTACTCATTCCCCTCGTTGCTAATCACTGATTCGACTTTGCTTAGTAGCCATGTTCTAGCAAATCGAATGATTGATCACTCTGGTGTGTCTTCCAACTGACCCTCAAGCCTCTTATACTTTTCTCGTTGGTCCTTCAACGACCGAGATTAAATGTCTAATGAACGGCTAAGATTAGATTTGGCTTGATCCATGACTTTCGGAACCTTCTAACCCAATTTTATATTAATACCCATTAATATTTTATTTTTCCTAAGTTTAGACTTAGCAACTCCATTAAAAATATTAATTATTTTAATATCTCCCAAATTGGTTAGAATCTGCCCAAACCATTTTCGGGTCTTGGAGATCTCATGTGCTTTAGCCTCTCCACCAATTTTCATGGCTAGAGCACATTCGATGCTACCCAAATCAACACTTCCTCTTAGCGAGCACTGTGCTCTAGTAATACTCCTCACTGAGCATCACTCTGATTATATGGCACCAGTACCTGTGCTGATGCTAGGGCTCTCTGCTTAACATCCTCTGCACTGTTGCATCTTGTATTGCTGCCCATGACCCTGCCACTTCCATTGTTGCATCTGTACAACAACTCCTTCTACATCCGTGCTGCTGCTTGTCCATCCTCCCAACACTGCGTTTGCATTGCGCCTCCCTCTCATCATGCTGCATCGTGATACTGCACACTACTACTGCACTGCAACTGAGTCACTGAGATGTAAGCAATTGATCCACCCAACTTCTGACATCCCTGTCAGGCTAGAAACACTCTCGATGTTGAAGCTCTCTCTACCGCTAACAAGTGCTCACTGACCTCTGTGCTGTCGCGACAACTCCCTGCATTGGTGCAACACTCTCTGTGCCTCTCGCATTGTTGCAACCTGCTAACCTTGCGCTACCCGGGGATTCCTACACTGTAGCACTCTGCTGCTTCATCCACATCCGTTTCTACTGATATCTGCCAATTCTACTACTCTCACTTCGGGGCTCCCGTAGCAAAGTATAATCCAAGAGGTTGGGTACCTCAAGGATCATGCCCCTCATCGTCTGTAGTCTTCCTAACTATAGCTCGATGTCTCCCCACCTCTTCTCTAGAGGTACATGAGCACTCATGGCACACTCGTCATCCTCCTCGACTTCCTTCTCTGCCTTTGTTGGCACTACCTTAAAGTCAGACGCCTCTCCCTTGCTCTTCTTCCTCGGACATCGGTTCGCATAATGACCCATTTCCCCACAGTGGAAGCACTTGACCTTAGAGAGGTCCTTCTTCTTCCTCTTCTCCTGCTCTCCCGCAGATGCCAAAGTTGCATCGTCTTCCTCTTTCTTCTTGATCCGGACTCCTTTGCTGCTAATTCTCACCTTGCTTAACCGCCTGATCTCCTCTTGGCGAAGATTCGCCCACAACTCTTCCCAATCTGGAAGATTTGCCCTGCCCAGTATGCTCTAGACAAATGTCTCCCACTCCTCGGAGACTACGTTAAGTGCGGTCCTCACCATCAACTCTTCATCTGGCATGGATCCTATGGAAGTCAGTTGGTCTCGGATCTTCTTCAACCGATTAAGGAAGTGATCTATTTGCTCCCCCTTTTGCATCTGGTATGACTGCAGTTGATTCTCAAGTAACATCTTCCTCTGCACAGAAGTATGCTGGTACAACGTCTTCAAGGTGTACCACATTTTCTTTTCTGTCTCCTTCTCGGCAATATGTTGGACCACATGATCTTTGACCCCATCAGGCATGATGCATTTTTCCTTGGCCATTGCCTCCTCGTACTTCTCATTCATTGCCGGGTCAACTGGGATAGCCATTGTTCTCAAGGCAAAGCCCTTGATGCGATGCCTATCCAGAGTGGACAAGATCCTAGCCTTTCAGACCACAAAGTTTGATGCCCCATCCAGCCTGCCTTGATCCCTCAGTTCATTCACGACCATCTCTCTGCTCTTCTGTAGACTCCTTCAAGTCTCTCTACTTCCCTCCGGAAGTTCTTTCTTCGACTCCTGTTGAGTCTCTCTACTTCCCGCCTAGAGGTTCTCTGCTAGACTCCCTTTGAGTCCCGATTTTCCTTCTGGAAATCCTCTTGCCAATCATCAAGTTACTCCTCTCCGATCTACTATGCACCTGCAACACTTATCTGGATTCCTTGGCTATAAATCTGCCTCGGTAGCAACTCCCTCTACCTTGGTTTTGCTCTGTTCGGTATTGTTCTTCCCACAAACTTCCCATAGCTTCCTATGCCCCAACAACTGAAGAAGTGAGCCTCTAGGTTCTGCGCAATCCCAGTATTGGCAAAACAACTCCCTCAGCCAACAACATCAACACTCCTGGTCTCTGCGTGGCTCTGCTTGAGCTTCTTTTTGCCCTCCTCAGGCTCTACACTGGCTTCTCTCCGGCCCGGACTAATGACGCAATCCCTCTGCGTCAACCCTTCCTCTGTCGCTTCTGCAAAGATCAACTACTGTCACTCGAGACAATTTATTCTGCTGCAAATGATCTGCTTAGTTGATGCCTTTAGCTATTCTGTGATCTACAACCATGCTCTGATACCATGTTGAAATTTCTAAATATTACCAGTTAGAAATTTAATCCGTATTCTTCTGGTTTATTTGTTCTACTTGTTAAATTCGAACAAGTTATGTAAAACATATAAATAACGAAATAAAAACAATACAATCTCAACATCTACAGATCATCAGCTGAAAGAAAACAAACACACAAGTGACACCATTATTTTGGACAAATGTCCCCAGAAAAACTCAATGCGGGAAAACCGGTGTAGCTATTATGAGGGTTTATCATTATGTAGTATTTCCTTGAGTACAACTGGGTGCCAAACTGGCTCACCCGACAGAGAAAAATAACTGGTAGTAATACCTCCCTATTCCGAAAAAGGTATTCAGAAAACCTGTCCCACGAAACCCTCTCTAGCACAACTAAAGCTCTGCGCTGGCCCTTCTAGCCTCTGCGTCAGCCACAAGCCCCGTTGCATCAACTCTCTAAGGCACTGCACAGCCTCTGGGACCCTCTATGTCACTCCAGTTGCCCTCTGTGTGGATGACGGAATCCCTCTGGCCTCTGCATTGTCTCTGTCGGGCTCTGCGTGGCCTACTCTAGTTGTTGCTTCTTGCTCTCTGCCTCTATGCTGGTCTCTTGGCACTGTCTCTGCCTCTCTGTCCAGTACTCACTTCCCCTCATTGTTGATCACTGATGCGACTTTGCTTAGCAACCCTGCTCTAGCAAATCAAATGACTGATCACTCTAGTGTGTCTTCTAATTGACCCTCAAGCCTCTTCTTATACTTTTCTCGTTGGTCCTTCAACGGTCGAGATTAAATCTCTAGTCAACCGCTAAGATTAGATTTGGCTTGATCCATGACTTTCAAAACCTTCTAAACCAGTGTTATATTAATACCCATAATATTTTATTTTTCCTAAGTTTAGACTTAGGAACTCCATTAAAAATATTAATTATTTTAATATCTCTCAAATCAGTTAAAATCTGCCCAAACCATTTATGGGTCTTGGAGATCTCATGTGTTTTAGCCTCTCCACCAATTTTCATGGCTAGAGCACATCCGATTCTACCCCAAATCAACAGAAGAGGCCTAAAGGCCTCGAGGCTAGGGAAAATAGGCCAAGGAAAGCCTGAAAGGGGTCAAAAAGAGGGCTAAGAGGAGAGCGAAGGCAGCAAAGGGCTGAAGGAGGGAAGCCGAAGCAGGAAGGAGGGAGGCCAAGCGAAGTAAAGGGCTTGAGATGTTGATTTATGGTAGCATCGAATGTGCTCTAAGCTTCAAAATTTGCAGGGAGGCTTGGACACATGTATTCCACAATACCCAGAAATCATTTTGGGAAATTCTACCAGGAGACAATTTTATTAAAATAATTAATTATTTTTAATGGGTGCCTAAGTCTAAATTTAGGAAATTAAAATAATTAAAGGGTATTAATCAAATTGTGGGTGAAATTTCTAGAAGACGAGGATCAAGCCAAAATGATCTGAGCCATTGATTAGAATCTAGTATGGGTCGTTGGTTCTCAACGAGAAGATTATAAGAGGAGGCTTGATGGGCACTTGGACAAAACATCAGAGAGAGATCAAGAGATTGAATTTTAAAAAAGGGGAGCGCATCAGTTGCTAGAGAGAAGATCGAAGTGATTTCTTGCAGTGAGGGGCAGAGGTAGTTTTTTGGTTGGAGAGTTTTTTGATCCAGGAATACAACACAAAAAAGGCAGAGAGAGATCAAGAAGAGGCAGCGTAGAGGCCACGCTGGGCAACATAGGTTAACACAGAAGCAGTGCAAAGCTTGAGAGGAGATCTGTATTTTGTTGGAGAAATCGAGTTCTGGAGCCAGAAGCTGGGGTGTGAGGTCGGGAGGGCAGAAGTCGAAGTCTTAGAGGCAAATCGATCAAGAGGAGTGACACATTCCCCAAAAGCTATGATGCAAGGCCTACATAGTGATTGCACAGATGCATCAAGGGAGTAGCCATTCTACGGCTGGATCAATCATGATCACCAGTGATAGTGTGAAGTATATCTCAATCATCTCTCTGTCAGTCATATTCTCTATATTGGATAGCCAAGCAAGGCATCCAAAGATTGCATTCATAAAACTACTGCTTAATAATACAAACCCTCCGCTGCTGCCCCTATTTTCCCACATTGGGTTTTTCTGGGGACATTTGTCCAAAAATAATGGTGTAATGTGTTGTGTATTTCTTTCTTGCTCAATTTCTTGTTTCCACATATAATTTTAATTGGTGAAGGCTGCAGTGTATTAGTTTTGGTATTTGTTGTAGGAAGCAGTAAATAATTTGTTCAGTGATTAACAAATAAAATGAACTTAATCAATTGTTGCAGTAGTAATTCGATGTTTCCCAAATTTTCACATGGTATTAGAAGTGTAGGTGAAGCAAGAGAGCAGAGCCAGAAGAGCCCAGCGCTAAAGACAAGGAGGGTCGAAGTGTTGCGTAGGCAGCAAATAAAATCCCCAAAGGGATTGCGCAGTCTAGGCTAGGAGGGAAATTTTTTCAAGGAAGGTCTCTCTCTGAGTGAGTCGACAGAGAGGTAAGACTTCAAGATTGAAATTTGCCAGTGTCAGAGGGAGCAGCGCAGAAGTTTCATCAAAGAGGAGGTTTCTGGTGTGACGTAATTTTCTGCAGTAGTTGCTGGTGCAAAAAAACGTCAGAAGGAAGAAAAGAGACACTGTTGAGGGAATTCTTCCTTAGAGGACTTCCAGCCAAGAAGTGTGAATTCTCATTTGCTGAGCAACAACAGGGAGCAACAAATCTACTAACACCAACGAGGAGTTCGTAGGCCAACCCAACAGCAACGTAGAGGAGAGAGGAAGCAATTCGACATTTCACTGGTAGAGATGGTAGCTAATGGGTTGTGAGATCAGGATCCGTTGGAGGGTGCATCCAACTATGTGATATGGAAGGCAAGGATCTCATGCCTTCTAGATGAGCACGATCTGAAAACCTATGCCGACGGTGTGGTAGCTCTACCTGCGGATCCAAATCTGCTCAAGAAGTACAAGGATGAAATGGCAAAGGCCGAACGATTGATCCTCGACAGAGTGGGGGATCACGTAGTGTGTCACATTGCTGGCAAGGGTACTGCCCGACAGATGTGGGAAGCATTGGCCACGCTATACGAAGGTTCTTTCAAGCAGCAGAAGATGTACTTGGAGCAGAAGATGAGATCCACGTAGATGTAGAAGGATGAACACATTGATCTATTCCTAACGAAGCTTTAGGAAATCCGAGACTCGTTGGTAGCTGTGGGGTCAACACCTCAGCGTACCGAGATGGTGAGACTGGCCCTGAATTCAGTCTCAAAAGAGTGGCAAGTGTTTGTCCAGAGTATCCTAGGTAGAGAAAGATTGTCGGATTGGGAAGGAATGTGGGATGCTCTTCAGTAGGAAGAGATGAGGAGAGACTTAGTCAAGTGCAAACTTGATAGTAGCAACAGCGGGACGAAGCCAAAGGAGGAGGAAGAAAATGTAGCCCTTGCATCTAAGGGGCAAGAGGAGTAGTGAAAGAAGAAGAAAGATGTTTCAAAGATCAAGTGCTTCTGGTGTGGTGAATTTGGTCACTACACTACACAGTGTCCTCTCAAGAAGAAGGAAAAGGACAAGAAGAAAGATCCGAAGGCTGCATCTGCAAAGATCGAGGAGGAAGAGTTTGCCATGGTTGCCCAAATACCTCTAGGGGAGAGGTGGGGTGATCTAGAATTGTAGTTCGAAAGAACTACAGATGGGCAAGATCCTTGATGAGTCCACTTCTTGGACAAATACCTTGCTACGGGAGCCCAAATCAGTAGTGGCAGGATGGACCAGTGCCAGTTGGTGCAGAGGAGTGCCGGAGTAACAGTTGCAGTGGCTAGGAGTGTCAGAGACTGAGCAGCATAGAGCAAAGTTGGCAACAATGCAGTTGGCACAGTGCAAAGTCAGCAACAATGCAAAGGCTTCATAGGGTCAACGCATAGAATAGCAACAGTCAGAACTCCAACAACATATGTATCATGCTGAATACCTATTCAGTAATTTTGGATGCTTTTCCATTGTTGATCCAGCAGCAGCAGCAATTGGAGAAGGTTGCAGTGCAGATGCAGTGTTGGTAGTGGCAGTGCCAGTTGCAGCATAGATGTAGAACTTATGAGGGTTGTAGTACAGATGCAGTGTTGGCAGTGGCAACGTCAGCAACAGTACAGTTACAACATTTGTGCAGTGGTTGGTGGGCAACAATGTCAGACAGCAGCAACGCAGAGGAAAATGTTACAAAGTCTGGGTGATGCTTCAACAGATTGCATTACTAGAGCACATTCCTCACTAAGAGGGAATGTTGATCTCTGGTAACATCAGATGTGCTCTAAGCTTCAAAATTTGCAGGGAGGCTTGGACACATGTATTCCACAATACCCAGAAATCATTTTGGGAAATTCCACTCAGAGACAGTTTTATTAAAATAATTAATTATTTTTAATGGATGCCTAAGTCTTAACTTACGAAATTAAAATAATTAAAGGGTATTAATCAAATTGTGGGTGAAACTTCTAGAAGAAGACGAGGATCAAGCCAAAAGGATATGAGCCATTGATTATAATCTAATCTGGGCCGTTGGTTCTCAACGAGAAGATTATAAGAGAAGGCTTGATGGGCATTTGGAAAAAAAATCGAAGATAGATTAAGAGATTGAATTTCTCAGAGAGGTTAGCGCAACAATTGCTAGAGAGAAGATTGAAGTGATTTCTTGCAGTGAGGGGAAGGGATAGTTTTCCGGTTGGAGGGTTTCCTGATCCGGGAATACATCACTGAGAAGGCAGAGAGAGATCCAGAAGAGGCAACGTAGAGGCCACGCTGGGCAACATACGTTGAGGTAGAAGCAACACAGAGCTTGAGAGGAGATCTGTATTTTGCTAGAGAAGTCGAGTTCTGGAGCTAGAAGCCGGGGTGTGAAACTTGGAGGGAAGAAGTCGAAGTCTCAAAGGAAAATGGATCAGCAAAATCACCGGTGATAGTGTGAGGTATATCTCACTCATCTCTCTGTCAGTCATATTCTCTTTATTGGATAGCCAACAAGGCATCCAAAGATTGTATTCAAAAAAACACTTCTTAATAATACAAAACCTCATCTGCTGCACCGGTTTTCTCGCATTGGGGTTTTCTGGGGACATTTCTTCAAAAATAAAGGTGTAATTTGTTGTGTATTTCTTTCTTGCTCAGTTTCTTGTTTCCGCAAGTAATTTTAATTGGTGAAGGCTGCAGTGTATTAGTTTATGTAGTTGTTGTAGGAAGCAGTAAATAATTTGTTCAGTAATTAAGAAATAGAAGGAACTTAATCAGTTGCTACAATAATAATTCAGGGTTTCCCGAATTTTCACATGAGAAGCCCATGGAAAGCCTAAACGGTTGTCGTCTGGGTCAAGGAGGAGGGTCGAGGCCTTCTAGGACCACAACAAGGCCAAAAAAAGTTGTTAAGCCTATGTTGCAAAAAACGTTGGGCCTGAGCCCGTTTCTGGGTAGAAACGATATGGAAACGTGGAAATGCGTTTAGTACGGCCTGGAAACACGTTTCAAGCCATACTGCCATATTTCATGTGGGGGAAACATGGCCTAGTACGACCTGAAATGCGTTTTCTGGTTGTACAACCACGTTTTAGTGAGAAAGTGTCTTTTTTTTTCACTCCCTGGCAATTCAGGAGTGATATAGGTAGCTATTGAAGATTGGAAACAATTTCTTTTTAGTGGGGCAGCCTAATGTTCAAGCCTATGGCTCTAGTGTTGATATGCAGTTCATGGTAATGTTAAATTATTAAAGTAAAAGGATGAAAACGGATGTTATCTTTCATTTTCATCATTTTACTTAAATGTTTAACATTACCTTCAAATGACTCAAGATGTTTGAAAGTGGTTTTTGTTGAAGGAAATGTAACTAGGTTTGATCTTCATATATGTACTTTTGACATTTGTATTTATTCAAGAAAAGAAATATTATTTTTATAATATATGTCAATGAGTTTCTTGCTCATTGAAGTAGGTCTCGCGCATGTGAAAGTGTTATGGGTGAATCAAAGAGTCAAAAGAATTATGTTGAAGACCTTAAAGGTATGTTACATTATGTACATTTATGTATAAAAGTCAAAGAAGACACCTCCAAGCAAAGACATAATCAAAAGAAGCAATGGCACCATTAAAAGCACCTATTGCAGCAAAGAAAATCAAGTCAGCCTCAATAAAGGAGGTACAAACCTCTATATATCGAGCCTGTCCTCTCCCTCAAAAGACAACACATTCCTCTCTGAAATCTGCGAAGGTACAAGGTAAGAAAAGGGTAACAAAAGGACAAGAAAAGGGTCTCCAAGGTAGGGAAGAATGAAAGAAGAAAACCAAAGTGTTAAAGGGCTAGTTACAGCCACACATGCGAGGAAAGCAGAGCTGTCTTTGCGGTTATGACAACTGTAACTTACAGTTTACCATATCTTATTGTTTAGGGTTCAAACTAGGCCTCTCTCTCAAGCGTGGAAGAAGGGTATGCAAGCGAAGGGAGCAAGAGAAGTCTAACATAGTTCTTGTGAGGAGATTCCCTCACACGTGCGAAGAATTAGGGCTACATTCTTGCTGCTCAAAGTTTGCAATATTTGGAAAAGAAGGTTCGGTTGAGAAGAAACAAAGTCATCTCCTGAAGTTAGAAAGGCTCCATCACAAGCGAAGGAAGAAAAAGGTCAAGGGACATTCTAGAGTGTACAATAGAAGGTTTCTATGGTTGCCGGAAGAAGTGTTGAAGGAAGAAAGATAAAGTGATGTTAGGAGAAGAAAGCGCTGCAAGAAAAAGTAATCTTGAAAGAACTTGACTTGTGCTTGGACGATCTTCTAGTCAAGGGTCTAGGGTTTGGCATTGATCAAGAAAGAAGCTTCAATAAGTGAAAACTTACTAAAGGGTTTTCCTCTCAAGAGAAGAGAGGTCTTGGCCCTGGTAGAGAGCCAACATCTTGTGTTCTCGTTCTTATGTTTTGATAGTAGTTTGATGAAGTACACACATATGCATTAATAATAATAAGAAGAAGATTAAGCTAACAAGAAAAAGTAAAAAGACTCCACAAATTGTTATCAAGGAAAGAAGAATCACACTACACCCAATTTGACCTAGATTCTTCAACAATTTCACCATCATTAGATTTCATATGGAGAAAGTAGAATTTTAAATCTCACTCAAAATCCAACAGACTTATCATTTTTTTCAGGATTTCAGGATTGGGGGGATTGCAATGTTTCCATTGGATTTTGTCATGTATTAGGTTATGGAACTTGTATTTAATCAAGAGAACCAAGCCCTCTATGCAAGGGAGCCTCCCAATAATCAAGAGCACGTAGGGTACTAGGGTATGGAACTTGTATTTAATCAAGAGCACTAACACTGTTTGATTATGCAAGAGGACACTCCCAATCAAGCACGAGACAAGAAATTAGAAATTTCTCGTGGTTGATTTTAGATATTGCTATTTTCATTATGTGATCATTCATGAGTAAATGTGATGTAAATTTAGAGACTTATAGGTTAGGCATTGACATTGGACAATTTAATCATCATGTAATAAATTATAATGTATCGTACCCATAGCCTTACTCGTTTCGAAAACTCATACCCGTTTCCCCGTATCGTGCAACTTAGCGTTCAACCCTCAACGCAAGGCCAAGGGAGGAGGGCGAGGCCCTTAGGGGCTTACGACAAGTTTCAAGGAGGCTAAAAATGATGACGCTGGGCCCTCAAAGGGTGATGCAGAGGTTGAGGAGGTGTTGATTTGGGGTAGCATTGGATGTGCTCTAGCCACAAAATTTGGTGAAGAGGTTGGGGCACATGAGATCTCCAATATCTAGAAGGGGTTTGGGCAGATTCTAAACAATTCAGGAGATATTAAAATAATTAATATTTTTAATGGAGTCCCTAAGTCTAAACTTAGGGAAAATAAAATATTAATGTGTATTAATATGAAACTATGTTAGAATGGTCCAAAAGACATGGATCAGGCTAGATCTAATCTTAGTCGTTGATTAGGGACTTAATCTCGACCGTTGATTTGTCAACAAGAAAAGTAGAAGAGGAGGCTTGAGGGTCACTTGGAGAATATACTAAGGGAGACTAGTCAGTTCAATTTCTAGAGCAGGGTTTGCTGAGAAATTGAACTAGTGGTCTGGAGAGCAGTCAAGATGCAACAAGTACGGAACAGAGAGATGGGAGATCAGTGCAGAGGAAGAAGAGGCAGACGCTGAGCCAGAGGAAGCTACATAGAGGCAGCAGAGACTGCACAGAGCTAGAAGTGCTTGTGTCATCCACGCAGAGGCTGCAGGAGTGACGCAGAAGGCCAGAGAGGTTGCACAGAGCCTCAATAGGCTGACGAAGAGGTCAGTAGGGCCTACGCTGGGTTCAGAAGAAGTGCTAGAAATTTGTTTATCTCTGGGTAAGCTAGTTTGGCACCCTGTTGTACTAGAAAATTGTTGAATAATAAAATCCTCCCTTGCTAAATTGGTTTTCCCACATTAGGTTTTTCCGGAGACATTAGTTCAAAATAATTGTGTCAATGTGTGCATATGGTTGTTTTTGTATTACGTATGATATCTGCAACAATATTTATTTTAATGTTTGTTGAAGTAATTTCATGAATAACTTATGATGAAATAAGTAGGAAAAGTAAATCAGTTGTTGCAGTGATAAAATTTTCACATGGTATCAGAGCAAGTAATCAGAGATAGAAAGGGAAAATTAGTTATGGGTCGAGACCACGATGTAGAGGCATCCACCTCAAGGGACTCACGCAGATTTTCAGAAGATTGCACAAGAGAGAGAGATTTCAATTTCTCTATGTTGGCTTCCAGGTTGGAAGAAAAAGTGGCATGCATGACTAGTGTTGCATCATCAGAAGTATAGTATATAGACAGTGGAGCCTCGTGGCATATGACGGGAATCAGGGAGTGTTTCTCAGAATATCAAGAAGAGAAGATGAACTTTCAGATCACCATGGGGAACAAGGCAAAGTGTACTCCAGTAGGAAAGGGTACCATAGTTTTTCAGAAAGAATCGTGAGAGCAGTGCCATGCCACAAATGTGCTGCATGTACCGGGATTGGGGATGAACTTACTTTCCGTGTCACAACTACAAAGCAAGGGCTATGACGTCTACTTCATCAAAGAAAAGGTATATGTGAAACACCTGAGCTGGAAAAATAAAGTGCAGATCAGGATCAAAAGTAATCGATTGTATAGATTACAACTAGAATAAAAAATCCAATGGCACTAATAGGCAGTGATGGGGACAAAGACTTGAACAAACTATGGCACAGAAGGATGGGTCACTTGCACCATGGAGCTTTGAGAATTGTCAGGAGCACTGTAATAGGAGTTATAGATCTGAGTACAGAACGAGATGATGTATGCAGGGAATGCGCTCTAGGAAAGTATGCCAAGACGACATTTCCTACGAGCAACCACCGGGCTGAAAGTGTACTAGGATTGGTACACTCAGATATCTGCGAACCTATGTCCGTCAAAGCTCTTAGCGGTGCTGAGTATTTCCTTACCTTCATTGATGACCACTCGAAGAAAACTTGGATCTATTTTTTGAAAACCAAGGATGAGGTTTTCTGTTGATTCAAGGAGTTCAAGGCTCTAGTGGAGAATCTGTTAAAATTGGAGACTAGGACCAAACTCCATGTGGGTCAACTTATTTATGGCAGCTGATATTTTTCTCAGATCCCTTTCATCGAGAGGTGTAGGATTGATCTAAAGATCATCCGATTTCAATAGGTATTCATGGAGTTATGAATTTATTTGCGTTATAAGACAATTCGTCAAGGTCGGCCAGCAACCAAATAAACTCCACATGTGCTTAACGTTTTAGTATAAGTAGAGGTGGCCATCAAGTCATTTCAACACACTTGGGATCTCTTCCTTTCTCTACTTGTCTTTGGGTTGTAGTAGGAGGAGAGATCC
Organism: Pinus taeda; assembly: GCA_000404065.3. NCBI lineage: Eukaryota > Viridiplantae > Streptophyta > Pinopsida > Pinales > Pinaceae > Pinus > Pinus taeda. The sequence goes on from APFE031365131.1 coordinate 240,499, forward strand.
TAAGGAATAACGTTGCCTTGATCCAGAGGGCAGAAAGTCGGAACTGCCAGAAAAGCCAAAACTGTCAGAAAAGTCGGAACTGCTGGAAAAGCCAGAAAATTCGGAACTGCCGGAAAAGCTAGAAAAGACAAAACTTCTAGAACTACCGGAAAAGCCAGAATTGCTGTTAGGGTCCCACCCTAACCCCCTTATCTATGTAATGGGACCACGTCATAGTCAAGAGTCAATAAAGCCCATATTAATAATTGTAAGTGGTTAATCCGCAATTAATAACGGAACCACTGTTAGTTGCAAATGGGCCGTAGTATTAGATAGATGGTATTAGTAATACGCACTATTGGCCCGTGGTATTGCATGTATGAGTCATATATAAAGGATAGAAACTCCCTGCGAGGAGTTTCGTGTCTTATTTTGTAATCAAGCTCTGCTCTATTGGAGGTTGCCCCCTCGAAGAGGCAAGTGAACATTACTCTTTGAATAATAAAATCATTGCTATTCTATGTTCTGGGTATCTTTTCTTCGCATATTCTGT
>APFE031365134.1:0-16099 GCA_000404065.3 Pinus taeda
CTACGAAACTGCTGTAGGTGTTGATTTTAAACGCAGACAAACAGTTTGGTAAGATGATCGGGAATTTTCTAAAGGAAACACCTGAAGGATATGTAAGAGACCAAATGAAACTATCACAGCCATTCAGATCAAGACAGGTGTACCTTTAAAAGGGTGAAATGTTTTGAATCAAGTGTAAAGTTTTTGTTATAAAGTCACTTTATTGTCGGTCATAAGGTGTTGAATGAATTGCATACATGGAATTTTGGCTTGCACACTTGGCCATCGATGGAGCATCCAATTCATCAGGAAACAGGAAACATGGTGGTGTTCTATTGTTTTTGGGTTATTAAAGAGACTTAAAGTACATGCTGTTGCATATTCGAAGTGATGGGGGACCAGAACCGAAAAGTAAGGGATATTCTCAGCCAACACGAAGCAGATTAAAGCCTTCAGTATCCAAAGCCAACATGGGGCATTAATTGCTCATCTCATGCCATCTCAGCCAAATGAAAAGGAAACCAGGTGTCAAAGCTGCAAGGAGGAATCATTCTACGAAGGAGATAGAGTTAGAGTTATAATTAGATTAAAACTCTTTAGAACTTCTGTTAGTGGTTGTTGTATTAAATAAGTTTGTTAAAAGTAGATAAGTGTCATTAGTGGCATTCATTGAGCTCCCCTCATGCTGGAGGAGGAAGCTCCAAGTAGTTAGAATCACGTTCTATATATAGCTGAATCATCTATGTAATAGGGGTTGGATATTTTGAGAAACAGAGGATTGCTTTGGCTTGTGTAAAAACCCAGTTTAGTAATATAATTTTCTGCTTATCTTCTCAGGATTCTTACGGTGTTTCAAATGCTCAAGATATGTGGTTTTTCTTTATGTTTAATGTTTTTACAGTTGTATGAATACACAATCACTCAGAATTCACTTATACTGCTCTGACTTCCTGTGTGTATTTGTAAACTGAGGTTTCTATGAGATGTTGTTTTGAGTATTTAAACATTACATGCCCTGACTTCTATGCATGAGCGGTGTTATAGCTTACTGAATATGATCAACTCCATAAGCCCAATGGAAGTATTTTTAATGTCTGTCCAGCCAACATGTTTATTAAATTTACTTTACTAGAGTTAGCCCTCTTATCAACAATCAAAATCAATAACTTTTTTTGAGAGAGCCCTCTCAGGCTAGGGAGGCTAATCCTTAGTCAAAAGATTGGTCTGAAACAGTTACACAGAGTCTACCTAATTAGCAGCCCTTCAGTGCTTGATTTTGTGATAACAGATTCACCCCCACGGGTGGATCTTGATAGTGAGAGAGGGGCACTGCGCCTTGATAACCCAGTCAAGAAGTAGATATCCTCAATTGTCAAAGCGATGGATTTACCTCTAATCTAGAACACTTGGTTGGCAGGATCCCATGCATTGAGAAGATATTGCAACAAATTGATTTGTTGCCTCATGCTGGATATACAGAAGAATTTGAGCAAGCCACAGTTTCACAATGCAGTAACCGTACCCAGATCATGTAAGGCAATCATATCCTTTTCTTTGTGCTTGCATTCATGCCATGTAATGACCATCTTAATCTGATGAATCTCTGAAAAACAAAAAAGAGAAGGATTATGATCCTGATTTGGGAAAAAACAGGCAAAATTTCCATGAAAAACAGTGCATAAATTTTCCTCCTTGCGTCCGTCACACCCTAGCTGTGTACAGGGTGGGATGCATACTAACTGGCCAATGGCTAGCTCAGTATGCATCACAACTTCCGATGTATACTAGGTGTAATGGGGAGAGAACAAATTTTTCAAACCCCTGAGGCCCAAAAAAATAGGAAAAGATGCACAGAATTAGAAAAGGACAAAATGTAATTGAAGAGCTCAGGGTTAGCTCCTACCTACTCTAGACGGTGCTGAAAATAGACCACCAAATCTCTTGGAATCCATTGATGAAAATCAAGGGGGAAAACACCTCCAAAGCTCCAACAATCCCAAATTTGAATGAAATGGTAAAAATGAGAGGTAAAACTACTTTTATGTTACTATTCATGTAATTCAAGTAAGATGTTGGTTTTTAACTCATTTTTCAAGCATGTATTTACATTTATAATCAATTTGATGGAGCAATTGAATAGGTAGTACTCCCATGAAGAGAACATAGTGTTAATGGTGAATTGAACATCTCTGACTATTATCACGAGCAATGTTTCCGCAAATTTCAAGTTCGTTAAAAAATAAACCTAGCACTGAGCATAGTTTCTAAAAGATTAAAGCTCATTAAAACATGAATCCACCCTCGGTAAATAACCTTTGTGATCACATTACTATCAATATTTTGAGCCTTGGTAATGTTCTTACCGTCACCTCCACTCTTTTGGCCAATCATACGCCTCCACTTGATTGTTTACCTTTTTGAGGAATAGCTACGATGAGTGTTTCTACTAGCCACCCTCATTTTGCTACCATGGTTGAGGAGTTCCATACTTACCTGGAACTAGTTGCTACCCGAAAACATCACTCGTTCCTCAAAAATGAGTCTCTTTTAAGCTATTTTTAGACTCGTAAAATATGAAAATATTGTTGAGCTACTGGCCTTTCCAACTCGTTAAAGTAAACAGAAGCGCCATCCCTCCTCTATATTTTAATCTTTTTGAACCTGAGGGATCATTACACAAAAATATCGAGAGCTTCTCTTGTTTGGCTCGCTAAAAATATCAAAAAGTCATCCCTTTCATATTATTTTATACTTTTTTGGACTTAAGGGATCATACCACAAAAAAGGACCATTGGAGTTTTCTTTTTGTCTCTTTTTAGACTCTCTAAATATGAAAAGGACCAAGTTGTCTCTGTTGTAAAACGTGTTAAAACAATAGCGACAAAGTTGTCCATACGGACAAGAGCAAGTTTCACTGTCGCTAGGCTTGCTAAAACATAGAGACAAGTTTGCCCAAAGGGAAAATTATAGAACAAGCATATGTTATCCTCCTCAAGCTTGAGAAAAATAAAGATGTACTGGTCAGTGATGACTGGGGAGAAAGGGAAGAAAAATTGAAGAACTTCATTGGTAGCAGGTCACTCTTGAACATGACACTTTCACTCCATCGCCATGATTGAGTCGGGCTGGGTTATCCTGTTCACCGGTCCTATCACCATTGGTCCTTCGTTCCATCCATTTTGGGGATAACGCTACCAATCCATTTCAGTGTCGCCGATCTGTTCAATAGAAGTTGCTCAGAGAATTCACCAACCTAGCTCACGCCTCATCCACTGCAATACCTTCACGCTCCATTTCTCATGATCGCCACCCTAAACCTTGTATCATAAGATCATTTTCACCTTCACAAAATCATTCGTTCTATTCCATGTCGTAGATGTGGGATTCATTAAGGCCCTCCTACGACGGGTCACTTCTTGTCGACATTAGCTCATTATCCAAGAAGTTGACTTATGAACAACCCTTTTAGTAGTTTGAAGCTTGCATGCCTCAATGGCAAGTTTCTCACTTTCGACGATAGGTTTACATCAATGGCCTTCGATCGAAAGATTTTACATGGTGTTCGACATCGACTCATATTGATCTGAATTTGAAACTACTTGTAAATGATTTGCAAGGTATTCAATTCAGTAATAAACATGTTTAAAAGATGCCCATGTCTTGCAGTAAAGAAACAAATGAAAATTTTAGCTGTTCATGATCCATTTAAGCATAACAGAATTATTTCTTTTTACTGTTTAACACATTAAAATGATTTTTTTCTGCAAAATAAATCAACCACAGATGCAAAAGAAGTTGATAAAGCAGTTCACCCCTCTTGGGCTACGTTGGTTGGGTCCAAGGCTCCCAAATGGGCCTGTCCTCATTTTAATTAAATGCTCAAAATGAATATACAGATGAATAGAAGTATCTACAGGTGGAATAGACTATAAAAATGGATCCAGAATACTTGAATCCTTCAGGATTGACTGCTGGTTCACCGCCAATGGATACCTGCAACCCTATACAGTTCTCACAATACTGGGCCCTGGTGGCTGCTAGAATTCCACGGCTCCAAAAACTCTGCAAATGACCTCAGAATGCTGTAAGACCTATGCCAATGGCTTCAGAAGGTCGAAAATACCCCCAAAAAAAAAAAAAACAATCGTCCAAAATCGTCTTTCCTAGCCAAAGTTATGGCCATTTACTCCCAACTGCCAGCTGCCCCTACAAAAACTCCAGCTAACTGTAGTTAGTGTCCAGATAACCCCGACATTTTGGCAATTCTGCCAATTTTGGAGCGCTCCTCTAGTTATGCCGCTAAACTGCTGGTTACGGTTGGCTTTAACTGTAGTTATATTTATGGTGCATGTGAACGGTGGTCGATTGGACCGATGGTTTAGGGATAAAGCCCACGGTTCAAGGGCAGAGGTCGCATGGAATGGGGGCTGGCCGTTAGGCGCTAGCCCCCTTAGGGCCCCACCCAAACAAAATTTAAACTTCTTATAAAATTTTCTCCGCCCATATAACAAGAAGTGCCTTAATGGCCTAACGGTAAGGTGTGGAAGTGTTAGAACATAGGTCGTGTGTTCAAACCACAATTCGACCAAATTTTAAAAAAGAATGCACATACCCTTGCTGACGTCACCTTGGGCCACGTGGCGGCCTCTGAGCTTGCCACATGGAAACTTGTGATTGGCTGCCCAAAAGGAATATTCCATGGAATATTCTATGGAATATTCTTTTTAAAAAAAAAATTTGAAAATTCAAAAATTGAGGCTTATTGGGCGATTTTGTTTTTGTCATAACTTTCGCATACGGTGACCGTTTTTCAAACCGTTTATGGCACCAGAATCAGGAGGATAGCTCTATCCATTCATTTAAGTTCGAGCCAGTTATGAGCAATTTCATGTTTGAGCATTTTACGACACTTGGGACATGAGCCCCTAATCACGCCTCCCCATTGGGAAGCTTTTGGACCCCAAAAGCCTTCAACTACCTGTTAAAGAGGTGAGGGTACAGTGCCCTCACTTTTTCCACCTCCATCCATTTTCCCTTGTTCTGTTCTCTGCCTTTGAAACCAACCCAAACATAATTTACAATGCCCCTCCTTGAAGTGTGTGTCCTTCTGTCAAGGATTGTATCTTCTTTTAGCTCATCTAAGAATTCTGGCAAGAAATATTCTATAGATGGCAGCTAAAAAACGCTTTCACGATCAACAATCAAAGGAGGTTCATACAAACGTAAGTTCTCCACATTAACAACAGAATACATTTGCATGTAGGAAGGCAATTCTAATTGAAAAGCATTATTTCCAACCTTCTTGAGGATTTTGAATGGACCATAATGAATAGGATTTATCCTTTTACCTTCTCCTTGCATCCTTTCCTTACTAATGTACAGCCATACCTCATCCCCTTCTTGAAACTTGTGATTGACTCTATGCTTGTCGTGTCTTCCCTTGTACTTGCCTTGAATCTTCTCAAGCTGTTCTTGAATTTGCTGATGTATTTGCTGAATTCGTTCAATGAATGAAGGAGCTTTGTCAATATCACTATGTCCCTCAATGGCAACATCTTTCTCAAGAATGAAATCAAGAGGTGATTTGGGCAAATAACCAAAACAAGCTTCAAATGGTGAGGAGTTTGTGGAAGAGTGCTTGGCACAGTTGTAAGCATGCTGTATGTAGTGTAAATGTTCATCCCAAAGCTTGGGATGCTTGCTGCAATATCCTCTCAAGAGGTGCACAATGGTTCTGTTCACAACTTCGGTTTGTCCATCTATTTGCGAATGGAAAGCAATACTTTTCTTCAACTTTGTGTCCATCATCTCCCATAGGTTGGACCAAAAATTCCCCACAAATCTGGAATCCCTGTCACTAATAATGGAAGTAGGACAACCAAAGTGAATCCATACATGATGAAAAACTAATTCAACAGTTTGTTCAGCAGTTATAGTTTTCGTAAGGCATAAGTATACACATTTTTCTGAAACGATCAACCACTACATATAAATAATCATGCTGCTTTCTAGATTTTGGCAAACCTCCTACAAAATCCATAGAGATGCTCTCCCATGGTCTAGAAGGTACCGGCAAAGGAGTATACAAGCCAACTTCCTATTACTAGGCTTGCTTGTAGCACATAATGAACAACATCTTATGAACCTTGAAAGAAAATCTACCATGCGAGGCCAATAGCAATACCTCTGTAGATGTGCAACTGTTTTGATTACACCAAAATGGCCAGCAATAAGAGAAGAATGAGCTTCTCTTATGACATTTATTCTCTCCCCCTATGGTATACACAACTTTCCCAAATGAAACAGCAAATTGTTATGCATGTGATAGTCATTTTCCTCTACATGATTCCCGTTACTCAAGTTAGCATACACATCTTTAAAGTCATGATTAGATGCATACTGTTCTAGGTAACTATCATGTACAATGGAATCATTCTTAATTAAAGTAACAACACCAATAATAGGCCTTGAAAGCATATCAACGACTTTATTCAGAGTACCTTTCTTGTACCTTATTACCAAATGGAACTCTTGCAAGAAGCCCATCCATCTGAAGTGTCATGACTGTTGTAACTCGCTTTCTGATTGCAAGGAACTAGGGTTTTGTTTTTAACCTATTAAAACACCATAAACACTGATGGAAACTCATACATTGGCAATATGGAGGTGTTAAATTAATTGTGGAATGAAGAATTTTCAATTTGGAGGAACATTTGAAAGAAATTCAGGCTTTTTAACCCAATGCACCGCACCATCTCTATGCATCGCGCCAGTGTATTTTTTGCACTGTGGAGGGCAGCCCAATGCGCCGCGCCATCGCTATGCGTAGCGCCTTGTTACAGGAGCCTTTTGGAGGCCTTCCTAATGTCCAAATTAGGCACAAGATAGCTAGTTGGAAATATATTTGAGTCTACCTTCTAATACAACTTTACTTTTTCAATTTGGAGTTCATTTTCCCTGTCAAAAATCAAATCTCCCAAGACTGGTAAAAATGTGCCAAATGAGGCTGCCTAAAGGAAGAGTTCTGTTGCAGTCAACTTTTTAAGGGCTTTCTCAACTCAAAATTGATATAGCTAATTGGAAAGCTAGCTATGTCTAGTTATCATTTGAATCATCACAAAATTCATTTGGCCAACCAAGCTAGGAAACAACTTGCTTTTCCCAAGGTCACTTTAGAGGGGCACCAATTCTCCTGAGGCAGCTGTATTTTTGACATTCCTCTAAAACCATGACACTTGTGTAAATAGTTAAGGAGGTTTTTCTTCTTTGGCCTATTTTGGACAAATATGTCTCTCATTTTTCCCAAATTCATATTTTATTGCTCAAAAACATCATTTGAGTAAAACCTACCCTGATGTGTGGAACAGGGGATTTGTCAAAATGAAGCGAAGTGAAGGGGATAAGGGGCTTCTAAATTCTTGAGAAAGTTTTGGGAAGTAGGGAGGGATGCTAGGAAGTAGGGGAATGTGTAATTTCAAATATTGAGTGAGGGGAAGGGGTCCAAAAGGGCAAAACACAAGCCTAGCCTAGAAAATATGGTTTGTAGCAAGAAACTAGAGTTTGTGCGAAAATGAGGAATTTGGGGGATCTCAGTGATGGGAAGTGTTTAATAAGGTACATTAAGGATAGGGGAAGGTGTATGAACATCAAGATACATTTTTTGCTGATGATTTGACCATCCAAGAGAAATTAGCTTCAAAACCCTAGGAGAGGGAAATGAACCTTACCTAGGCACAACCGAAGCATGAAAAATGTATAAAATGACCTAGTGGAACTTGACATGATGATGAAAACCCTCTAAATGATGGTACACTCAGCTGAATGGTGACATGGACCAACAATTGGAGAACTTAGAAAGAGAGTGAAAGAAAACCCTAGACCTAATACCTAGTGACCAAATGTTTCTTGAAGACTCATTGAAATGACAAAATTTGACCTTGACACCTTAAAATAACTTTGTAAGAGCATGTTTGATCACTGGAGGAGGGCTGCAAAGACTAACACTAATAGAACCAAAGAAACCAGGGGGCAAGAATAAAGGGAAAAACAAAAAGAAGAAACAAGAACATTCGACTCCTGAAAATTTTTCTGAAAACCCTACTGGGCGAAAGAAATCTAGTCAGCCATGTCTCATATGTGATGGAGACCATTGGATGAAAGAAAGTCTGCATAAAGTTGAGGTCAAAAAGTTCTTTAAGAATTCAAATACCTCAGTGGTATTGACTAATTTTTTTCCAAACCCAAAAACCAATTTGGTTGCTATCGATGATGCTTCCCCATCCCAAGTGGTTATGTTATCCATTTCAAAACAACAAAATGATGCTTTGATATCAACAAGGAATAAATATTATGGGAATTCACAGATGTCGAACAACAAGGATACAAATCAACCTAGTAGTTAGACAACAAATTTGACCGAAGTTGTGCCACCCATAATTCCTGAACTAACAATAAAGCCACCTAAGGGAGTAGTACAAAAATCAACATTTAATCCTCGTGCTCAAGCAACACAGAACTATAATATAGTAGAGGATCTGGCCCAATCACTGTCTGCTATGTCGACACTTGAAGTACTGCAAAATTTCCCCTCCCAAAAGTAGGCTCTATTATTAGTAATAGGTGGGATTGACCCAACAGATTCCAATATTGTGGCCTTTAATCATAAAGGATACGAACATCAGTTACTGACTCAACTCGCTTTTCTCGTATAGGTAAAATCCATTAACAAAACTGTTCAACGAACAATCATTGATGAGGAGGAATCTACCTGCATTATGTCAATGAGTTGCTGGAAAAATTTGGGCTCACCACCCTTGTCAATATCATCGACGACATTAAAAGCATTCGATGGATGAACATACACCCTGTACGAGATTTTAAGTAACTGGCAAGTTGAACTAGGGGGAAAGATAGTAGAAAGTGACGTCGAAGTTATCGATGGAAACCTCAATTACAATATCTACTAGGAAGGCCCTGGATTTACGCTATGGATGTTGTTGTGTCAACATATTTTAGAAAGATTGCATTTCCCTTCCAAGGAGGAATTACAATCGTTGACCAACAAACCTTTCTCCCCAACAGTTCACAAGTTACGAGAAGCATTCCAATGATCCATGGAAGCTCTCAATCGCTTCAAAATGTCAGAGTAGGACTACTAAAAGACCCTACCTTAATGGGTACTTTTTCCATACCGCCTCCGACTAATCTGGCAGAAGTGGCCACGGTGGAAACCTACAATATGGTATCTTCTATATCTACAAAGATTCAAAAGATTTCCGAACATTTTGTTAGCATGGATCATCGCTAGGTATTGCCTCCAAGCCCAATAGAAATTTTGTAGCAATCAATTTTCTTGGCCTGGGCAGCAAACCCAAACCAACGCTCATTGAGTGTTTGGATAGATAGGTCTAAGGAATATGGCACCTCTTCAGATCCTTGGTCGCATGTACATTCTACAGACAAAGGAATCATTCAGTCAATGATGATAGGAGAGGCACCATGGGAAGATTACCACCATCGTTCCCATCTTCAAGATTACAATGAAGATTGTTCCAGCAACCTTAATCATCCTTCAGGTTTTGATTTTCTATCAAATACTGTAAATACGGTGGATTCCGAACGAAATATATCCAATGTTGAAGAAACTATTTCCATAAATATCTCGACCAAACCTGATGGTGTAGAGAATATTCATGTTGACAAATCTTTCTCTTCTTCATAATTGGAAATATTTTTCTCTCTATTTTGTGAATTGAGAGATGTCTTTGCATGGTCATATGAAGAAATGCCAGGCATAAACTCGACCATAGTTAAACATGAAATCGAGATGTATCTAGATGTCAAACCAGTACAACAATGGCTTCAGTAGTTTCACCCGAAGAAAGCCACTGCCATCAAGGCATAAGTTGAAAAACTTTTACTTGTTGGTTTCATTTACTCGGTTCCTCTAACTAATTGGGTATCGAATATTGTTCCTGTGATGAAAAAACAAGGAACAATTAGAGTGTGCGTTGATTACAGGGATGTAAATCAAGCCTGTCCAAAGGACAACTACCCTACACCCTTCATCGACCAGATAATTAATGAATGTGTTGGATACAAAATCGTTTCATTCATGGATGGATTTTCTAGGTATAATCAAATAAACATCTACCCACAGGACCAGTCAAGAACTGCATTTATATGTCCGTGGGGCACATTTGCGTACCATAAACTACCTTTTGGTTAAGAATGCAAGGGAAAATCTTTAGAGGGATATGAACTGTGCCTTCCATGACATCAAGAAAATCACTCAACCATATCTCGATGATCTACCGGTTCACGCGCAAAAGAAGACTGATCATTCATAGAATTTGAGAGCTATATTTCTATGTTGTTGACACTATAAGATATGACTCAATCTGTACAAGTGTGTGTTTTGTGTCAGTTCTGGTCGTTTACTTGTTTTTGTAGTTTCTAAGGATGGGATTCGACTCGACCCATGTAAGGTTCAAGCAATCATCGATATGCCTCCACCTTCAAATTTTCTTCAGATTCAGAAACTCCAAGGGAAAGCAAACTTTTTGAGGAGGTTCATTTTAAATTACGCAGAACTTGCTAAAGGTTATATGCGTCTTTTGAAAAAAGAAGTGCCCTTTAACTAGGATCAAGTTGCGCAAGCTTCCTTTGATGCTCTAAAGGAATCCCTAATAAAATTATCATTAATGTACGCTCCTGACTATCAAAAGGACTTTAACCCGTATCTAGCTGCGACAGATATGACCATCGCAATGGTTTTAGTTCAAGAAGACAATGGAATCGAACATCCTGTCTATTATTTAAGTCAAAAATTAAATGATATAGAAAGCAAGTACTCCTATGTTGAAAAGCTGGCTCTTGTAGCTCGTCAAGCAGTACAGATATTTTGACACTATATCCTCTTTCACAAAACTACCATTTTGTCAGATTGCAACCCTATGACTTACATTCTGTCACGTCAGTTACCAGGGGGAAAATATTCGAAATGGATAGCCATTTTGCAAGAGTTTGACCTGGAATTTGTAAAATTCAAATCAAAGAAATCTCTAGTTTTCACAAAGTTACTATGCGACTTCCCATCATCGTCCAATGATTCAACATCCAAAGAATCAATCGTGGATGAATCTTTGTTTCAGATATCGTCGAGCAATATTTGGTTGGAGATATAATAATCTATCTCCACACCCAAACATACAGGCCTAATACCTCTCGCTCCAAACAATGACGTACTCGATACCAAGCAAAAGACTGCATGATCGTCAGTGATACACTTTACCGTCGAGGTATCGATACAGTTCTGAGAAGGTGCCTCACCCATGACAAGGCCAAAAATTTCCTAAATGATTTCCATTTAGGCACGTGTGGGGGGCATGAATCTAGTTATGCTACGATGCAAAAGATCTTATGAGTAGGTTACTTCTGGCCCACTATGTTCAAAGATTGCATAATCGTAGTCAGAAGTTGCCATGCTTGTCAAATCTTCGATCGCAAAACCAGACTACCATCCACACCTCTACATCTAGTATTTGTTGTTGGGCCATTTTCCAAATGGGGCATAGATTTCATGACATTAAACCCCACCTCGGCTGGGGGGCATGGGTATATCATAGTCGTAGTTGACTATTTTACAAAATGGGCCGACGTGATGCCTACATTAAACAACAGCGATGAAATGGATGCTCTTTTCTTTTTCAATTATGTAGTCTCTAGATTTGGTGTTCCACAAGCTATAGTCACAGATCATGGATCACATTTCTGCAATCACATGATGGTCAAGTTGACTGCCAAATTAGGACTGTCCCATGACAGTTCTACTCTGTATTATTTGCAAGCCAACGGACAAGTTGAGGACATCAACAAAGTGCTGAAACGCATGCTGCAAAGGATGATTGGAGTCCAAAAACGGAGTTGGCACCTAATATTGTACTCAGCCTTGTGGGCATATAGGACATCAGTGAGAAATGCAACTGGTTTTACATGCTTTCAGCTGGTGTATGGCCTCGAAGCGGTTTTACTAGTTAAGTATGAAATTTCATCTCTCAAGCTGGCAATCGACCTTCTCCCTGAAACTTCAGAGGAAGAGGCTTGTTTCTTGGAACTAAACCCATTGCAATGCCAGCTCGGCTAACAAAGTTCATAAGAAATGAGTCAAGGCGCATTTTGACAAAAATGTCAAACCCCGTGTCTTCTCGGAAGGTGACCTGATCTTACTTTACGATCAGGAATCTGATAAATTGGGAGTAGGTAAGTTCCAACCATTGTGGATGGGTCCCTATATTGTTTAGTGAGCATTAGCAAAAGGAGCCTATGAGCTAGTATATTACGATGGGATTCCACTGTCGCAACCCCGAAACAGGTTGTAACTTAGGTGTTACTATGTTTGATTAAGTGTATTAATTTATTTATATGCTTTTGTTACGTTTTTGTTTTCATCAACAGTGATCATTTTGGTTAGGTAATCCACTTTTGAATTTGTTGTAGATGTCAAACCTATTGGAATCATTTGTTGGATATACCGACGGAGCTAGTCATAGTACGCAGAACCTATCTTCTACAGCGTAGGCCATTTTTGATCCAAGCAGCAAGTTAGTGAGTTTCATAGGGGTATGTATTAGTCGGTCAATGAACATCGCTAAGTATAGCACGTTGATAGAGCTTCTATTTGATGCCATCACACATGGCATATGCCGAATTTTTGTCATGATAGACTTGCAACTCGTCATCCTACAGCTTACTGGCATCTATTCTGTTCGGAATCCAGCTATCTATTGTATGTTCCTAAAGGTCAGGATTTCGGAAAGGTAGTTTGTTTCTATTCAATATCAATACATTTCAAGAAACTTAAACACATTAACTGATTCATTAGCAAATTATGTGTTAGATAGACATTTGCAATATTTATAAAAGAAGAATCATTTCAATCAACATTTGCATCAGGATCACATAACTTAACCAAAATAAAACTCTGAAAATAAAAAATATATATAACTATTTATAGTTTTTTACAAAATGTTCTGTGTCTAGGACAAAATCAGTCATACGACCCAATAAACTCAAAAACACAGGAAAGCACCCTAGACTAATGGTGCTTGTGATAACAAGTCACCACTTGTGCGATCATACGTAAGAGCCTAGTCCATTGACTCAGCACACCAATGGTATTGCGTTGTAATCTCAGAGGTAACTCGTCAGTCTTCACATCGTGAATACCAAGGGTGAGATCCTTGATCTGGTCCTGTAATACTGCAAGGGTCTATGATATCCAGATCACGAAGGACATCCCTCCCTACAGCCTCTCTTGCTGGAATGGCAGCTGCTACCCTCGGGCACTTTGTTGGTCACACTGGTCTAGTATCTCCACAAATATATTAGTTTAATTAGTCTTGATAACATTTAAAAAACACAAGAACATTATAAAAGCAATAAACAGAGATATGGTCAGATATTTTTACCTATGACACCCACCTGCTCACTAACTGGCAGAACCAAATCTGGGTCACCTCGAAAATCCATCCCAACATACGGATACTCAGTAAAGACCATCTGCCAATGGTTGAACCACTCAAAGAAGGAACCAAAGAATGAAATCTATGACGGACCAACATATCTGGCCATAAGATCAACCCATCTCTACATCTGTGGCTCCCTCGGTGTTGGCAGTGCGAGTGAAATGTAATGTGGTTGCATCAGTGGAATCCTCTCCAAGGGAAAAGCAGTCAGAATAAAACCATAACCAAAGTTCTCGGATCTTCCGTTCTTCACCTTGGAAAGTTGTTCTTTTATAACCGGAAGTACTGCATCAGACCAATTGAATACCTTTGGTTCAAGGCATTTCAAGGCATACTACATAGAGGACCTATTGGTGAAGTGAAGAGCAACGCTACTAGCTAATATAGCAAAGGTGAATAAAATATTCCTCAAGGGACAGCAAGTGACATCTCAAATACTGATCTTGCTGTCCCTGCTCGGTTGAGATCCATATCTACAGAACCAGAGAATATAATCCCTCATGGATTCTGTTATCACTCAAGAAAAAGTCCTAAATTGTTCACATCAGTTCAATTGTTTGCCAAAGGCACATAAATCCTTTTCAGCAGTTTCGCAGCGCAGCATGTTTCTGGTGATTTCGTAGTGCCTGTAATCATTTTAAAACAAGCACACCTTGGTGAGACAATTGCCCACAACTCTGGGAGAAGTGGTAGAAAATTCTGATCTAATTCCTGAAAATCTGTTAACTGATAAAATACTTTTCCCCCAAAAATAGAACTCTGGAACCCTCACAAGTTATGCTAGTTCAGGATTTATAAATAGGTTGACTTTTTCCTGGTTGAATTATCGGTCGGCCACTGGGCAGAGGTGTGCCATTAATGTTCAGGATATACCTATGCTTAGACCTTAGGATAGAGCTGAAAATATTTCTTCTCTGTTCCAATCGAAGTTGCAGTCAAGCCACAAATAAACAGACTCTGTGGTACAAAGGAATGGCGAGGAGAAATTGAGCGCTTGGAGAAGCTAGTCAACAAGTATGAATGTGGGCAGATTCCACGCATTGAGTGGCTAGATGAAATTGCATCCAGAGCCATTGGAAACATCAAGGCAGATGAGAAGGAAATTTCAAGATAAAAAAGCTCAAGACAGTCGAATTTGGCATGTAAGCTGTGTTTTTGAAATTACACAGCAGTTTCGTAGCGCGCTACGAAACTGCTGTAGGTGATGTTTGTTACAGACATATTTCTCTGTTTTAAGTAGTCAACTTCCAGGATGTATTTAGCGCAGCTGAAAGAATATTTTCGAAAATTGAAAGAGGTTTTTATCCATAACATACTGAACTAGAAAAACCTCTTTCATTTTCTTCAAATTGATTATGAGCTGGGAGAAACGAGTGACTAAACGTTGCGCTACGAAACTGCTGTAGGTGCAGTTTTTAATTTCCTGTTTTACACATCTTCTTCAAGGATCGATTCTGGTCAGCTGGAGTAGTGTTTCAAAAAACCAAAGGAGGTTTTTGTTCAGCTTGGTTTACGAAAGCCTCCTTCAGTTTGTTCAAATATGTTTTCTGCGAGAAGTTATGATCTCTGTCCCAAGACCTATTTTTCAGGCAGAACAACAGATTCGTAGCAGTTGAAGTTAAAATAACCCAATCTCAGTCACTAGTTTTGAACTGCAACTGGAAATGTTAAAAAGGGAATATCTTCAAGGGATTTCTCTACTGCACAATTTCTATTTTTGGAGCGCTTGCTTGTGGTTCATGGACATTGGTGCTATAAGAGGATTGCACAGATGATCTGCTATTTCTTTTACAAAAATATATCTTTTGGTCTTACACTCTTCAATTTTGAAGCATATGCAAGTTCCTCTAGACAGCCCATATATGATGATTGGTATATGTTGCTTTTCAATATTATTTTGACATCACTGCTAGTCATATCTTTGGGGGTTTTTGAGTAAGAGGTTTCATCTAAAGTATGTTTGTAGTTCCCTGTTCTCTATCAGCAAGGCCCAAGGAATATATTTTTAAGCTGGTACTGTGTACTTAGATGGTTGGAAAACCATGAGATTATTTATGATATTTGTCAGAAACCACTTCAGTTGCCTCTGCCAAATGTTTCAAGTACAATTCAGGAATTTCAGAAAGTGGAGGACTAGTTATCTATGGTGGAACAGTAACCTTCTGAGATAATGTAGGATGCAACGATTCTATCCATGAGTGCGTTGGTAAAGCCAGAGCTTCTAAGGCACCAAGACAAAGATCTCAGGCTCATTGTTGTTAATTGCATTAGTGAGAATCACACTGAAAAACGTATCTGCTTCAATGCAAACAATTATGAGTTTGGTTTGAATGAAAGGAAGACTGTGTTTTTTAATTTACACAGCAGTTTCGCAGCGCGCTACAAAACTGCTGTAGGTGTTGATTTTAAACGCAGACAAACAGTTTGGTAAGATGATCGGGAATTTTCTAAAGGAAACACCTGAAGGATATGTAAGAGACCAAATGAAACTATCACAGCCATTCAGATCAAGATAAGTGTATCTTTAAAAAGGTGAAATGTTTTGACTCAAGTGTAAAGTTTTTGTTATAAAGTCACTTTATTGCCGGTCATAA
>APFE031365138.1:0-13219 GCA_000404065.3 Pinus taeda
GCAAGAACCTCAAAATTTGGCCAACATTCACAAGATCTTTGGAGCAATCAACGTGGCCAAAATACTCAACGATTTGGAGCCCCATCAGCGGGAGGACGCGGTGAATTCTCTGGCATATGAAGCCGAAGCTCGTTTGAAAGATCATGTTTATGGGTGTGTTGGAGCGATCTCCATGCTGCAGAGATAGGTGCAACAGCTACAGAAGGAACTGGCGGATGCGGATCTTTGGAGCCCCATCAGTTCCGGTCGTTTCTGTTTGTCTATATGTCTCTACCTTGTAGCTTTTGATAAAAAAGAGCGGATCTAAATTTGACCAAAAAGATCACCGAAAAGGGATGCAGGGATGATATTTGATACGGCCATCAGTTCCTGTCGTTTCTGTTTGTCTATATGTCTCTACCTTGTAGCTTTTGATAAAAAAGGAGCGGATCTGAATTTGACCAATAAGATCAACGAAAAGGGATGCAGGGATGATATTTGATACGGCCATCACAGGTATTTATTGTATATTCATATTGATATTTATGATTTATTTTTTGGTTTTGGTATGATAGATTAAAATAGAATTTTTAATTTTATTGTCTTTTATGTCTATTGCATCTCCTCTTTCACTACCTACCTTGTCTAATGTTAATGTTTTTAAATCTTTGAATCTTTATACTTTGTTATTTGCTCCCATCTTTATGCTCTTTCTCCCTCCATCTCATTAATCTCCTTTTTCTCTCTTCGATCTTTTTTCTCTGTTATGTTTGATAGCAATGTTCTTTGTCTAAAACCAGCTGCGGTATTTATCGTTAAACATTTTATTCCAGTACTTAATCCTCATTAAAATTATAATCGGACCTTTTCACTACAATCAGGCAATGTAAACAATGGAATTCAGAGTACGAATCAATTTTGATTGTTTTAAGTAGGCCTTTCTTCAGAGGGGGAAATCCCCTTTGGAAAAACTTTATATTACAATTTGATACAATTATATTACAAAGAGATATAATTTATGTACATATGTTGCCTTAGCAATCCAACAAATGTTTAACAATCCTTGCGAACAACTATCTGACATATATATGCGATTTGGAACGCAAGTGAGAAGAGCAATATTACACTGTCCCAACAACCCAGGACAACAACGCGAGCGTGAGAAGGGAAACATTACACTGTCCCAACTACCCAGGACAACAATGCTGTACAGTTTTAGGTAGGCTTAGAAAATAGGGAAATGCATTTTCAGAAGATTGTTGGATATTGCCACTTCAGTCTCATAATCATATTATTAATAAAATGATTAAATTTATCAACGCTCATCCATTGCCGGATTTTCAGCTTCTGCTTCCATTTCCGTGCCTCCTACGACTGCAGTCCGTACCACCGTCTGTCATAAAACCTCCATACTGTCGTTAGTTCTTTGTCTGAATGTCGTCTCCCAAACTCTGGTGAAACATCAACTCTATATCATTCCCTATTTCACCTCTTAAGTTGTTTTTGAGCTATTCTAACATTGCATTTTATTCTGAATTGATGAATCTTTTCCAACCTTTAGAAGTTTCTGGACTCTTCCATATATTTTCCCTATCTGCGTCAACTTGTTAAGACTTAATTTCTTCTCACAATCATCATCCAGAAGAGAGATTTCTCTTTTTATTCCATTTATTTATCTTTCAACCTCAAGTTACTTATTTTAAATATTTATATAAACCATTTTTTGATTTTTTTGTTTTTAATATTTGATTTTCTCATTTTAAATAGTTAATTTATTCAATAAATATTTATATTAAATTATTAAATATATAATGACTAAAACTAATATAATTTAATTAAAGTTATTGTTCTATATTCTATGGTATTTGGTTGTGTCATTTATATTTATATGGTTATTAGTGAATGTGTTTTTTACTTAATTAGTGTAATTGAATTGTGTAATTATATTTACAGTTGTATAATTATTTATTGATTTGAAATTATATAAAAATATTTTTGTAAATTGAATTTGTTGATTTATAATTTATTATTTATAAAAAGCATATCTTTGTACTATTTTGTTCTATGTAATTATTTATTTTTTTGGAAATTGGATGATAGAAAATAGTTTATTCAAAGTGAGAGAGATAATGAAAGTGAGGGGAGAGAGAGAGAGAGAGGGAGGGAGGGGGGCAGAGGGAGCAAGAGGTGGAGGGATAGAGGGCGAGGTGATGAGACAGAGAGTGGGAGAGGTGTAGGGAGAGGGGAAAATAAAGAGATAGATGTGAGGGGAGAGGGGGAGAAGGAGAGGGAGGGGAGGGAGAGAGGGAGAGAGGGGAAGAGGAGGAGGGAGAGGAGGATAGAGCAAGAGAGGGGCTGCGAGAGAGGGAGAGAGAGGAAGACAGTGGGAGAGGGAGAGGGAGAGAAAGAGCGAGAGAGTAGTTGAAGGGGAGGGAGAGGAGGAAAGGGCAAGAGAGGGTGAGGGCTAGAGGGAGAGGAAGATGGAGGGAGATAGTTTGAGAGAGGAGAGAGAGAGCGAGAAGGAGTGAGAGGGAGAGAGATAAAGAAGAGAGGGGAGTGAGAGGGGGAGAGAGAGGAAGGGAGAAGGTGGGGGTGGTGGGAGAGAGTGAGAGAGATAGGTGTGGGAGAGAGGAGCATAGGGAGAGGGATTGGGGCAGAGAGAGAGAGAGAGATAGGTATGGAAGTGAGGAGAATATGGAGAGGGAGTGGGGAAGAGAGAGATTGATATGTTGGGAGAGAGTAGGATAACGAGAGGGAGTGGGGAAGAGGGGTAGGGAGAGGGAAAGAGAGAGAGGTAGCTAGGGGGAGAGATGGTGAGAGGGAGAGGGGAAGGGGGAGTGGGAGGGGGAGAGAGCAATATAGGGTGATAGGGAGAGGGAGAGAGTTAGGGAGGAAGAGAGGGAGAGGGTGAGAGAGAGCGGGATAAGGGGATGGAGATGGGGAAGATATTGGGAGAGGGGGAGAATGGGGAGAGAGAGAGAGAGAGAGATGGATATGGAAGCAGAGGGGGAGGAGGAGGGAGGGAAAGAGGAGGGAGGTAGGAGAGGGAGAGGGGCAGAGAGAGAGAGAGAGAGAGAGAGACTGAGGTGGAGGGGGAGAGAGAAGGAGGGAGTGAGAGGGAAAGGGAGAGAGGGAGATAGAGGAATGAAGGCAGAGGGAGAAAGAAGAGAGGAAGATGTAGAAGGGGTGAGAGAGGGGGGGCGTGGGAAGTGGAGATAGAGGAGGATATGGGGCAGGAGAGGGGGGAAGATGGGGGTTAGAGAGAGAGATAGGTGGGGGAGAGAAGGGGAGCGAGAGAGGGAGAGACCGAGAGAGGGGTAGGGGGGAGAGAGAGAGAGAGAGAGGCAGCGGGAGAGAGAGTAGGAGAGGGGGGAGGGTGAGGGGAAGATAGCGGGAGAGGGGTAGAGGGAGATGGAAAGAGAGAGGGAGAGAGAGTGATAGGGAGGAGGGAGAGTGAGAGAGAGAACATGAAAGGGAGGGTGATGAAGAGCATGCAGGACAAGAGGAAGGGGAGAGGGAGAGGGAGAGAGGGCAGGAGGGTCATGAGAGGGAGGAGAGGTAGGTAGAGAGAGAGAGAGGGAGAGAGAGAGAGAATAGCAAGGGAAGGGAGAGATGTAGAAAGAGGGAGAGTAGGAGAGAGAGAGGGAAGGAGGGAGGTAGATGAAGAAAGAAGAGATGGGGAGGCAGTGTGGGTGAGAGAGGGAGGAAGTGGGGGGAGAGGGAGAGTGGGGGGTAGAAGATGGGGAGGGAGAGAGTGTGAGAGAGAGAGCGCGAGGGGATAAAGTGAGATGGGGGGAAAGAGAGAGAGGGGGGGAGGGTGTGGCGGAGGGGAAGAGACTGGGATACGGGGAGGGCGGAGATGGAGAGATAGAGGGAGAGGGAGGGAGAGTTGGGGAGAAGTTAGGGAGAGGAGGAGTGAGAGAGTGATAAGGATTGCGAGAGAGATAGAGAGGTTGTGGCTGGCAGTGATTGGTTGAGAGATATGGTGAGGGGGAGTGGGCAGGAGAGGGGGAAGGGGATGTGGCGAGAGAGGGGGAGGGGGAGTGTGAGATGGAGGGAGATGAAGGGAGAGAGTGGGAGAGAACAGGCAAGGTGAGGGTGGAGGGAGAGGGGAAGAGTGAGAGAAAGGGAGTCATTAAGAGTGATAGAGAGAGAGAGAGGGAGTGAGAGAGATATATAGAGAGAGAGGGAAAGGGGGAGAGAAGAGAGGGGGGGAGAGTGAGTGAGAGAGAGAGAGAGATAGAGAGAGATAGAGTGTGAGACGGAGAGTGGGAGAGAGAGGGAGAGAATGAGGTGGAGGGATGGGGAAGAGAGAGAGATCTAGAGAGAGAGGGGAAAGGGGGGATGGATAAAGTGAGAGAGAGAGAGAGAGAGAGAGAAAGGGAGAGAGAGGTGGAGAGGGAGAGGGGGAGTGCGAGCGGGAGGGGAAGAGAGAGGGAGAGGGAGAGGCATAGAGAGAAAGAGAGAGAGAGGAATAGATAAAGAGAGGGGGGAGTGGGAGAAGGGGAGAAGGGGAGAGGGGGAGGAGGAGGGAGATAGAAAGAAGGGGGGACAAAATTGGAGAGTAGGAGGGGGAGTGAGAGTGGGAGGGTAAGAGAGCGAGAAATGGGATGGGGCAGAGGGAGAAGCAAGGGAGTAAATTGAAAACTAACTTAGTTTTCAAAAGGCATAATAAAAATAAAGATTCAAATCTAATTTAAATATTTTAAATTAACTAAAAATGGTTTCTCAAATTAATATTATTTCTCTAGTCTTTCTAGCCTAGTCAAATATTGTCATTTTTATACTCGTTTCCTTTTAGAAACTAGAAGGCCCATCTCCCTATGTAACTTACAGCTATGATCTGATTCTTCATCTTGTCGTGATGATGAACCACAAAGTTTGGTTCGAAACATGTCACCAAATTCTTCTGATGTGATTTCTTCTTAAAATGTTTCTATTACTCAAAAGAAACATTACATTAAAATTTGTAAACAAATAGATCTAATAACAAAATAAGATATATTATTTCGCTCCTTACATGAGTAAAGAAGAAAATTGATAATTATCCATTAAAAAATAATAATAATAAAATTTCAAAATATTTAAAACCTTATAATAAAAGAAATTAAATACAGTAAAATGTACATATAGAATAAATCTATATATGGAGTGGCTTTAATTTCTTCTAGATGTTATAAACGCAAAAATTAGCAATACAAGAATTAAAAGGAACACATTTACAATGTAAGTTTACAAATAGATATTGACCTCTAGTTGCAAATCACATTAAATTAGGGAAGAGTTCAACTTATAGATGAAAAGTCACTTTCGCTAGAATTTGGGGATTCAATTTCAAGAAAGATTGTGTTTTTTTATTTATTTAAAAAGTATGTTTTTGAATGTATAAATGGATTCAATTGCATGAAAACCCATATTGCACTATAATTCTACATATGAAGCAACTTAAACTCACTCTTTTAAAAATCTTTACCGAAGTTAGATTAAAATTAAATGGAAATAATGCCTGAAAGAGTCATTTTCCTCTATTAATGAGAAAACACATTAAATTTAATTTAGTATTGAAAATGGGTAAAATATAACTTAGAATTGAAAATTTTATGATTTTCAATTAAAAAAATTTAAAACTTAAAGTGTAATTCTATTGAATGCATTAAGATCTAGGTCATAAAGAGGAGGTCTATGTGATAAAGCGGAGACGTCATCACATAAATGATTAAGTTGTACATTTTTCTAATTATGTCGATAGACTCGTTTATTTGAGAATAGGGTTCCCATCATTATTAATAACTATTAGGTGAATTGTAGAGATTTAACCTCCATGGAATATGCTAGAAAAGTCATAGAAATATTCACATATCAAGGGTTAAGATCCATGGTATTGGCCCATAGTATTGTAAGATCTACTTACTTGAGTTAAGAATTTCCATGGTAAAGTGGGGATGAATCTGGAATATTGTCACATATTTTTAAAATTTATATATATTTAATTCATATATTAATTATTTTCATAATTAATAATAATAATTTAAAATAAATTTATAATTTAGTTAACTTTTATGATTAATTTTTATATGCTAAATGTGAGATGTATAATGTGGTGTGTTTTGATGCTTAACACGGATTGATTTGTATACTTGTAATTTAATCTATATGGTTGCACTAGCTATATCAAAACTGGTAAAAGTTCTTATTAATGGGTGTGTGTCGTTGTGTTGAGTTGTTTCTTGTTATAGAGCACTCATGTGAAATACAACATCAACGAATGGCTAAAGACAATTTAACCTTTGAGATTTTTAGTAGACCATCACTCTATGTATAAATACAAGATTATTCTCAAAATGAGTAATATTTTAAATAATATACTGCTCTATAATAAATTATAGTTGTTTGGAAAATACAAGGATTCAAGCTTGGAGAATAGTTTCTACTGAAGGAATATATTGTTTTAACAATGAATTTTCTTTCTGGTCCACTAGGATAAACATTTAGTTGTTCAATAAAAACTTAAAAAAATTAATAAAATATATCTAAAATTACAAAAAAAAGGGGCCAAAACAAGAAGCAAAAAAAAATCAAAATTATTTCTACACTTCAAACCATACAAAGTAAACTGTGCATACTATTTTGAGAAGAAAAGTAAGTTTGACTTCATCTTAACTTTGAGTTACCAATTACATTTGAAATAGGTGAATATATAATTTCATATAAAAAAACTTGTGGTTTTCAAATTAAAAAATACATATCAAACTTAAGTCTAAATCTAATACTATTAAAACCTAAATGAATACATTTTATAAATAGATATATGTTAATATGTATACCAACCCCATTAACAAAGCAAAAGAACTGAGGTAGGTGGTAACAAAATAGTTGTGCCAGGTAACAAAATATTCCTTCTACATTATGTCCTCCCTAAAAACAAGCATTATTCAATTTGAATTTTGAATGGGCGCACATTTGGTAAGTGGTGGAAGTTCCATGATAATAGCCTCAAACATAGATGAAGTGATTTTACCATGGTAAGAAACAACTAGATGATTTAGGCTCCTTAATGAAATACATGAAAACTCAATTTTATCACCATAAGCAACAACTAGGTGATTCAAAGTTGTGAATAAAGTTTTCCTTAATGCACATGACAACTGAATTCAAATATGAGAGCTAGAAATAATAATATCAAATTCCTTCTTATTATTATGATGTCTGCATGTGATTGTGGTCATGAAAGAACAAAACAATCAAAAATGGTTTTAAGGTACAATAAAATCATTCTTGGGCTAAATTTTAAGAATTAATCATATAGAAGTGTATTTTAGCTTAAAGTAAACTCTTAGCATTCATATGTGCCCCTTGTGTCTATTGCCTAACAATGTAATCTAAGGTATTTACATATATTTGTGGCTAGAGATGCAAAAAAAATGGAAATGAGAATTTCTTGATGTTATTTAAATGGCAATTATGTTTTCTTAAGCCAACTAAATTGCATTGTTTCCTATTACATTATATGAAATGAGTTATAGATGTTATGTAAGAAGTTATAATGGGATAACCTACTAGAAATGCAATAAGTTGTAGTTGTCAATTACATTGAAAGTATTGTGGAGATTCCCTATAGATTATAGTAGTTGAGAAGTATAGCTTTTACATAATTTCCACATAGGGAGAAATAAAATGTAGAGTGGGCTCCCAAAAGAGAGAATCAATGGCCTAGATGGGAGAATTTTCAATCCATTTTTTATTATTAAAAAGAGTTTGGTAAAATGGTATAAATTCTTATGATCCCGTATGACAGTATTTTGAAGAGATTTCTTTTTATATGGATGTGATGTGAAATGCATTAAACCAGGGGTAGAGACAATGTAAGTTGACCATTATTATTCTCATGATAACAATGAATCTACTCTATAATCGACATGGGTAGCATGAAAATATATTTTTTTGTATGTGTTAAGGACATGATATGTGGTACGAGTGAAAAGGAAAAATATTATAATTAGCATAATGCTCTAGAAAAAATTATTGTTGTTTGGAAAATACAAAGATGAAAGTTTGGAGACTAGTTTCTTCTAAAGAATGGATTCTTTTAACTATGAATTTTCATTCTCAACTTATAAGATACTTTTTTTAACCAACTTTAATTCATTAAATATTGTATCAAAAAACCAAATAAGCCTGGACAAAATATATCTAAAATTAGAAGAAAAAAGTAAAAAAATTCTTTAAAACCACATGAACTATTTTAACAAAAAATATATATTATATTGTTTTGGATCACACGAGAAAATGAGATATTTTATCTCACTCATACGATTAAAGAGGAAAACTAGTAATTCTCCATAAAATATGTTTTCAAAATATGTAAACCTTATAATCAAAAAAGTTGAATACATTAAGATGTCAATATATACTTTGATGTTACAAATGCATAAATTAGAAATACATGTATTAAAATGAACATATTTACATTGTAAATTTACATATTAAGTTTGAATTCATCTTTACTTCCAGTTGAAAATTACATTCAATTAGGGCAAAGTTTAACTGATTGATGAAATGACATTTTACATGGAATTTGGGGATTCAATTTCGAGCAAGATTAATTTTCCTTAAAACCTCCAATTTTACATATTAAACAACTTAACCTAAAACTTTTAAAAATGTTTGCTAAATTTAGTTAAAATTAACTACAAATAAAACTTGAAAAAATCACTTTCCTTTATTAATTAAAAAACACATTGAAAAAGAGTAAAATATAACTTTGAATTGAAAAAATTATTATTTTTAGTTGAAAAAAAATTCATGTGGAGAGAATTTCATGAAAGGCATATGAGGATTTTTTGTTATAGAGAATGTGGTAAACTGTGATCTGCTCTTAACGGTCGATCAATCATTCTTTTAGGTATATGAGGCAGGTAATCTTTAAATGAATATTTTTTTGTTATAGAGAATGTGGTACACTGCGATCTTCTCTTAACGATTGATCAATCATTTTTGTTTAGATACATGAAGTAGAGAATCTTTAAATCAATATATATGGGTTCCTTTAAACAAATAGTTCAAAGTTTTTTTTGTTCACATTTTCTTTTTCTATCGCATGTATTTGCAATTATTATTTTTTGTGTGTATGTTAATGTTTGTATATATCAATATTTGGATTCGATTTTGTATGAGTGTGCATCTTTCCTTTAATTTTAATAATTATGATATGACATATTTTTGGTTTTTTTTATTGATGTGTTGTTGAACTTTATTGCATTTTAAAGACTTACTTAAAAATATGGAGGAAACAAAAGAATTAATTTTAGTAATTATGATATGACATAAATGATATGTTGTTGAACTTTATTATATTTTAAAGAACTACTTAAAAATATGGAGGAAACAAAAAAATTAACACAGAGCCACAGTCACATAAACATTGACATGCATCAGAGGAAACATTTCCAAAATGAAAATAAAAAAAATTCCTTGGCCTGCTTCATAAACATTGACATGCATCAGAGGAAACATTTCCAAAATGAAAATAAAAAAAATTCCTTGGCCTGCTTCTACTATCGCAGTTGCAGGCCTCACTGAAGAATACAATGGATAGGCATGATTTGTCATACCAAATGCAGCCAAGCGAGTGTTAGGCTTAAGTTTGTTAATTATGATTATCCCACTAAAATTTAAATTTAAATTTCTTTACTCTATTTCTTATGATAAAAAAAAAATATTAGTTGACTTAGTATTTGGATTTTATCTTTCAAACACAAAACACAACTTACTCTCTACACTGTTGTTTTGTTTTTGTTGTTTTATATAAAATATAATAGGAAAGCTTTTCTAGGTATTTAATTTGTTTTATTTTTGAGATTTAAAATTAAAATTATTTGATCTTTGATTTCACATTGGTCATTATTGTAAAAATCAATATAGGTTATTTATAGTGATGTCAAATTAAAATTCTTGTAATTGGGTATGAATTTTATTTGTGACTATGGAAATTAATGGTGACTATATAATTGATTCATGTGATTTTAGTTAAACCATTAATATTAAATATTCTTCTCCTTTTCCTCTTTTCATGATTCAGTTTATAGTGATTTCTTTCGGGAGATAACAATTAATCAAATTAATTTATCAAGCAAATTAATCTTATTAAAATAAAACTAATAACATCAATAGTTAATGTGAAGGTTCTATAGGTTCTAAGTGTTTGAATCTAGCTCCAATAGCATATGTAATGATCTGAAATCAAAACATAGAAAATATTTACATATAAATCTGTAAGTACTATAAACAAAGAGGATGAAATTATATGTAATTAATTTTTCATTTTATGTTTTTCTTAGGAGGAGGAGAAATAGGTAGAGGCTTAGGAGTAAGTGGAGGAGGTTCGGGAGGGGCAGGAGGAGGGGGAGGAAGGGGTCTTAGCAGGTAGGGGAGTAGGCGGAGGGGGAGGAGGAGGTGGAATAGGTAGAAAAGGAGGCAAAGGAGGGGGAGTCGGTGGGAGAGGAGTTGGAAGAGGTTGAGGGGGACAAGGAGGAGGAGGAGGCAATGGAGAAGGGGGTGAATGGGAATGAGGAGCGAGTGAGGGAGGGGTATGAGTTGGTGGAGGAGGCGGGGAGAGATGAGAAAGTGGAGGTGGGGAAGTGGGGAGGAGGCAAAAGGTGGGGAGGCAAAGGTGGAGGCAGGGGAGGGTGAAGGAGGCAATAGAGGTGGAGACGGGGGAGAAGGGAGGTGGATGGAAGGGAGGAGTGGGTGAGGAAGGTGGAGGAGGAGGAGGAGGAGGCTCTAGAGGTGGGGCAAGAGGAGGCTAGAATAGGAAGGGGTGTGAGGACGAGGAGGAGAAGTAGGGGGGAGGGGAGGCGGCGGAGGAGGAGCGAGAGGATGAGGAGGGGGAATAGGCGGAAGTGGTGGGGGCAGAGGAGGATGGAGAGGAGGAGGTGGAGGTAGTGGGAGAGGAGGGGAAAGAAGTGGAGGTGAAGGAGGGTTAGGACGAGGTAGTGGCAAGGGAGGAGGTAGAGGGGGAAGAGAGGGAACGAGAGGGGGAGGAGAGGGAGGAAGAGGGGGGTCGAGGGGGATGAGTAGGCAGAGGAGGCGAAGGGAGATATGAAAGAGGAGTTGGGGTAGGGGGAGACGAGGAAAAGTTAGAGTGGGGGGAGGAGGTGGTGGAGGCAATTGAGGGGTTTAGGGGAGGATGTGGAAGAGTGTGAAGATTGGGAGTGAGAGGAGGTAGGTGAGGAGGACATGGAGAATGTGGAAGCGGGAAAGGAGGATGAGGTGGAGGGGATGATGGAGGAGTGGGAAGAGATGGAGGGGGATGATGGAGGGGTGGTCATTCATGTCTATTGTCCTTCTTGGTTTTCTTTTCCTTACAGAAAAAGCTTTACATAGTTTCTTCTCTCTTTATTTCTATGTATAAGTGGATTATGAGTGGATCCCTAGTTTGAATAAGTTGGCACTCATGTGCTATCAGGATAAAGAGAATGATCTAGTGGAGAAAGAAGTGGACGTTGTAGAAGCAATGATGGTGTGTACAGAGAATTGTAAGGTCCTCCTTCACTTCTATCTTCGTTAGAGAATCTATAAATTGGAATAAAGATAAAGGATTTACCTTATGATAGGTGGGATAGATAGGAAGAAAGGTATCATTAAGGGACTTAAATATGCTAAAATATTTATCTTTAGAGCTAGTTATCCTATCAATAATAAGAGGAAAAGGATGACAATGAAATAATCTGAAACAATTATGTATCAATTTAGAGTTGTACAAAGAAGAAAATGGAGAGTCACACATATGTTTGGTAGGGTACTAAATTATCTTATTTAATGCTTGAAGTAGTAATGTGTAAGACAAGAAAGGTTGGGAGTTCTCATTCATTAGGAATTTAATAACCCTTGAAGGGGAAGGGGCATGACTACATGGACAGAAACTAGAGAGAATAGTGAGAGATAGTATAAGAGCTCTTATTAGGACAACCATTTCTCCAAAGTTAAGAAGATTTTAAATTCTCGAAGGTAACAAATATCCATATTTTGGACAAATGTGAAGAAACTAGTGAACATGAGAATTAAATTATAACGTGGATGATATATAAAATAATTAAGTGAGTAACCCGGATGCGGGTGACTCACCTGAACTTTAAGTCGCGTGCCATGAAGCCACGCGCAGGCACATGGGGGTAGGTGGCAAAGAAAGAAATACGTATGGCTTCAATTGACGAGGTGACGGGTATTGAATGCTATTCAATACGAGTGCAGAGAACAGGTACGCAGGCTGAGGGAGGAAAATAAATAAACCAAGGCAGGATGAAGCAGGGCTGAGAGAATTCAGATAGTGCTGAGGCGAACAGTCCGTTAGATGGCGGTGCTGTGTATGATAGGATTTGGCCTGAGAGTGCCGGAGGAGGGAATTCAGGTTGGTTCGCCCTGCCACAAAGGGTGAAGCCACCACAAGAGAAGAATCCCTGGAGCAGCAGTTGGGGGTTGACGATAAATGCAAGGTTCCCCTCTCCGACTTCGATAGAAACATTTCTGTCTGAGACAGAGAACTGGGGGAGTCATGAGTGCATTATTGAGTTTTCTCTAAAGGATTTGGGGTGAAATTGGGTAGTGGGGCGACTCAGAGCAGGCGTCTGCATATCCACCAACGAGAATTCGGGCAATTCTCAGCACACGGGTCTTCATTTGTTGTGGGGGAGTGTGACCAGTTCGCTGCCAATTCTGAAGATGCCGCCCCGATTCAGAGCAACTCCATGAAGGGGCCGACATGCAGGAAACAGGGGAGGGACGGGGGGCAGGGGCAGGTCGCCTCCACGAAGAGTTTCACCGTTATCAATGCCTTACCCCACCACCCAAGCCTCGGAGGATTCAGAAACCTCGCTCAACAACTCAGTACAAATAGCGAAATTTCGCTTTAAGAGCAGGTTAGATAGACCAACAGTTACGGCTATGGTTACGGTGATTTTCTCGGAAGAAGAGGAAGAAAAAGCCAGTTCTGAGAATTCAGAGGGGGAACGCTCTCCTACCCCTCTGGAAGACTTGATGCAGGAGGAGGAAACTACAAGTGCGCAGTCAGCTTCCACAGACCAGCCTCACTCCCCCAGAATTAAGGCAGTCCAATGTCAACTGGAGGATCACAGCATTAGCCATCAGGAGGCAGGAATGGAGGAGAAAAATAAAGGAAAGGCAGAATCTCAGCACGGTGCAGTTCAGTCAGACCAAACGAAGAAGTGGCCGAACCATTTCTATC
>APFE031365139.1:2536-12907 GCA_000404065.3 Pinus taeda
CAATCACTAACCAGTGGGAGTACATTGTTGCCATATATGAGCAGATAGGGCTCATTGGCAAGGCAAAGAAGGAACTACACAGAGCAAGAAATGAGCTAGGCAATATGGCAGACCTTGCCCCAAAGATGATAGAAGTCTTGAATTATAGGAATAGTTCTCAGCTGATCCAAATGGGAATCGCTAACAAAACTGAAACTATTTCCATAATTAAGAGGACTACAATGATGAAGAGCCTAATTCAAACACTGGACAGAAGGGTACATGATATGCAAGCAGATATTACTAAGTTCCAGAATAGGTTCATAGCCCTGCAGGACAAAGGGCTCCCCAGTTTAGAAGAATCAGGAAAACTTCTCTCTTATGAGAAGTACATAAAAAGAATAAGCACTTTTTCAGCCATGCAGATTGCTGAGGCTTCTGGGTCATCTACAGCAGGCCCATTAACAGGACAAGTCCTTTTTGACAAATTAGATAATTTGTTTTTTATCAAAAATGAGGTAGCACATTTATTTGATAAACCTCCCGATTTCTATAAGTACACTGAAGCTGATGAGACCGTAGGGTTAATTTTGAAGCACCAGCTTCCTCATCCAGGTAATTGGCAGGACTTGGTAAAGTTACTTTTGAACCAAGGCTGAAGAAAAAAAAACCTTTTTGCAGCAACACAGCCCATATTGCACCTACAGGTGGACAAAGCCACGACAGCAAGCACAAAGACACTGGGCCAACTCAGCACAGGTACTCGGCATCAGCATCAACATCAGCAGGCACAGGTGGCGGGGCCAAGAAAGATACAGAAAATCAGAAGTAGTAAAGCACTTCAATGCTCCATTTATGAAAAAGCCGCGTAGTTAACTCCGTAGTACTCAAAGGTCAACAGGTTATCTTGTCAGGAGTTAATAGCTTTAAAGAAGCATTTACACTTGTAATAACTCCTCATCTACTTTCTCTGTACAAGTGTAAGAGATTTTTTCCTCTCAGATGACTCCATTCCTGAGATATTTTTGTATGTAAAACTCTATATATTCACCCTCGCATTTGTTTAGAGGGGTTGGACTCCGGATGTAAGAATTTCTTCAGATATCTTCTCTGCATTTCTGATATTGTAAACCTCCAGACAGTTTAATACAAAGGCAGTGGGATTTCTTCAATGATGTTTTGTCTCTTGGTCTCCTGGTGGTGCGTGGCTCAAAGTTGCAGGATTCTTGTTCATTGTATGGCTCAATAAGTTTTCTCATGGCTCCTTATTTTACATACGTTTCCTGTTATTCCATATGTTTCTCATTGTTTTCTATACGTGTGAACTCTAGATAGCAAGGAAAAAGGATAGTATCAGGACTTAGTC
The DNA here is from genome assembly GCA_000404065.3 of Pinus taeda. NCBI lineage: Eukaryota > Viridiplantae > Streptophyta > Pinopsida > Pinales > Pinaceae > Pinus > Pinus taeda. Next base: position 3,882 of record APFE031365139.1, read on the forward strand.
ATTGACTACCCTGACCTCAATCTGAACTATCTCTTATGTTTTCTTCTGATAAGGTGTTTTAAAGCGTAATACTTAACTGCTACCTTTAAATAACCACATCATCACTGTGCATTGTTGTTTTCAGAATTCAAGTGATTGCTCTTAGATAACATGCCTCTTTCACAAATATACAACTTAAGTAACGAAATTTTAATTGCTCATTGCTAGTTGTATTCACCTCATCCTCAATATTCACAGTTTGTTCCATGAAATGCACACAGGCCCTATAGTTTTTCCTCCTCACCGAAATCAAGATTTCAAAAGAAAACAGTCCTAAACCCCATTGCCCAATGGATTAATCTTCCCTGCTGATATACTTTAAAGGAAACAGAAGCATCCTCCCAACCAAATACACAAGAACAACCAAAAACTTATCTCATAACTAGCCTAAAACCCTCACTGAAAGCAGTGACAAACCTGATAGAGAGAGCCCTCTCTGACTGCAGCTGGGCTAGAAGCTGCAGCCCAAAGATTGGTTAGTGGTTACCCCGGCCGTATTCTCTTAGGAGTCAAAGAGAACAACCTGGGGATTAACATGGCCTTTAATCATAAACAATATGAACCTCAGTCACTGACCCAACTCACTTTCCTTATACAGGTAAAATCCCTCACTAAAATTGTTCATCGAACAATCATTGATGAGGGGGCATCTACCTATATTATGTCAATGAGTTGCTGAAAAAATTTAGGCTCGCCACCCTTGTCACGATCATCAACAACATTAAAAGCATTTGATGGAAGAACATACACGCCATATGGGGTATTAAGTAACTTTCAAGTTGAACTAGGGGGCAAGACAGTAGAAATTGAAGTCAAGATCATTGATGGAAACCTTGACTAGAATATCTTACTCGGAAGGCCCTGGATGTATGCTATGGCTACTGTTGTGTCAACATATTTTAGAAAGATTTCATTTCCCTTCCAAGGTGGAATTACAATCATTTACCAACTAGCCCTTTTCCCCAACAGTTCACAAGCTACTAGAAACATTCCATTGATCCATGGAAGTTCTCAATCACTTCAAAATGTCAGAGTAGGTCTCCTAAAAGACCCTTCCTTAATGGGTACCTTTGCCCTCCCACCTCCAAGTAATCTAGCAGAAGTGGCCACAGTGGAAACCTGTTACATGTTATCTTCTATATCATCAAAGATTAAAAAGAACTCTGACCATTTTGATAGTGTGGATCATCGCGAGGTGTTTCTCCCAAGCCCCATAGAAACTTTGTAGCAATCAATTTTCTGGGCCTGGGTGGCCAACCCAAATAAACACTCAGCAAGTGTTTGGATAGATAGGTCTCTATATTATAGCACCCCTTTCGATCCTTTGTCTCGTATACATTCTACAGATGAAGGAATCATTCAATCGATGATGATATGAGAGGCACCATGGGAAGATTACCACCATCGTTCCCATCTTCAAGATAACAATGAAGGTTATTCCAGCGACCTTAATCATCCTTCAGTTTTTTATCTTCTATCAAATACTATAAATACAGTGGATTCTGAGCGAAATCTATCCAATATTGAGGAAACTGTCACCATTAATATCTCGACCAAACCTAATGTTGTAGAGAATATTCATGTTGGCAAATCTTGTTCTCCTTTACAACTGGAAATATACTGGGCTCTCTTTCGTGAATTCAGAGATGTCTTTGCATGGTCATATGAAGAAATTCCAGGCATTGATTCGAGCATCGTTGAATATGAAATCAAGATGTATCCAGATGTTAAACCCATACGACAACGGCTTTGACCGGTTCACGCAAAGAAATCCGCTGCCATTAAGGCAGAAGTTGAAAAACTTTTACATGCTGGTTTCATTTACCCTATTCCTCTAATTGATTGGGTATCGAATATTGTTCCTGTGATGAAAAAGCAAGGAACGATTAGAGTGTGCGTCGATTACAGGCATGTAAATCAAGCTTGTCCAAAGGAAAACTACCATACACCCTTAACAACCAAATAATTCATGAATGTGCCGGATGCGAGATATTTTCATTCATGGATGGATTTTTCAGATGCAACTAAATCAATATCCACCCACAGGACCAGTCGAAGACTGCATTTATATTTCCATGGGGCACATTCGCGTGTCGTAAACTACCTTTCAGTTTGAAGAACACAAGGGCAACCTTTCAGAGAGAAATGAACTACACCTTCCATGACATCAAGCACATTGTTCAACCGTATCTCGATGATCTACTGGCTCATTCGCGAAAGCGGACTGATCATCCACAACATTTGAGAGCTATATTTCTACGTTGTCGACACTACAAGATACGATTCAACCCGCACAAGTGTGTGTTTTGTGTTGGCTATAGTCGATTACTTGGTTTCGTAGTTTCTAAGGACGGAATTCGATTTGACCCATGTAAGGTTTAGGCAATCCTTGACATGCCTCCACCTTCAAATTTGCTTCAGATTTGGAAACTCCAAGGGAAAGCAAACTTTCTAAGGAGTTTCATTCCAAATTACACTGAACTTGCTGAAGGTTATACACATCTTTTGAAAAAGAAGTACCCTTCAATTGGGATCAGGTTGCACAAGCTTCCTTTGATGCTTTAAAAGATTCCCCGGTAAAAGCATCATTAATGTATGCTCCTGACTATCAAAATGACTTTAGCCTGTATCTCTCCGCTGCAGATACAACCATCACCATGGTTTTAGTACAAGAAGACAATGGAATAGAACATCCTGTGTATTATTTAAGTCACAATTTAAATGATATAGAAAGCAAGTACTCCTATGTTGAAAATCTGGCTCTAGAGGTTGTTCAAGCAGTACAGATATTTCGACACTATATACTCTTTCACAAAAATACCATTTTGTTAGATTGCAACCCTATGACCTACATTCTATCGCGTCAATTACTAGGGGGCAAATATTCCAAATGGATAGCCATTTTGCAAGAGTTTGATCTGGAATTCACCAAATCCAAATCAAAGAAATCACTCGTCTTCGCGGAGTTACTTTGTGACCTCCCATTGTCATCCAACGATTTAACATCTAAAGCATCAATCATGGACGAAACTCTGTTTTTGATATCATCAAGCGATCCGTCGTATAGAGATATACTAATCTATCTCTAAACCCAAACCTTTAGGCATAACACCTCTCATTCTGAACAACGACGTATTCGATACCAAGCCAAAGACTACATGACCATCGGTGATACACTTTACCATCGTGGTGTCGATACAGTTCTGCAAAGGTGCCTCACGCATGAGGAAGCCGAAAAAGTCCTGAATGAACGTCATTCAGGCACATGTGAGGGGCATTTATCTGGTTATGCTACTACACAAAAGATCTTACGAGCTGGTTACCGTTGGCCCACAATATTCAAAGATTGCATAATTGCAGTCAGAAGTTGCCATGCTTGTCATATTTTCGACCGCAAAACCAGATTACCACCTGCACCACTGCGTCCAGTAGTTTCTATTGGGTCATTCGCAAAATGGGGCATTGATTTCATGACATGTAACCCCACCTCGGCTGGGAGGCATGGGTATATCATAGTCGTTGTCGACTATTTTACAAAATGGGCCGAGGCGATGCCTACATTAAACATCAATGGTGAAACGGATACTATTTTCTTTTTCAATCATGTAGTCTCTAGATTTTGTGTTCTACAAGCTATAGTGACAGATCATGGATCACACTTTTGCATTCACATGATGGTTGAATTCACTGCCAAATTAGGACTGTCCCATGATAGTTCTGCTCCATATTACTCACATGCTAATGGATAGGTTGAAGCAATCAACAAAGTCCTGAAGCGCATGTTGCAGAGAATGATGGAGTCCACAAGAGGAATTGGCATTTAATCCTATACTCAGCTTTGTGGGCATATAGGACATCATTGAGAAATGCGACCGGATTTACACCCTTTCAATTGGTGTATGGCTTGGAAGCTATCTTACCGATTTAGTGTGAAATTTCATCTCTCAAGCTCACAATCGATCTACTTCCCAAAACTTCGGAGGAAGAGGCTCGTTTCTTGGAACTAATCCACTTGGATGAAACTCATCGTGATGCCACATTGGCTAACAAAGCTTATAAGAAACGTATCAAGGCGCAATTTGACAAAAAAGTCAAGCCTCGCATCTTCTCAGAAGGTGACCTGGTCTTGCTGTATGATCAAGACTCTCACAAATTGAGAGCAAGTAAGTTCGAACCATTATGGATGGGCCCCTACATTATTAAACGAGTATTGGCAAAAGGAGCCTATAAGCTGGTAGATTATGATGGGATTCCACTATCGCAACCCCAAAACGGGTTGTATCTTAAGCATTACTATGCTTAATTAAGTGTAGTAATCTCTTTATAGATATGCTTTTGTTACATTTTTGTTTTTGTTAAAAGTTGTCATTTTGGTTAGGTAATCGACTTTGCATTTGTTAGAGATGTCAGACTTTTTGGAAACATTCATTGGGTATGCCGACAAAGCTATTCGTAGAATGCTAAACCTATCTTCTGCAGCCTGGGCCATTTTTTCTCCATGCAGCAAGTTAATGAGTTTCAGGGGGGTATGTTTTCATCGATCAACAAACAAAATCGCTGAGGATAGCGCATTGATCAAACTTCTCTTTGATGCCATTTCACATGACATACGCCGACTTGTTGTCAAGCTAGATTCACAACTTGTCATCCTACATCTTACTAGCGTTTATTCCGTTTAGAACCCAGCTATTTATCATATGTTCCTAAGAGTCAGGATTTTGGAAAGACAGTTTGATTCCATTCAATATCAACACATTTCCAGAAACTTAAACACATTAATTAATTCATTAGCAAACTATGTGTTAGATAGACATTTGCAGCATTTATAAAGAAAGCATGTTTCACTAACATTTGCATCAGGATTACATAACTTAACCAAGATAAAACTCTGAAAATCAAAAATATATAACTGTTTATAGTTTTTACAAAATGTTTTGTGTCTAAGACAAAATTGGTCATGTGACCAAGAAACTCAAAAATGAATGCAAAAAAGCATCTTAGACTAATGATGTTGGTGATAACATGTCAGCGCTTGTGCAATCATGTGCAAGAGCCAGGTCCATCAACTCGGCACACCAGTAGTGTGGCATTGTAACCTCAGAGGTAACTCGTCGATCCTCACATCCTGAATACCAAGAGTGATACCCTTGACCTGATCCTGCAGCACTGCCAGGGTCTCTTCTATGTCTAGATCATGAAGGACAGCCCTCCCTAGAGCCTCTCTTGCTAGAGCATTAGCTGCTGCTCGTGGGCGTGCCGTTGGTCACACTGGCCCAATATCTGCACACACATATGATTTTGATTAGTCTTGATAACATTTAAAAACACAAAAACATTATAAAACTGATAAACAAAGACATGGTCAAGTCATTTTACCCATAAAACTCCACTGTTCACCAGCAAGTAACGCCAAATCGGGGTCGCCTAGGAAATCCATCCCGATGTATGGATACTCTGAAAATACCATCTCCTAATAGTCGAACCACTCAAGAAAGGCATCAGAAGAGAAATATGTGACTGATCAGCATGTCGGGTCATGAGATCAACCCACCTCTGCATCTGTGGTTCCCTCGGTGCTGGCAATCCTAGTGAAATGTACTGAGGCTGCATCAGTGGAATCCTCTCCAAGGTGAAAGCAATCAATATGGAACCATAACCAAAGTTCTTGGATCTTCCATTCTTTACCTTAGAGAGTTATTCTTTTATGACTGGAAGTAACACCTCACACCAGTTTAACACCTTTGGTTCCAGGCATTCTAGGGCATACTACATATAAGATCTGTTGGCCAAATGAAGAGCCACGCTACCAGCCAATCTAGCAAAGGTGAATAAAATGGTCCTCAAGGGCCGATCAATGACATCCCAAATATTGATCTTGTAATCCCTGCTAGGCTGAGATCCATCTCTACAAAAGTGGTAAATATAATCTCTCATAGATTCACCCCCATGGGCGGATCCTAATAGTGAGAGAGGGGTACCATGCCTCAATAACCCCGTCAGGAAGTAGATATCCTCGAATGTAAATGGAATAGATTTTCCTCTAATCTGGAATACCTGGTTGATCACATCCCAAGCATTGAGAAAATACTGTAACAAACTGATTTGTTGCCTCATGCTGGATATGTAGAAGAATTTGAGCAAACCACAGTTTCATAATGCAGTAACTATACCCTGATCATGTAAGGGAATCATTTCCTCTTCTTCATGCTCACTTTCATACCATGTGATGACCATCTTGATCCAATAAATATCTAAAACAAAGACAAAAGATAAGTTTGGATCCAAATTTGAGCAAAAACAAGCAAAAATTTCATGAAAAATCACTGTGCAAAATTTCCCTTTTACGCCCATTGCACCCTGCCTTTGAGCAAGGTGAGATGCATACTGACTGGCCAGTGGACAACTTAGTATGCATCGCTCCTTTCGATGTGGAATAGGTGTGATGATGGGGAAACAAATTCTTCAAACCCCAAGGGCCCAAAAGAAGGGAAAAACTTACTCAAAATCAAGAAATGATGGAATGAAAATGAAGAGCTCACGGTTAGATCCTACCTGGTCTTGACAGCGCAAATAATAGTCCATAAGATCTCCTAAAATCAGCTAATGAAATTTGAGGGGGAAAACCACTCCATAGCTCCAAAATCCCGAAGTTGAAATGAAATGGTAAAAATGAGAGGTAAAACTACCTTTTATGTTACTATTCACGTACTTCAAGTAAAATGTTAGTTTTGAATTCATTTTTCATGCATATTTATGTATTTCTAATCAATTTGATGGAGTAATTGAGCAGGTTGAATGACCGATGAAAGAATCTAACGTTTTAAATGGTGAATTGAACATCTTTGACCACTACAATGAGCAATGTTTCCGCAAAGTTCAAGCTCGTTAAAAAATAAACCTACCACTGAGCATATTTTCTCCTGGTTCAAGCTCATTAAAGAATAAATCTACCCTCAGTAAATAACCTTTGTGATCACCCTGCTATCAGCCTTTTGAACCTTGGTTGTGTTCCTACCATCACCTTCATTCTTTCAGCCGATCATACGCTTCCACTTGATTGTTTACCATTTTGAGGAACAGCTGGGACGAGTGGTTCTGTTAGCCACCCTCTTCACATCACCATGTTTTGAGAAGTTCCAAGCTTACCCAGAACCAGTTGCTACCCTAAAACACCACTCATTCCTAAAAAACGAGTCTCTTTTAAACTCTTTTTAGACTTGTTAAATATGAAAAGATTGTTGAGCTATTGGCCTTTCTAGCTTGGTAAAGTAAGGGGAAGCGCCATCCCTCTTGTACATTTTAATCATTTTGGACCTAAGGGATTATCCCACAAAAAGGATCGAGCGCTTGTATTTTTCGGCTCGCTAAAGTGATCAGAAAAGTCATCCCTTTTATATTATTTTAATATTTTTCAGACTCAAGGGATTATGCTACGAAAAATAACTGTTGGAGTTTCCTTTTCGCCCCTTTTCAAACTCTCTAAACATGAAAAGGACCGAGTTATCTTTGTTGTTAAACTCGTTAAAACAATAGCAACAAACTTGTCCACCCAGATAAGAACGAGTTTCACTGTCGCTAGGCTCGCTAAAACATAGCGATAGGTTTGCCCGAAGGGAAAATTATAGAACAAGCATATGTTATCCTCCTCAAGGTTGACAAAAATAAAGAGGTGCTGGTCAGCAATGACTGGGGAAAAAGGGAAGAAAACTTGAAGAACTTTATTGGTAGCAAGTCGCTCTTGAACATGACACTTTCACTCCATCACCATGATTGATTCGGGTTGGGTTATTCTTTTCAGTGGTCATATCACCATTGGTCCTCCACACCATCCATTTTTTGGGTTAACACTACCAATCCATCTCAGATTCACTGATATGTTCAAGAGAAGTCATTCAAAGAATTCACCATCTAGCTAATGCCTCATCCACTGCAATACCTTCACCCTCCATTTTTCATGACCGTCATTCCTGAACCTCGTATCATCAAATCGTTTTCACCTCCAGAAAATCATTTGCTTCATTTCGTGTCGTAGATGTGGGATACATTAAGGCCCTCCTACGACAGGTTACTTCTTGTTGGCATCAGCTCATTATCTAAGAAGTTTTCTTAGAAACAACCCTTTCAGTGCTTTGAAGTTTGCATGCCTCAATGGCAAGTTTCTCACTTTCAGCGACAGGTTTACATCAATGACCTTCAACCGAAATATTTTGCGTGGTATGCAACATCGGATCATATATTCACACCACGTGAATTGTACTATAGTACCTTGAGGGTCATTATCATTATCGGTGATTCCTCTCACATCTGTTAACAGCTGACATTATTGGTTGGTAATGAGGCGATGTCTTTCCATGTTCGACTTCAGGACATATTTTCACATGGATCGACTTGTACATTGGGCAAAGATTGAACAAGTTTGAAGACCCCAGATCTAGTTTCATCCATCCAGGCTGCGATGTATTCAGGAATATAAAGACATCAAATGTACACAGAAGCTGCACAGATGATCATCCAAGCTAAGGGATGATGAATCTACATATAAAGAATCACCAGTCTGCAACCACAAACAGTTATCTGTTCCATGTACATGAAAGTGAATTTATAAAGTTGAGCATGGGAATGCTCGCCTCAGCTAGATCATGAAAATAATATGATGATGTGTTAGAAAATTAAATATTACGGAGCAATGGAACACATAAAATATTGCAGAAATATCAACACAGAAAACGCACAAAACAAGAGAGACACAGATATACGTGGTTCACCCAGTTTGGGCTACGTCCACCTCGAACAGCTAGTCCTTCCTTTCTATTATCCAGCAAACTGAAGAGACACAACCTACAACAAATCTGCTGTAATATCGTCTGTTTTCTCTCACAGTCTCACCTCTCTGTTTCTCGCTCACACCGAATACACATCTATCTCACAACCTCAAATACAATGCCCTCATACAAAGAGAGGGGTTTCCTTCTAGGGAAAAAAACCCT
>APFE031365148.1:0-13082 GCA_000404065.3 Pinus taeda
ATATGTTTTGAAAAAAATGTTATTAATATATACTTAAATGATAAAAAATGAAATATCTAAAAATAAAATTATATATTTATTTATATTTCAATAAAACATTGTATTTGATTCAAACATTACGATCAACGTTATCTTAGCATAAATAAATAAATTATTGAAAATATCATGTTTTTGTAATATGATGTCATTCTTTATAAATGATTATAAGATTAGAGAGAAGTATTAAGTAATTAACTTTACATTTTTATTAAGTTAACTTTATATTTTTATTAAGTATTTTTAATAAGTTGATTTTATAAGTAGGCAGTGTATGGTGTTCTAAGAATATGACTTTAATACTAAATTTGTAAAAGCATATGTAAAATAAATTTGTTTGTCTCACATTAAAAATAGATAAAACGAAAAAACATAAGAGTTTTTATTTAACGGAGATCAAGGATTTTCTAGATATCTAAAAAGTGTGTTCCAATTTTTCATGATGGTTAGGCTTCGAATGGAATGTCCATGACTTATAAGAGTATCTTAATAATGAAGCAACAATTAAGCATGTTTATGGAGTTTTATATAGTGATGCAGGAGCATTAGCGCTTCCAAGTCACAAGCTTTTTGGAGACAAAGCTCCAAACTGGATTTCAACATGGAAAATGAATTTTATTTCCTTATTGTAAATAATTTTAATTTCTTTATTTCTAAAACAAATCTGGATAGAGATAAGAGAGAATATATTAGATTTTAATGTGAAAATTTACCTTGAAAAACATGATTGTAATGATAGATTTTGTGACTTTAGAAATTAGAAAAATATGATTTATGGACTGATTTTAGAATTTTGGAAAAGTTTATTTATGGGGTGATTTATGGAGTGCTTTTAAGATTTAGAAAAGCTATTGCATTTCTTAATTCTACTTATTGTAAGCCTACGGGCAATGAGAACCGATGGCCAAAATGAATGTAGAATTAGGCTAGAGGAGAATAGATCAGGAATTTTATGTATGTGTTTATTAATGAGAAGAGGCATTCATTAATTGTTGTGCTTCGATTTTGTGTGTTTATGCATGAATACATGGATACCTGAATGTGAATGATTACTTATTACTGCACAAGAGTCCAAACAAATCTATGTGAATGATTGTAAGAGAAATAGTGAAGTGCTAATTTGTTTAGAGAAAAGCTAAGTTGCAGGAAAAGTCAATTTTTCCTGCATCAAGTGGTATTAGAGTTCGTAAAGCTATTGGGAAGTGGAATTCAAAAGTTGAATTTGTGGTTGATGTAAAGGTTTAGATTTATGCTCTAGTTGGTAAATTTTTTCAAATGATTGCAAAATCAAAGTTGAGATTTTACTTCTTGGTTCTTGATGTTTGAAGATGTAGATTTAAATGTTTGTATCCAAACTCTGGTAAAGGGTTTTGCAAATTGTAGTAGCAAAGAAGTTGAATTGTGGTGAGAAATCTTACAACTTGTATAGTTGTGATGGAAAGAGAAAATGTGAGTGGAGAAATATGAAGAGCAAGGAGTGCTCAAAAGGGGTTTTGGAGGAGGGAACCTGGAATGCCAAAATACCAAGTACAAGTGGGAAGCTTGGTGAGGCGTGTGTAGCAGGAAGGAGACCTATTAATGTAAAAGTTATTTGCAATTCATAGTGGGTAGCGGAAAGCTCACAGAGGAAGAGGAGAAGATGGAGATGAATGTGGATAGTAATTTGAAGAATTCAAAGGGAAGCCACAGAGATGCCACGACAGTTGGCATGAGGAACATGAATGATGAAGAGTTTGAGAAGAAACTCATTGAGGTGAAGGCATGGTTGAATGTGCTTATGTAACTGCTACAACAAGATGAGGAGAACCAGAGAAGAAGGTGGAATATGAGGAAAAGGGTCAAATGGCCTATTGAGAAGTTATTTGCAAGAAAGATGATACAAAAACAGAGACACAAGTTGAAGGAAGAACTTAGAGCAACTGGTATGAGGAGGAAGTTCAAATGAGGCTAAGGAGCCTCATTTGATGTTGATGGAGATTTGATGTTTGAAAGATCAAATGAGGCTAAGGAGCCTTATGTTTTTAAATATGATGATTTTGTTGTGATTGCAGGTCTTGATATACGTGAAGAACAACCCCTTGAAGTTGTCATGAAGAGAGAGGAAAATCGGGGGGGGAGGGGGATTTGTTCTAATCCAAGATGAAGAACAATACTTGAATGGGATGCTCATAAGGGGTGATGGACCAAAGCCAAACTTATTTTTAATTCTCAAATTGATCATGTGTATGCAAGAGAAGCAGAATGTGAGGATGGACAAATTTTAGAAGTTGTTATGAAAGAGGATACAACAAAGCCAAATGATGCAAAATTTACTGATAGCATGGAAACAAAGCTCAATAAGCAGATTAAAGTAGGGAAAATAATTCAGGAAGCAACTCTACAAGCAAGGGATGAGGTTAAAAGTATATTTGTTTGGTTGTATGCTTTTGTTTTGATCACTTGCCTAAATTTTTTTCACTTGAAATGGAAAGTAGAAGCATGGTGAAGACAAATGTCTTACAATCAGAAAAGCAGAAGTAGAATTATGATGGAATTCGAGAACCAGGTGCAGAAGAACAACCGTATAATGATATGGAGCATCAGTTGCAGCACAAAGTTTGGGATCCTAGAGAGTTCAAAAATTAATGGCACATGACCAGGAAGTCATGAATTTTTTTTACCTTGGGAGTCTGATGCAAGAGCATTAGCGTTAGCGTTTCCAAGTCACAAGATTTTTGGAGACAAAGCTCCAAACCAGGCTTCAACATGGAAAATGAATTTTATTTCCTTATTATAAATCATTTTAATTATTTTATTTCTAAAACAACTATAGATAGAGATAAGACATAATAGATAAGATTTTAACGTGAAAATCTACCTTGAAAAGCATGAGAAATTGTAGGGATGGATTGAGTGACTTTATAATTTAGAAAAATATGATTTATGGATGATTATGGAGTGATTTTAGGATTTAGGAAAAACAATTTATTTATGGGGTGATTTATGGAGTGCTTTTAGGATTTAGAAAAACTATTGCATTTCTTAATTTAACTTATTGTAAGCCTACGGGAAATGAGAACTGATGGCCAAAATGAATGTAGATTTAGGCTAGAAGAGAATAGATAAATATTTTTATGTATGTACAGTTCTAGTGTTTATTAATGAGGAGGAATTCATTAATTGTTGTGCTTTGATTTTGTGTGTTTATGCATGAATACATGGATATCTAAATGTGAATGGTTTCTTATTATTGTACAAGAGTCTTGACAAATCTGTGTGAATGAATGTGAGAGAAATAACAAAGTGCTAATTTGTTTAGAGCAGAGCTAAGTTGCAGGAAAAGTCAAATTTTCCCGAATCATATAGACTTAAAATGGACATGATATTTATAGTTTTTATGTAGCTAATAAACATAGAATATTTGATTGTGGAAGAACATTTCGAAGTTGAGGGACACTCATTTATGACAAATACATTACAACAACTTTTGTTCATTGGGTTATCTTGGCCAAATACTTTCCTAGGTCATTTCATAAATATGAGTATTGTTAGAAAGGAACTCATAAACAATACTTCAACGTATTGAACATGTTAAGTTAATCTTGGTCGATAAAAAGTTGATAAGTTAAGCTTAACATGGTAAATGGTAATTAAGTTAACCTTGATTAAGGAATGGGTTTATTTGTCATGATGATAAATGAAAACTTAGGTCATAGTCATATATTGATGGACCAATATACTAGTGGAAACATTTGTTTTATATCATGTATTAAATCATTTGTATATTTGAGTCATTTGTAGATGACTTCAAGTAATTAGAGTTGTAACTTCCTATACATTAGATAATGGGGTACATAGAAATGTAATTATTTTTAGAACAATAAGAAAGGAATTTTTGATAGGTTGAATAAAATTTGTTGTTGTAATAGTATGTAAATATTAAGGGTGATCAAATGAATCTATGAAGGAGTATGAATAATTGTACTTAATACAAGTATGGGTATGGATTAGGAAGTAATGTGGGAAATGAAGTTGATGTTTGATATCATATGCTCAAGCATATAATGGTAGGGTATCTATGGAGTTGGAGATATCACATTTAAATGTGCATATTATTATAAGAACAATTTAGGCATCTTGTTGTCAATAAACCTTGAGAAGTAATAGATGTTTATCTGTGTTCAAGTTTAAAGGCAAGAACATTAGGTTAGTGTTGAGTTAGTCAAGGGTTTACTTTGAGTAAGTATGTGATGGATTTACCTTTTGTAATTTACAAGCCCATGGAATTAGGTTATCCATGATATTTTCTTGTGGTACTTCATATGATGAAACCTATTGAAATTCTTGACGTGTGCCATTGAATAGGGCACAATATATACATATTCTTGTAGCAACAAGGATCTTTACAAAGTGGAAAGCGGAAGGATATGTATAGGACACAATAATAGCGATAGCTAATTTTTTGTGAGTTTGTACATTTAGGTCTGTATGATTGACACAAATCACATAAAATAAGAAAAATTATTTCATAATGAATTTTATTAAGGAGTTGATGGATATATTCAATGGGATGTATCATAAGTAAAGATCATATTACTTGAGAATAGAAAGACAAGAAGAGAACAATAAAACAAAATTGGAGGGAGAATAGAGAAATATTTGTTTATTGAAGGCAAGAGACTAGGCATAGAGGCTTCATGCTATTCTTTGGGATTATCAAATAAATATAAGTGTTACATAGCTAATACATTATTCAAGTCATCATTTAAAAAAAATACATCATACCAATAGAATGTTAAGTTTACTCTCTTAGGATTATAGTGGGCCAAAGATGGAAAATATCAAAATTGATAGAAAATGGGTTGTAAGTGATCTAGAGATTAGAAGAGCAAAGGTTATGGCATGTGAATTCTTATAGATAATAGAAAACACAAGATGAAGAGGCATCATGGAAATATGATCAAGGGCTAGACTTGTGTAGGGAAAACAACTTCTATCGTCTTATAAATGGAAAATGAGAAATAAAGAGAATACAAACTATGGGTGGATTTGATTGTAGAATGTGTCAACTAATCTATAGAAAATGGAAGGTTTCTCATACCTTCGATTGGTGAATATCTCTTGATTAAGGTTATTTCATGCATAAGGGATATATCAGGTTGAGGTAAGAAGTTCAAATTGAAAAAAATCCATCATTATCAATGGACAAACAAGATCAAGCCTAAGCATAATAATGGTCAAAAGGAAGCCTAGTAGACATGGAGTGGGTATAAAGTACAATTTTGGGTTTGAATATAAATAACGGTTAACTTAGCTATATAGAGGGAATGATTGGACAAGACCTAGAGAAGGATATTGATGGGCATAGTGGAGGGTCGACAAGGAAGTTCCATAGGATGACCTCTAGGAATAATGAAGTATGTTGATGTACATGCATTCAACAAAAAACAATTCTAGGTAGGAATGAATAATAGAACCAGTTACCAGAATTCCCCTTAGGGTAGGATAAGAATAGGACATCTAAAAAAGGATAGGAATATGGATATAGAAGAATCCAATTTATATATGGAAAGAGGTGAATTATATGAAGAATCTAGGTGCAGTATTAAAAAAGGACACAATGGGGGGAGTGAGAACCACATGAGGTAATAGGGCCTTAAGGGCTCCTATGAAAGGAAATTTCTAGCAAAACATATACATGAAATGAGACAATAATATGAATTTCAATTGTTGATTGATGTTAGGGAGGATAAATACATGGGTGGCAAGGATACTAAGATGAGGAAAGACCTTCAATAGTCCCAATAGGGAGAATTTCATGGAACCAAAGGGAGGACAAAGTGAGACATGTAAGATGATATAAAACATGTCAAATACATTGCAAGAAGATAAGGAGGATTGTAATAAGAAGACAAAAGAGATAGAGAATGGGTAAAGATTTTGGGAATATTTATCAATGCATACGTGACATGCAAAGTAAAAGATGGTGATGGATGTAAATACATTTATTAACTTTTAAAGGAAGTATGAGAGGATTACAAGAGTATAAAGGATAGAAAGTAAGGTTGCAAAGAGCATATGGGTATAAGACAAATGGAGAAAAGACCATGCAAGATGAATTTAACTAGAAAAATTAGAATAGTCACAAGAACCTATAAGGATAATGGTGATTGGGTACTTCCAAGGGCATCAGATAGGATAGCATGGCTATTAGGCCATTGAGTTATTTAACATTGAAAAAATGTTTTATGACACTTTTGATGGTGATTGAATTTGACTTAATTTGTTGTAAATGTTGATCTGAATAAAAGTACAATAAATGGTTTTGTTATGATTTTGTATGTAATACCCAAGCCTTTTTTTTGTAAGATATACAAGGATATTTATATTACGAAAATACATATGTTACATTGATAACTTCTGATTGCCCAAACTTTGTGTGATCCCCTAAATAGCTAGACTGAGCAACCATTACTCCTGTGATCCTAGTTTTAGCCAAAAAAGACACCAAAGAATACATAGAAATTGTCTAACTATCTAGCCCATTGCCAATTACTTGCATTGATGCCTGGTGGGCTTTCTAAAACAAAAGTGTTCACATATGACATTCTGAGACATATTAATCACCATAGAACATAGAGAAGTGAACATAGCATATACAAAAATGAGTAGCCAAGTGGCATAATAGTCGATTAGTCTAATATAATGACTGGAGATCGAGCATTGGAGTTACCTTGGTGTAAATCCTTTGTTGGTGCATTGATAACAGTTGGTGTGTGAGGTTGCAGGCCGGAGTTGGAGCTGGAATGGAAGACCACATAGCGTTCCACCTATGTTAATTTGGCAATAATGTCATCTAGATTGTATCTGATGTCCCAGACGATCCATTTGATCTCCTCTTGTCTTGCAAATAATTTGTAGTGGTTAACCTGCTTGTCCTTGATGAGCATTTGGAGCAAGGTTCGAGTTGATGGTGCAGAGCCACTGAAAGGAGAAAGTGAAGTCTTCATTTGTGAAACTTCTCAGGATTGGGAGTCAACCTGAAGTTGTTGCCACTTATTTCAGTATCAGAGAAATATGACCTGTCGCCAAATTCCCTTGCTTCCAATTAAAGGATCTCGTTCCTCACTTTGGGCAAAACAAAGTCAAAATGATATGCTACAGAGTGCCAGTCGAACAAACGTTGACATCGAGACGTGGATGCTCCTGTCACATCACCCCCGCGACTAGCTTGATGCATCCTAGGAGCCATGAAAACACTTATAGAAACCATACCTGACTGAACTAGGGTATGACCAGACACAATTAGTGTGATCTGCAATGGAACTTGTGGTTTATAACAATGGCGAGGTGAAAATACAGGTAGATAAGGACTAGAATTCGAGTGAATAGGCCACGTTAGAAAGGCGTTGTCAACCACGAAAAGGGTGAGAGGCCTTATATATTGGTTTAGGTATTATTCCTATAGACACTGACGTTGTGGGTAGGGAAGGTATATAGAGACCATGCAAAGCATCATTAGATAAATTAGAACCATGATTTGTTCAGAACCAAATAGAAAATGTGCTTGAGTACCAGACACCACATACAAGGACCAAACAATTGAATGATGCAACTGCAGACTCAGCGACTTGGGAGGGCATCAAAGGTAACACAACGACCAACTTGAATAAAGGGGTTGTTGTTGTGTTATGTAAAAATAAGACAAAAAAATGGGCACCTACAAAACTCAATGAGACTACCAAACCAAAACGATATACAAGAAACAACAAAATGACTATAAACACTAGAGCACAAAGGATGCAAATATAACAATGAACCTTCACCTAGTTCGTAGAGCACCAACAGTGGGGAGTTGTAATGTAGTATGGGTAGGAAAAGGTCTGCAGATCTTACAACGTTGTAGAAAATTTGCTACTGTGGGACAAGCTCCCTGCCAAAGAACATTCACCACCCTGGGACGAGATCCCTTTCTTTATAGGGAAAGCTTATGACCTGAGGACCAAATAGGCCGAAGAGACCACCTAAACAATCAAGAGCGAAGCAGGCACAAGTGTGCATGCTGGCACACATGTTAATACCCACATTAAACACCAAACTCATGTGTAATGCATCCATGATCAGTTTCAAGAGCCAATGACTATGAACCAGGAGAATGTCAGATGGAGGCCCTTCTCCCACCACATGCTCATATTTAAAGTGATTTGACAAAATGGGATATGGTTGAGCATGTAGATGGTATAACCGCCACACATGGGTGGCATCTCGACAAGTGTTGATGTGAGCACGGATCCCCATAGGCACCTTCCTCTTCGCCACTATTTGCTCTCGCATGCTCACCATTTTGACTGAAATTGAGGTAGAACATTAAAGGAACCCCCATCAGGGAATACCCAACCCATTTATGTTATTAGGGAAAAGGTGGAGAAAATGGACAATGAATGTGAATTATTTTTAATAGTCATGTTAGTGTTTTCTACAATGATTAAGTTAAGGCCTATTTAAGGGAATGGAATCTAAGAGAGAGAAAAGGTTATACATGTTACCTATGTTGTCTTATTTTAATTGTTGAAGGATTAGTTGTGCATGTTGGTGACTAGTCTTGGACATTTTATATTTGTAGGCATTAAATTATGTTTAATTGAGTCCATTGGAAACATGGTCATGTTTATGTAATATATAATTAGAAATGAATGGATGACGTGTAATTTAAAAGGGATTTTTATTTTAATCCATGTTTTTTTAAGTCTAAATTTCTACGTCGTGAATTATCACATAGTGTTTGTCGTAACTTATTTTTACCCTAGTTCTTTTTTTACTTTTTCCTTTTTGTTAAAAAAAAATAAAACAAAAGAAAAAAAAAAAAATAAAAAATAGAGAAAAAAGAAAATGAGAAAAAGAAATAAAAGAAAAAAGAATAAAAAGAAGAAGATAAATAAAAGAATATATATATACTTATATTATATATATTAATATTATATATCCCGAAATTGCGAGCAATTCAAAATGCCACATAGTTTTATATTTTCATTATTTAATTCTTTGTATTATGTCTGAAGAGTTAACTTATTTTGCAAATAAAAGAATGATTTGATGTTCTATCACTTTGCAACAAAGTATGATTGACAATCGACAGAGGAGATCATCCCCGCCCGGATCAACAACGGGGGATGAATTTGGGACCCCCCTCCCCCGCAGTTTCGGAGTTTAACAGGGGGGTTCGAAAAGTAGATTCATGTTTACCACCCACTCATACGTGACGCTTCCTGGATGAGTTCAGGACTCCCCCTGTCCTAAACCACTAACCGCCCACCCCCCTCCAAAAACCATTATCCTTCCCGCTCCACTCTCGCGCCCACTCACACCTTGCCACCTATCCCTCTCTTATTTGCTCTCACCATGTAGCTTTTTAAACATTTAATTCCTCCCGCCAAACGTTCATATAATCGTTTTATCATTAATCCTTCGCACCAATGTCTAAATAATTAATTCGACGAGCCCAAAAAATGGTTATAACCTCTTTATTCATTCGAATCCCTTCATTTAAAAACCACATATTACTTTGCGTATTCCCTTTTGCCATTTCAGCTCCCAGCAGCACCAGTGCAATTCTGAATTCCACAATCGCGCAACAATCTTCATACACCAGTGATTTTCGTTTGTCTAGTAATTCATCACTCTTGTATGTAATTCTTGTTCACGTTGTCTTCATCTAAAGGCAAGTCGAAACCAGTTATAGAAAGCCCTATGCTGCCCTCTGTAGTTAATCTAGACGAGTCCCTCTGGTAGATATGCAATATAAGATCTCATAAACCTAGTGCAAGTTCGATCTTTATGAACTCCACAATTGGGCAAACTAGAAATTTCTAGATGTTAGTGACGAATTGAGCATTTTGGAGTGTTTCCTTCCCTGGGGAATTTTTTTTGGGACACTGGAATAGGTGGGACGAGCCTATCTATGGTTTTGTGCATGGTTTTAGCGATTTTGGGCGCGATGGTTTTTCGGTCCATGGTATTGGATGCTTCGACATGTATATATATGTATTGTAACATTGAAAGGGACATAATGAAAAAATAAAGCTCGTAGTCCCAGTTTTGGGATCTAGGGGAAAATATCTGTGTATATGTTTTTTATGTGTTATGCTCCCGCATTGTTTATTTTCTATTCTTAGAATTCATATGCCGGTAATTTCTATATGGGGTTAAAACCTACATTTGGTATTAGAGATTTTTTGGCTTCAAGAGGACACCTTTGTTGCTGAGGGGTTTCGCTCAGGCCTGTGGTAGACCCTCTTCAGTGGGAGATTTGCGGGATCAATTCTAGTGATGAAAGAAGATGGAAAGCAGTGGAAAGATAGAGATCGAGAAATTTAATGGTTAGAGTTTTGAGTTGTGGAAAATCAAGATGGAGGATCTGTTGGTAGATAAAGATTAGTGGATTGCGGTAGATCCTGGTACTAAACCAACAAGAGTGCCCGATGAAGAATGGAAGAAGTTGGATCGGAAGGCAAAGAGCACAATACGATTCTGTCTTGGATTCAGTATTACTAAATGTATCAGGGGAGGCTATGGCGAAGGCTTTGTGGGACAAGTTAGGGACTTTGTACCAATCAAAGTCTCTGGTGAATAAACTATTCCTATGGAAAAAGTTGAATAACCTGAGGATGAAAATGGAGACTCGGTGACAAAGCATCTGAGTGCATTTAATACTGTGGTAAGTCAGTTATTATCTATTGATACTAAAATTTCAGATGAAGGTAAGTGCATCAGTTTGTTGTGTTCTCTACCAGATTCGTGGGATACTCTGATTATTGCAATAGGTAGCAATGCAACTGCCTTGCAGTTTGATGAAATAGTCTCATCCTTGCTGACGGAGGAGATGAGATGGAAAAATATGGAGAGCCAGAATGGTGATGCCTTGTCTGTACGAGGACGGTCCTAGAGCATAAACAAAAATAAGTCATCAAGTGGGAGATCTAAATCTCCAAGAAAACCTGTAAAGGTGGTGTACTGGAAATGCAGAAAAGAAGGGCACTACAAAAGGGACTATAAATCTAAAGCTCTTGACAAAGGAAAGGGATCTGATGATGCACCTTCTACATAGGTGAAAACCACCTCAGATGAAGGTGGGGATGTGTAATTGGCTTCTTCAAGTACACATGTAGATCATGAGGCATGGTTGATTGACTTAGGTGCATCATTTCACTTCACTCCCCATAGAGAGTGGTTCTGCGAGTATGAGAAATATGATGGTGGTGATGTCTTATTGGGGGATGACAGGAAGGCTAGAATCGTTGGTCGCAGAAAAGTAAAGTTGAAGTTGCAAGGTAGAAGGGTTAGAATGCTTCCAGGTGTTCTACATATTCCTAGATTAGCCAGAAATCTGATTTCTATTAGCAAGCTGGATGATGTAGGTGCAAAAATAGTGTTCGAGAAGGATACCTGCAAGATGGTCGGGGAGCATTGATATTGATGCGGGGAATTCGGATTGGAATTCTGTACAAGCTGCAAGGTAGCACTGTTATTGATGGGTGCAATAGTTCTGTGGTTCTTGAAAGTGAAGCAGAAAATATGGTGGTCTCTAGAGAGAAGACCATGATGTGGCATCAAAGGCTTAGACATATTGGAGAAAAAGGCCTTTAGATACTTCATGGTAAAGGTATGGTAGAAGGTATGAGTAATACCTCTCTGGATTTTTATTCCTGTTAAAATTGTGTATATGGGAAGCAGAATCGGGTGAGTTTCCCCTCTGGTAGTAAGAGGGTGAAATAGATATTAGAACTTGTGCACAGTGATGTGTTTGGACCTGTGAAGGTTCCATCACTTGGTAAATCTGTGTACTATGTATCATTTATATATGACTTCTAAAGGAATACATGGATATATTTCCTCAAGAAGAAATATGAAGTCTTTGACAAGTTTAAAGAATTTAAGGCTCTGGTGGAAAACCAGACATAGAAGAAGATAAAGGTGTTGAGGACAGATAACAGTGGAGAGTTTTGCAGCAAGGAATTTGAAGAATTCTGTAAGAAGTGTGGTATAGCACGACATAAGACTAATCCATACACACCTGAGAAAAATGGAGTTGCAGAAAGAATGAACAAGACGTTGATGGAAAGGACAAGAAGCATGCTCAGTGGTGCCGAGTTAGGTCAAGAATTCTGGGCAGAGCCGGTGGAGACAGCATGTTACCTGGTCAACAGATCACCTTCATCAACGTTGGAGGATAAGACTCCACAAGAGGTATGCACTGGTAAAAAACTCTCTCTTTCACATATGAGGGTATTTGGATGTGATGCATATGTACATGTTCCAAAGGAGAAAAGAACAAAGTTAGATAGTAAATCTAAAAAGTGCATCTTTATTGAGTATAAGGATGGTTTAAAGGGTTATAAGCTTTGGAGCCCAGTGACAAGGAAGGTTGTG
This sequence comes from Pinus taeda, assembly GCA_000404065.3. Lineage (NCBI taxonomy): Eukaryota > Viridiplantae > Streptophyta > Pinopsida > Pinales > Pinaceae > Pinus > Pinus taeda. The sequence continues at coordinate 12,442 of APFE031365148.1, forward strand.
TACAACCGAGATGTAGTGTTCAGAGAGGTGAAAAATGTTATTAAACATGAAGTCCCATCAGAAGAACCTGAGAAGATAGAGTTTGAGCTAAAGGAGGAAGAATTAGACTCTATAGCAGAAGAGGAATCAGAAGGTGAAGAGCCATAAACTTCGATTGTGAGAAGATCAGTTCGAGAAAGAAGGTAGCGAGAAAGGTATAGTCCATCTACTTTCTGTTCAAATTTTGCTTTAACTATTACTAATGGTGATCCCAAAACTGTGAAGGAAGCAGTAGATTCAGAGGATAGAAAACTCTGGAAAGAGGACATGGTTGATGAAATGACATCTTTGCACAAAAATGAGGCTTGGGATCTAGTGGCGTTGTCGGCCGGAAGGAAACTCATTGGCAGCAAATGGGTGTTCAAGAAGAAGACAAATGCAGAAGGAAAGGTGGATAAATACAAAGCTGGGTTCATAGCAAAAGGTTATTCCCAGGTGTCGGGAATTGATTTTTGTTAGGCCCCTATACTACTAGTGTAACCCCTTATTGTTATTAGTACAACCCCTTTATTATATTGATGTACCCATGTAGTGCCCATATTGTTATTATTGTGCCCCATAGAAGCCCACTATTGTTATTATTGTGCCCTTACATTATTATT
>APFE031365161.1:0-24285 GCA_000404065.3 Pinus taeda
GCAAATGATCTGATCCAAAACTTGGAAAAAATGAGCCCTAATATTGTTGTATTCTAGATTGTAATATAATGAAGAAGGGTTTAAAAAGTTAAAAATTGCCATGTGCAATAGTTGAATCATTTATGTGTGTATATTTTTTTGTGCAAGGTAGTTTGTTGTAGCATTTGAGTGAGTTTGTGTTAGAGATTCTAAGACCCAAACCTGATTCTCAAGTGTCGTAGAAAATCAACATATCCACCTTCAACTCATTTTAACACATATAGCTCTGTGGAGTTTTTGTTGCCTATGCCTATTAATCCTGCAAAAATATTTAACATAACTCATATAGCATCTTTGAAAGCTACTTAGATATGCAAACTAGGGTTGCCTTAGAGGCACCATCAAAGTTTAGTTTTCTTGCCCCAAGAAGAGAGGGCTCCCATTTAGAAGGAATGTTGCATTTTGGAAGAGGGAACTCGAGGATATTTGCAAAGAGGGAGTAATATTTAATGATTGAAGAATTTTGACGTCCTGGTAGTTGTAGATTAAATCTTGAGGTGACCAATTTTAAGATAAAAAATTTCCCTAATGTCTTTGATAAATTAACCCCAAGCATCTTCTTCAAATTGTGAGTTGTTTTCTCCTGCTACAATCTCTCCATGTCTCCAATAAAATAAATCATGGAAGCAATTGTTAGGCTTTGTTAATCATGAATTGTTAATAAAAAGGGAGAGATAGGATCCCCTTGTCTTATACCTCTAGAAGGGATGAAAATGGTTGAAGGATTTCCATTAATAAGGATTGGGAAGAAATCTTTTGAGATAAGAGAAAGAAGCAAATGGATCCATTTCTCTAGGAACCCAAAGGCAGTGAGAAGATGATAAATATATTGGTAGCTTATGTGATCAAAGGCCTTAGAAAAATCTAGCTTAATAAGAAATTAAGTTTTTTTTGTAGCATTTAAAGATATAATAAGTTCGTGGGCTATCAAAATAATATATAAGATCTATGTTCCTTCAACATGGCATGTATTTTTAAAAGATATGAGCTTAGGAAGCATCGACTTAAGCTTATTTTCAATGACTTTAGAAATGATTTTGTAAATTGCATGCATAATGCAATGGGTATATAAGAAGATGGGTTTTCACCTTCGATATATTTAAGAACAAGAAGAGTTAAGGAAGTAATACCCAAATCCAAATAGAATGAGTGTGTTCTTCTTGAATTCTCAACTAATTTCCACACATCCTTTCCTATGATTGGTTAGCTATTTGAAAAAAAAAATCTCTTGCGAATCCATACAATGTTGGAGACCGCTCCTTCTGCATTCCCACCACTATTTTCTCAACCTCCAATGGAGATATTTCACCGAGACAAACAACCATTTGTTCATGAGTGACTAGAGCAAGAATATTTTGAGTGATTTTCCTTGTCATTGGTCTTTGATCCAAGAGTGGCTCTATGAGTAGTTTCTTGTGAAGGATATGCATAATTCTTTCGTATCTTTATGTTTTTATAGCATGTTCCCTTGTGGATCTTTGATGCAAGGAACCTTATTATGTTGCTTGTACTAGACCAAATATTTATGGAAGAACTGGGTATTTCTTTCACCTTCTTTTAACCATCAGAATTTGTAATTTAGTTTCCACAATATTCTCTCTTGGTTGTGTCTTTCTTCTAGTAGTACTTGAATCTCTATTTCTTTTTCTTTCCATATCTTATGATTTCCCTTCCACCATTATTTGTTCCCGATATCTTTCCATTTCTTTGGATAGTTGTGCCTTTGTTTCGTGGATATTACAAAATTCTTGTTTATTACATTTTTTCAAACTATTTTTAACATACTCCAAACACTCCTAGAAGTTTTGCATTATCATTCCTCTAATTGTTGGAGCTCCAATCCACCATTTCTCTATATTTTCTTTCAATGAATGATGTCTTACCTAGAAAGCTTCAAATCTAAATGGGACATTGGTTCAACTACCTTTTCAATTGATACATATAGGCAAATGATCTGATCCAAAACTTGGAAAAAATGAAGCTTTAATTGACATGCAAGTCATGACTAGGGATTCTGATAATAAAAATCAATCTATGCAAGAAGCCACCTATGCATTTCCTCCTATTTTATTATTCTAGGTATAAACTCCATTATTGGTATCCATATCTACCAACTTGAGGTTTTAAATAAAATCCTTAAAATTAGAGGAATCTTCCTCTATTATGCATAAATATCCCTTCTTTTTCTCACAAATATTTTATTAAATTAATGTCCCCCTCGATTATCTAGAAAACCTTCCCCAGTTGATCATAAATATTTTGTAGGATTCTTAAAAATTATATTTGTCCCCCTAAAAACTTGGACCATAAACATTAGTAATATGTCCAATTTTTCTGACCTAGTCTTCCAAAACTTACATTTTAAGGTTCTTTGCATAACTATCAAATATTAAAGGATGATGTCCTTTGGGTCACATATGATGGTTAGTCCCCCTAGTGCTCCGCTAACATCAACTACAATATGTTGATAATATTTACTGGAAATTGAAATTTTGGAGATTTGTTCATCCATGCATTTAGTTTCTTAAAGCATAACAATTATTCGCTTCTCTATCATAATTTTATCTTTGAAGATTTGTGCTTGGAATTACTTTTGGACCCCACAACAAGTAGAACAGGTTGTGGGGTATTCGATAAAGATAGACCAAATAGTATTCCAGAAGATGAAGGTAGACGATAATTCCATGGACTAGTCAACGCACTAGAAAAGGTTCCTAATAATGACTGGTATCCAGGTGGCACAGAGGGACCACCATATAGGGGAGTTTCTAGTGAAGTGATGAACATAGAGGTCACCGCAACTTTAGTCGATTCACTCATAATGGAAGATACAAGTTGGGTGGTTATGGCTGATTTTGTCATCGCTAGGCTTCTCAAAGGAGTGTATGGACGAATTTGTTGAGGAGAGTTCAAGAGTGAATTAAATCGAGGAGTTTGATGTAAAGGAGCTTGTAGTTGAGTAGCAGGGTTAACACAAGGAAAAGCTTGATAGAGAGGAGTTCCTATAACGTGAATAAGAGCTTGAAGGCGAGTAGGATCTTCCTCAGTAATTTTCTCTATACTCAAAAATCAGGTGGAAGTTTTTCTTCTTCAACACCCGTGGACAAAGGTTGTGGATGAGATAAAGGTAAAGGAGTGTAAGAATAAGTTCCTAAAGTGATTATTTTGGTAACTTTTGGTTCCTCAGGTTGAATCACCTCAGTTTGTAAGATTTCTGAGTCTACGATTTCAGGTTGTATAACTTTAGGTTCTAATGTCTCAACAAATTCTGGCTGAGAAGTTTCGACTGTCTCTAACTCACTAATTTCTAAGGATGTAACTTCAGGTTTGGTACTAATAGGAAGTGATGATGCTGGTTGATTAATTTCAAATGTAGTTCTAGATGGGGAAGCTTCCAAAGTACCAGGTTTGGTAGTTTGTGTTTTCTTATTTTTATGACGTCCATGTGTTTCCTTTGGAGGTAAAGGAGACAATATTTGCATTCTACGTGAATGACGAGGGTGTTCTTCCACAATTAATTGATTAAAAAAAAGACACAACTAAAAATAAATAGGGGTAACTAGGCATATAAGGATTACCAAGTCACTGTGAACTGCAATATATGATTAAGTACGTGTAGGAAATCTCCCTGAGTGTTGTGTTCGGTGTATCATAGTTAACAAGGCAACCGACACGGTTACCTATAGTAGCTTTGCAACCTAGTGGGGACTTCCAAAATATACCCGGAGTACATGGAAGCGCTGTCCATGGTAGTGTTCTCTAATGCGTAGCCATACGATGGGAGTGTTCCTATATACTCGTTGTACGTGGAGCATCGTCCTATATACCAAAAGGTCATGGAAGAGAGTTATGATATACTCTGATGTATGTGGAAAACTAACCTATGTAACACCGACAAGTAACAATAACTCTTATGTTTAGATACGTTGGAAACCATCTTCTAGCCTAGACCACTAAAAGTGTATTTAATGTTCCAAATGCTCCTTAGGTTAATTAATAAATTTTAATGTTGATCTTGGTTAACATTTCAATTTTAAGGCTCGAAACAAATTCACATGAACTCCTAGAATGCGACATGAGAGAATGAGCTCTTTTCATTCAATGAAGATCTAACTAAACAAGGGAAGGAGTTTCAAACAATGATGTAGAAACAAGAACTCCCAAATAAGATCTTCAATTTCTACTTTTGCAATTCAAAAATTCAAAGCCCTAATGCATGAAAAAATAAAAGAATACCAAGTCGCTATATGAGAAAATGAAATTTTATTTTCATTTCCTTCTCAATTTTCAGTGCAATGAAAATGAAATATGACTAGATTATTGAATAAAAAACATTCACACATATCAGAACTATAAAATGAAAGTATTTTAACAAATCAATAACCAAGAAAAATGATTATAGACCCTGATCGACAAGAATAAAAAATAAATAAAGAAACTCTCCTAGAAAAGGCAACCACACTTAATTCCAACAAATTGTTGTCTCTACATAGAGCCTGAATAGACCAGAGACTCAGGAAGACACTGCAAATAAAACAAAACTAGGAATAAGGCATGGAAAATGATTTGTTTTTGCACTTACAGGATCATCGTAGGTGATATATATCAACCAGTTCGAATAATCACACATACAAAGAGAGACAAGTGCATTGGGTCACTCTGTGTTAGAACAAAAAGTGTGATGGGACAAATTTGCTTGAAACACACAAAACTAACCCTAACCAATCTCAAAATTATTCTTTCCTAGGTTTGATAACTGTATAAACAAGTCAAAAAGAATTATTTTCAAAGGTCCTAAAAAAATAGACAAAGGAAACCACTAAAGAACATCTTGTTCCCTAGTGGAGTTTCCAAGTTATTTTTATGGATAAATTCCTTTTGTGGACAAAATTAATTTCCCTAGACATAGTGGCTTAATCTAGAAACAACCAAGACAAAATTCCAATTATTTCCTTAGAGATTTTTGAAATATGGAAGGAATACCTACTTGGAATATGATGTAAGCTTCCTCCTTCTCTTGGCTTGTTACCTCTAGATCCAACTCCAATTTTTATAAGTGGAACTTGCAAATCATCCAAAACAAGCAAGAGAACCAAAACATGCAAATAACATATACAAACAACTCTAAACAAGAAGCCAAGTGTTCATTTTTATACATATGCATAAATGAGACATAATGTATAGGGAAACAAGGAATTTTTGTATTAATAAAAGTAGGAGAATATTACATCCCTTATGGGCCTTGACCTTGTAAATCCCTCCCAAAATTTATCTTGTCCTTCCTTTGCCATAATAGGAAGACTTCAATCATACCTCAAGCATATGGATGAATTATGGACCTCTAGACGTAAATGAGTAGCATGAGGGCATAACTAAGATCCTCCAAAATCCAACCAAGACTCTATGGGAGGCAGTGAATTCATAGGGTAAATGAGGTGGTTTGGGATTTACCATTCTAGGGCTTAGATCCATATTAGAGGGAGGTAATTTATAGGAGATAAGAGATAAGACCTCAATATTTGGAGTTCGAGATATGATCCAATAGTAAATGGTCGAAACGACTTCTAAAGCTTATAGAAAGAGAAACTTTGAAATTAAATTTTATTTTTTGCTCATTTCCCGCTATCATCACACTTTTTGAGAAAGTAAACTACACTGGCCAATGTAGTTTCCATGAGTGCAACCTGCATTAGCACAGTCTATCCTAAAGCTAAGTGCGGTGATCCACAAAAATAGGGTTTTTAGCCAATGTAATCAAGGATTATATTACAATCTAGAATACAACAATATTAGGGCTCTCGCACTAGGGATATTGGTCCTTACATACAACCCTAATACAGAGACACAACTAGGGCTTGTTGTTAGTCACTTTGACAACCATTCTACCATGAACAAGACAACACTTGACCTACTTGCTGATGGTGGCCACACACAAACCTTTCAGTCCACGCATCTTGAACACAATTGCTAGGTCTTATTGCCTCCCAATCTATGACACCTCAATCTGCCTCTATTAGTGTACATAGCTCCTTTAGGTCACTGATCTTAGGCTTAACACAATCTACCCTCGAGTTGTTCCTTAGTCCATCACGGATCTAGTTGTCATCATTACGTTCATCTCAGGACAACCCACCACACAATCCTAATTCTTACTGTTCTTTCATCAATCTGAACAAGATCTTGCCACCTATTTCTATTTGAAATTTCTGTGTACAATTGCAACCCTTATGCTTGAAGCATGCCACACATGGATCTCTCATTGTAAGGGTTTTGAACTTGATATTGTGCACATAACCAAGCTGGTTTAGGACTGAACCTTCATCGTGGTCTAGGAATAAAGGATATCCCTCACCCAATCAATGCTTGACTGATATAGGGCTTGTAGATTTTCTGCTATGAGACAACCCATCAGTTAGGTCATTCTCTCCTTGTTTTTTCTCATTCGTTGACCCTATTCCTCACACCACATTCTCATCCACTTTTGCCCTAAATTTGCACTCCCATACAAATGTTTGGCTGCCCTAATCTCATATCGCAACCATGGAAAATTGGTCTTAGATCTATGGCCTTATCACTAGGTCATGATATGATTTCTAAGATTCTCGACCCTTTCTTCCATCACAATTTGAGCGCATCCAAAATCGGATCTTAGGGAAATGACTTGAGGTTTGTAACGCCAAAAAATTAGGTCTCTGCAACTCCTAAGGTACTCAGACCTCTTCCTAGGGCATGATTACATGAGATAAGCCATGATCTACCACTTACTTTCTTATAGTTTCTCTTGGGAAACGTTTAGCCCTCTCTAGGGTCTTCTTCAAGCCTTGCAGACTTGTCCTTTACAATAATATCCCCAACTAAATTAAGGTAAGGGTTTCTTCCAGTTAATTAAAACCCCATCATGGTTGGCTTAGGTTACGATAACTCCTTTTAGGGTTCTCCACTTGCTATGATCAATAAATAATAATTATTTTACTAGATTTCACATGCACCCCTGGGGTATGAAACCCCAATGCTTGGGGTTCTTCGTCCACAAAACCCTTTTGCGGCACAAACTTACACAAATCCAACTCCTATGGTTGTGGAGTACCTCCCAAGCTACACAATTCAAGAGGATATTCAAAATGGATACAAGAATTTATTAATAGAAGGGGATTCAAAAATGATCATAAGCATGGTTAAAAGAATTCAAATTGGATTCCTCCCTTCCAAGTTGTTGAAGTGTTGGATATTGGAGGGAGGCCTGGAAAGGATTTACACCACCCTTACGAAAATACTAGCCTCTACTTTGTCTCTTGTGAGAAGATTGGAGAGTATATTCTCTTATAGATAAGAAAAATAAGGAGGTTTGTTGGATGATGGCTCACTTGATTCACTATGGAACAAAGTCAATTACGAACCTCTCAAGACATAGTGTTTGGAAACATTCTTGGAAGGTGAGCTTTCAAGGTTTTGGACTGTAAATCTATTTTTTTACATTCTCTGAAGGTGAGCTTTCACTAAGTCATAAACAATAATAGGTCTTACACTAATCTCGAAAGGTATTTTCAACCTAAGTAGTATTTATAAGAAAGTTAATACGGTGTATTTCCACCATAATCAAAGTTAAGAGTAGTGGGATCATGTACTTTTAAACAACATTTAACCTAAATCCCATAAAGAAAGTAAATACTATCCTTCATTATATTTGACTTTTTATCCATCGAACTTTATGAATTTGTACCATCTTCATCAGAGCTAAGGTAGATGAATAATGTGCTTTAACAATAAACTGAAGTAAGTGGATAACATGCTTTTAACAACATCTAATCTTGATCATATAAATAGAATAAATAGATACCATTTTTTATAAAATTTTTGCAAATTAATTTTAAAAAACTAAATTAAAAAATTAATTGAAATGAAATTATTAATAAAATTAAATTTAATATTAAAAAGAAATAATAAAAACCATTATTTTATACCATTAAATGGTTATACCATGAATAGTGGTCCCTTCTGAAAAAAAAATCAAAAAACAATCATCATCCTACTTTGCCAGCCTGTTTTCGTGGTTAACGGTACTAGGGCAGCCTGAATTTCAAAATTTTCGTAAAATCGCAGGGTAAGGACGGATTTAAAATTTTCATTGGAACAGCATATAATGGTTGCGATGCCATTAAATTGGAACGTAGGGTAGAGAAGTGGCCTTTGTCAGTAGAGCGGAGCGGCAGTTGGGACTGGAGATTTTTTGTTTGGTGTTTGCTTTTCCTGTTTATTTGGTGTTAAGCATGGCCATGTGCGGTTTCTTGTTGCTCTGTCGTATTGTTGTGTTATGGTGTTTTCTATTTTTCCATTTTGTTTTACACTTATTCTGATTTTTATTGTCGTATTGTTGTGTTATGGTGTTTTCTATTTTTCCATTTTGTTTTACACTTATTCTGATTTTTATTTGTGAGGATGAAGTTGTTAGGTCAGGATTTTTCTTGGGTTTTGATCTGTGAGAGTTGAAAGGGAAGGGGAAGATATGATGAAATTAGCAGCAGATTGAACCTCAGGTATTCACTCTTTTCTTTTTATCATGTTTGATTTGATTTGTAGATGACAATGTATGTATTCTGTAATAATTCATTCTGCAGGGTTCCTGGGCTGGAGGAGAAGCAGGGGCAGAGTTCCTGGGCCAGAGGTATATCAATTTTAAAATAAATCTGTGTTTGTTTTTCGGTTTCTTAATTCCTTTTAAGGATATGGGAAATTATCCCTCCCTCGAGGGGAGCCCCTCATCATGCTTTAGCCAGCTCCTTTCTGGCCCTCACTCAAGTGTCATTCTGTAATAATTCTGCAGGGTATTTTATTTCAGGGGCAGAGAGTTCCGGGGCTGGAGGAGTTGCAGGAGCAGAGTTTTCGGGCCGGAGAAATAGCAGAGGCGGGGTTTTTGGGCGGAGGAAATTGGCCGGCTAGTGACCCCAGAGAAAACGCAGAGGCTGGGTTTTTGGGTGGAGGAAATTTGCCGGTTAGTGACCCGAACCCTGATCTGTATTTAGGTTTTAATTTTTTTTTAGCTGTCTTGCAATTCATATGTTTATTTATAGATTTTTTTAAAACATTTTCCACATTACCAAATTAGACCAGAAATTTATCAGTTAGGATTGAATAAATTTATCAGTTAGGAAGCACAAGCTGATGAACCAGCTAGAAATAAAAATATGGTTATGGTACAGGAACTTCTTTTCCTCGTCTAACCCAATCACAAACATCTGAACCCTAGTTACTAATTGGATCAAGAAACTCGTGATCCTCTCTGTACGTATTTGCTTGGATTAATTTCATGAACTATTTGTCCTACTGCTGGGAAAACCATCAGAATATGCAACCACTACTGCCATTGATGCTGCTTCTCTAGTAGCTGCCCTTGCTTTCCCTTTGCATTTGACCCTGTACCAGCAGCATCATACTTGATCCGGCAGGGGAGAGACGATCCGGTCGAACCCTTTCTTTATGTAATGGGGAGGGCAATCTGCTTGCTATGGTTTAGCTTTCTCCTTTCTTTCGCAGAAGCAGAACCTTCTTTCTGGCTATGCTTTAGCTACCTCCATATATTGATGCAGGTGTTAGCAAAGGGTGCGTTGAGAGCCGATCCCGTCGAACCCTTCTTTCTTTTCTGAAGCAAACCACTGTAACAACAGAATAGACAACCACTGCCATTCAACCCTTTCATTTCTGAAGCAAACCGCTAAAGCCATTGATGCTGTTTCTCTAGCAGCTAGACTCGAACCCTTTCTTAGGTATCAGGGATATCCTGAGTGTGGTAGTGATCTAGCATTTATTGGGAGTTATATTCCCAATAGTTTCTCGAACCCGTTCTCCGATTTCTTCTTGGAATAACTCGTTATCATTTTTTAATGTTTCTACATTTGGTCCAACTTTTTGTTATTTAAGCTCTTGAAATAACTTATTAACATCTCTGGTCCGACTTATTGTGATTTAAGCTTTTCTCTGTTTTCTTCTTCCAATAATTCATTATATTTTTTAATTTTTATAATGTTTTATATCAGGGAAACCGTGACTGCTTTTTTATCTTGTCCATCAAGCACCATTTAATTTCATATCTGAACTGAAGGTGAAGGGTTCTTTGAATCTCATTTAATTTTATATTTCATATCTAAGCTCTTTTCTAATGGCTTTGCTCTTTATATAATTTTACTCATCGTTTGATATCCTCTCTATCAATATCAATTAGGTTTAATATTCAGTGCTATATTCTCTGTTGGCCTGTTTATGATATATTCGGATTGTTTGTTATCATTCAGAGTATTATATTCTTTTGTATTCAGGGTTTATTTTTTTTTATCTGTATTGCAATTCATATGCTTTATATTTAGATATTATTTGTCACTTGAGCAAATTCTAGCAGAAATTGAATAAATTAAGTATAAGCACAAACCGATGAGACCCTAGGTACATATGGGTATAGCCTTTCCACTAAGACCTAAGGATATGGTAGAGGAACTTCTCTTCCATCTCATCTCTATTATGTCGTAATTGGATCAAGAAACTCATAATCTTCACTTCGAATTTCTGGAACTGCATATCTATCTCTTTCTATGTGTCTGTTTGGACCAATTGCACCAACTACTTGTCATACTGTTGGGCAAACCAATATACAACCAATGGAAGCTCAAGTTATTTAATAGGACCTTTTTCTCCATATTTGATAGTGAAATCGTAATATGGTAGTTTCTTTAAAGAGTAACTAGATATGAAAGTGCGTATAAAAATCGTAGTATGGTACTCAACTACGTAAACAAAGTGCATATAAAATCAATAACCCTTATTTCAGGTTGTTAGGATTGTATGTCCAGATTGGTATTATTGACTATACATGCATCTATATATATGACCATAAATTGAAGATAGAATCATAGAATTTCTCCACTGAGAAATAAATATGTGGTTATAGTACAAGATTTTTTCTTCCATCTCATCTCTAACCCAATCATAAACATCTGAATCCTAATTGGGTAGTTATTGGATCAAATACTCGTAATATTCACCGTGAATTTCTGGAACCGCATCTCTCTGTATGTATCTTTTCCATTTAATCTCTGACCCAATCACAAACATCTGAATCCCAATTACGTAGTTATTGGATCAAAAACTCGTAATATTCACCATGAATTTCTGGAACTGCATCTCTCTGTATATGTCTGTTTGGACCAATGGCAGCAACTACTTTTCCTACTGTTGGGCAATCCAATAAACAACCACAGCCATTGATGCTGCCTCTCTAGTAGCTACCCTCGCTTCTTTAGTAGCTGGTATTGGTATTGGGTGAAGTGTTGATGGGCTTGGTTTTATATTACTCTGGCAATATAAATGGAATTACAGGTTACCATTGAAAGTTTAAGTCATTTAGTAGGACCTTTTTCTTCAGAACGGGTAGCGAAATCGTCACAGGGTAGTTTCTTTAAAAAGTAACTAGATAAAGAAAGGGCAATAGGTAGTTCATGTAAAAAGTAATAGATAAAGAAAGTGCATATAACATCAATAGCTCTTATTCCAAGAAGGTAGGGTTGTAAGTCCAATTGGTATTATTCATTAATATTATTCATTAATTTAGTGTAATCCTGGCCTAAGTGAATATATAAATTATAAAGTGAACTTATAAATAGGTATGAGTATAAATGTATTTAAAGTTTAAATTGATGTTTTTAGTGGTCCCATTCAATGTGCACATTTGTTTGTTAACTATTTTTTATTCCAATTTCATTTCAGGTGATTCTCATTTATTAAAATGTCTTATTATTAATGTTTTTTGTTGTTGTTGTGTCCTTTTATGCAGTTAAAGGACATACAATATTGAGTTAGAAATACAAGGAGGATGGAAAGTGATATTAAAGAAGTGTACCGGAGTTAAATTAGGAGTAGATAGATAAATATGTAAGCTTATGATATATATAAGCTTATGATATATAATTTTACGTATTTATCCCTAAATCATGTTTAGGGAAAACCCAAGACTCCATATTTAATAAAATCAGTATTCATTTTTGAGGGAGGGGTATTCCCTTCCCTAAAGCCCTCATCAAAACCATGGCCATGGTTATTGGTGAGGATTGTTGTTGTCGTTTTATTTTTTATTTTTATTTTTTAAATTTATGCATTGTATTACTTAATGGATGTAGTAATAATTGGAAATTGATAATAACAATAATAATAACTTCTCATAAAATTTATTGAAAACTCAAGTTGAAAAAATTAATTAGATTATTTTAGAACTTAATTGTGAATAATAATATATATTTTTATCTTGTTTTGGAAATCAGTTTTATAACTATTTGTATTTTTAAATTTATAGTATATGTGTTAATTAATTGATACTTTTATGATAATGTTATAGTTTTTTGAAAAATAAAATCATTTTACAAACCTTTTCAATCAACCTACATGTTAAGAATATAAATGACTAAAAATATCACAATACATTTCAAAGCACTTACAATAATCATAATTTTTTTTCCACTTTTATAATAATTACTTGTGTTTTAATATTATGGTTTTAAATTTACAGTATATGTGTTAATTAATTGATATTTTTATGATAATGTTATGGTTTCTTGAAAAATAAAATCATTTTATAAACGTTTTCAATCAATTTACATTTCAAAAATATAAATGACTCACAATATCACAATACATTTCAAAGCACTTACAATAATCATAATTTTTTTACCACTTTTATAATTATTACTTGTGTTTTAATATTATGGCTTTAAATTTATAGTATATGTGTTAATTAATTGATATTTTATGATGCTGATATAGTTTTTTTGAATAATAAAATCATTTTACAAAAGTTTTCAATCAACCTACATTTCAAAAATCTAAATGGCTAGCAATATCAAAATACATTTCAAAACACTAACATTAATAATAAATTCTTTACAAGCATCTCATGCACCCTACATTTCAGAAACACATCACAAATTTTCCTCTCTATGTAACAGAAAAATATCTTTAATTGAAAACAACTTTTTAAAATTAATAATACAATTTTAATTTATAATGATGGAAGTTTTATTGTTAGTTTATGTGTTGTCTATGTTTTGTTGTTGTTGTAATGTGTAAGTATGAATGTTTGTTTATGTCATGTGTTTGTTTTTGTTGTGTATAATAATTTTACACATGTCTAAAACTATATGTAAAAATTATATTTCAAATCTTATTTGTAAAAATCAGTTGAATGGTGTATCTTTTTGCATTGTATGTGTATTAGTTATATTATTATGTGCTTGTATGTATGTAATAATTTTATTTGCCCATAACATCATGAGCCAACAGTTTTAAGTTATGTTTTTATTTTTATTAATGTTTAATTTAACAAATTCATTTCTTTCGAGAATTATCAAATAGTATTAATATATGATTAATTAATTGATTTTTTATAATAATGTTATAAGAATTTTTAAACAATAAAATAATTTTACAAACACATTTCGAAATATAAATGATTCACAATATCACAATACATTTCAAATCAATGACAATAATTATAAATTAAATATCTTTAATTGAAAATAATATTCTAAAAATTAATCTTAGATAATTTGAAATAAATAAACATTTAAAAATATACTTTATAATGATGGAAGTTTTATTGTTATGTGTCGTACATGTGTGTGTTGAGAAATTTAAATGTTTGTTTCTATCATGTGTGTGTTCGGAAATTTAAATGTTTGTTTCTATCATGTGTGTGTTCCGAAATTTAAATGTTTGTTTCTATCATGTGTGTGTTCCGAAATTTAAATGTTTGTTTCTATCATGTGTGTTCGGAAATTTAAATGTTTGTTTCTATCATGTGCTTGTTGTGTTATGGGTTTGTTTATTTGTTTTGGTTATGTGTATAATAAATTCACATATATATAATACCATATGTAAAAATTATATTTCGAATTTTATTTGTAAAAATAAGGTGAATGTTGTATTTTAAATGTTTGTATTTTTTGCATAATGTGTTTGTTAATTGCAATCTATTTTTATTTGTTTATATGCAATCATTTTGTTTCTTTTGCATATTAATTGATATTTTAATTTATTTTTACAAATTTAATTTTTTGGAGTTTAAAATGGATAAAATAAATAGCAGAAAATATATGATATATTAGAAATATATAATAATCATGAAAATTACAAGACTATGCATAATAACATATGCAAGATTTGCACTTCAATTAGGTGAATGTTTAAATCTATTGACATTGATGTTCAAATATATAATAAATAAGTTTTCTCAAGTTATTAAAATCAATATATTTTAAAAATATATAATATATGAATGAAAATATTTGTATTATATGTTTAATAGTTATATTATTACATGTTTGTATGTGTAATAATTTTATGGATACATAATATCATATTCAAAAAGTTGAATATTGTATTTTAATTTATGTTAATGTTTAATTTAATAAACTTTTTTTTCAAGAACTATCAAATAATAAATGGAGTTGTGTTTAGTTTGACTTTTTAGACTTATTTGGAGGTAAAATTTTGATTTGTGTTATTTAAATTGTTTTTTTTTTAACAGCATATCCACAGCACCCTAAAAAACCCCTAGAGCACTCGGAATGTCCATCAAGCTTGTGATTTCAATAAATTTATGCGGGCTTTTAGAGAAATTAGATGCGCAAAAACATTTCAATAAATTTCTGAAATCAGACTCGAAAAACCCACCAAAAAAACTTCCAAAAAATTTGCACAACTTGATAATAAATATGAAAATACAAATAATTGTGAAGTTAAATGTTGAGTTTTAATTTATATTTTGATTCATTTCAATAATTTCTATCCATAATAACACATACAAGGTTTGTAGTTCTAATGAGTTGAATGTTTAATCTATTTGATATTGATGTTCAATTTAATGGTATAGATTTTTTTCTTTCAAATTTTATAAATCAGTATGCATTAAAAAAAATATGATATATAATTGAGAATGTTTGTCTTATATGTTTATTAGTTTCTTTTCCAAAGGAAAAATCATAATCTTTCATTATGAGGAAAAATTACATGTAGTAGATGCCGAAGACATATGCGATAACTATAGGTTGAGGACCTTTGCAAAATAATGGTTGTTTTAAAAGGTATGGCTTTGCCATTTCCTGTACCAATGTTCATTATGTGTGGCTCTTGATCAGCAGAAATATAAATATATACATATTGATTATAGCTATATATTAACGCAAAAATATTAATATACTTAAGACCTTTCCACCCTACAGTATTCCTGATCTATATATGGTTTGTGATGATACTGATAGATCTCTGATCCTCGCTATTCATCGAATATCCACAAGCCCCGGGGTAGTAGCAAGCCCTCCTTGGAAAGTTTGTCAGCATCTTCATTGTGCTCCCTATATATATGATGACAAGAGGCTGTATTAAAAACTGCTTTGAGATTGAAGACTTCGTCCAAAATATTTTGAAGAGAAATAACATGACAATGGATTTTGTTATTGAACCAATTGATGATGATTTGTGAGTCTCCAAATATCTGTATGGAAGTGCAGTTATGAACAAGTGCAAAATGGAGCAAGTGTGTGAGAGTGATAAGCTCAACAAAATTATTTGTTCTCTCCCCTAATCCTAATTGGACTTTGTAGCAATGCTATTCCGAGAGGTATAACAAGAGACCCCCTCCGTAGCCATGTGGTTGAGTAGCCCCATCAATTGAAAGCCCACAACTGCGATTTATCAATCTGACCAGGGCCCGAGATTTTGTGAGAGTGTGAATTTGCCTCTTCAGGGATGTCATGATAGACTGCCACTGCCTTTGCAATGAGCATTGGCCAGCGGGCGGATTTGTTCTTAAAAATAAGGCGATTCTGGGTGAGCCATAAGGTCCAGCAGATGATTAGAGATAAGCATTGCACTTTTCCTCCCTTGTGAGCTGTAGTCTAATTGTTCCATGCTTGTGAGATAGAAGAACCCTGCCATGCATTTTGCATAGAGAGTTGTTGTGTAACAGCTTGCTAGAAATGAGTAGTAGATGGACAGAGCAAGAACATATGATAGTTAGATTCAAATGCTTGTTTACATAATATACACCAAATCGGGCCGTGTATAGATTTGTGCATAAGGGCTTCACCTGTGGGAGTTTTATTACTTAATACACTCCACATGAAGAGTTGTGCCCGTGGTGGAGTTTTCAACCTCCATATCCGTTGCCACCATGCATTAGTGTGCGTGGGCTTACGGTCCAATAAAAGAGGGTTATAGCCGAGTTTAGGAGTGTATTTCCTGTGCTCTGTTGGGACCCATACTAATACATCAAGGTCCTGATTGAGAGTTACATGTGCTTCAAACAATGCCACTAGATATGAATCCCAGGTATGTTGCCATTGAACAAGAATATTTCAGATCATGTGTTTTTCGCCAACGTTGTCTAAATATGGTACTGTGTTCATGATCAACAATATGCGCAATCGTCGTGATATTCCTGCGATTGAGATAATGAATGAGATCCGGATGCAGTTGGTATTTGTTTCCCCCACCTATCCATGGATCGATACCTAAAGGAACAGATGTTCCATTGTTGATGCGCCAAGCCAAGCCTGCTCTAATGAAAGGCATTGTTTGTAAGATTGCTTTCCATACAATGGATATGCCCCTTCAAGGCCAGTCTTGTAAACAGACCCAGTCTAATGTTTGCTGCGACCAAATGTATTTATGATATGTCATAATCGTCCATAGATTCTTTGTAGTGAGAGGAGACCAACTCATCTTGGCTGCAAAGAGCTTGGGCAAAAATAGGCAGATCTTTTAACCCCCGCACGCCCCCATTTTTTTTGCAAAGCAATATTCTTCCAACTTACCCAAGCAAATGTTTTAACTTCCTTTTGGCCATTCCATAGATATCGGCAGCATAATTGTTGTATACGACTGAGAATTCCCCGAGGAATCTAGGCAAGTGACATCCAATATACTGGGGTGGCTTCCAGTACTGATTTTATCAAGACAAGTCTCCCTGCTCTTGAAAGAAATCTATGGTTCCAAATTTTCAACCTCTTCTCAATTTTAATCACTAACCAGATCTACTCAGCAATCCGATAGTTGTGGGTTTTGATCCGTAAACCTAAGTATTTGAGTCCATCTGAGAGACTATGTGACTGGTAATGAAAATACTGATGGGTTGCTTTGTCCTCTTGTGGGGTGGCATGTGACAGAGTAATAGTAGATTTTGACTGGTTTGCAGCCATGGTTGTAGCTTTTTCGAAGAGGATTAGAATATCACGGAAGGAGGTTGTATCCCTGATGCTGCCATCCAGGAAGATCAAGTCATCATCTACAAAAAGCAGATGTGTGAGGTGGCAGAGTTCGTTCATTCTCACTCCTTTGAGTCTGCCATCCCTTTTTGCAGAGGCGATAAGCCTACTGAGTCCTTCAATCACTAATAGAAACAGAAGAGGAGACAAAGGGCATCCCTGCCGCAGCCCACGTTTGGCATGAAAGAATTGGGATGCCGAGCGATTAATCAAAATGTTGAAGGAAGCTATGTTTATGCAGCAGATAATCTAGTTTGCGAATGCTAAAGGGAACCCTAAGTGGATGAGGATCATCTTGATAAAGAGCCAGTTTACTGAATCAAATGCCTTAGCAAGATCAATCTTAAGGATTATGCTTTTCAGATTCCTAGATTTAATAGAATGGATGGCTTCCTGGGCTGTGCCTATGGCTTCATGGATCTTCCTGTTGTGGAGAAATTCAAATTGCTCAAGGGAAATATGGTGGGAGAGTATGGGACGAAGTTGATTTGCTATGATCTTTGCGATGATTTTGTATAGGGTAGCAGAGTTAGATGGGACGGAAATCATTAAACGATGTAGGTGAGTCAGATTTTGGAATGAGAGCAACGAAGGTGGCGTTGATGGCCTCATACATTCTTCCAGTTGTCCTGCACTCTTCAACAACATTGAGTAGATCATTCCCACTGAGATCAAAGAATGCTAAATAGAATTCAATGGGCCAACCATCCAGGCCAGGGCTTTTATCTTTTTGAAACCATTTTAATGTCATTGCAAGTTCATCTCTAGTGATTGGAGAAGTAATCTCATCTGCCATTTCCTGGTCAACAAATCTTGGGAAGTGCCCTGCTACTTGAATGATCTTAGAAAGGTTTGTAACAGGAGGCTCCTTGAATAGCTGTTGGAAGTGTGATATGCCTAGCTGTGAAAGCTGATGAAAGGTTTTTGCAATACCTCCATCAGGGATGGGAAATTGCCATATAGTATTGGAGGCTTTCCTTCCCTTGGCAAAGTTTTGGAAATACCTAGTGTTCTCATCCCCAGCTTTGAGCCAGATTGTACGGCTCTTGAGTTTCCAAGTTTCCTCTCGTTCCTTCAGGATTCTGGTTCTTTTATTTTCCAGTTCAATCAGGTTTAATTTGGCTTCAACACTTAAGAAACCTTTGTTGTTGTCATCGATAAGGTCCATCAAAGTTGATTCCACAGAGGAGAGGTGATGGATATCCCTTTGATGTTTTTCCTTTGCCCACTTGATAGTGAGCTTCTTGAGCTGAAGAAGATTTTGACAAAATCCCTTGGCCCAAGTGTGACACTGAGAGAGAGAGTTTTGTGTCCAGTAATTGGTGACCAGATCTATGAACGAGGGATCCTGTAGCGAGGATGAGTTGAATTTGAATGGGGCCTTGGGCTTGATTGGCAGACCAGTTATTTCCAGATAGATAGGTGAGTGATCAGAGATGCCTCTGGACCCAACCCACTACCTGCAATGAGATAAACGTTGAATCAACGTATTTTTAATGACAAAACGATCCAGTCTTCTGGCGAGGGCTGCCTTCCCAACCCTTCTATTCCTCCAAATAGGTAGTGGCCTGTTCATAGGAACATTTGTGAGATGGGCTTGTTCAAGGAGATTTTCCATGATATCAGAGAGTGGATCAATCTATGCCGATGATCCCCAAGACTCACTGTATCCAATTAAGAAGTTGAGGTCCCCTCCCAAGATGAAGTTGTCAAGTGAGGACACGGAGAGATTGAGGAGATGATTCCATAAGGCCTCCCGCCCTTAACACGGCCCATATAAATTCATTAGACGGAACTCCATTCCCATCTCCGCAGAGAAAAATCAATACCAATGTACCCCTTCCCTCCCCAAGTTGATTTAGTGTTTACAATACGGGGATTATATCCCAAGGCCAGACCATCTGATCGACCCAAAGTATCAAGAGTGATGAAATCCCACCCCCGACATAAACTCTGCAGAACCCTAGTAATCTATTGAGCTTCCCCAGGGTTTCTTGTAGAAGGATAATATCAACAGGCTCAGCAGTAAATAGTCTGCGGAGGGCTAGTTTTTTGGGAGTGCTAGCTAAACCCCTATAGTTAAAGGAAAGGCATTTCATGGGGGAACCATGTCAAGGGTTTTCTTTGCTCTAAGAACTTGGTCTAATGAGGATTTTCTTCCCGAGATCATCTCAACACCTGCTCGAAGAATTGCATGCAAGAGGTATGATTTGTGCCCCCGTAGGGATTTGATGGATGTTGAGGGGAGAGTCAAGCCAAGGCCAGAGATTGATAGATGTGATTCCCCAATTGATGTGCGCGATCGGAGATTATATGGATGAGGGGGTGCCGAGGCAGGAGGAGGTGGAGAGGAAGAGAGCTCCGAATGGGTAATGGGGGAGGTGGTGGAGTAAACCAGATGGTTAGGGAGAAGTGAGCATTAAATGGATGTAGGAGGGGTGGAATAGTGTAGTGACGATACATTATGCATATGTTGTGCTGGTGCATAAAGAAAATATAGAACAGGGGAAGAGGGAAGAGGAATACCCTCTGAACAAGCCACTTCAGCAGCTGCCTTGGCTCGAGTCAGAGGAGGGGATGGAGGGCCCGAAGGGGTTCCTGTGTCGTGCTGAACCGACCTGCTTCGAGATGGATTTGGAGTGGCCATGGAGTGCTTCCTGATGCTTCACTTTCATTATTGATTTTATGGGGTAGGAAGGTAGGAATTTGTCATTAGATTTATCATACCAGAGTTTGCCAATTTTTCTCCCATCTCTTGTATACATTATTTGTTATA
This sequence comes from Pinus taeda, assembly GCA_000404065.3. Classification (NCBI taxonomy): domain Eukaryota; kingdom Viridiplantae; phylum Streptophyta; class Pinopsida; order Pinales; family Pinaceae; genus Pinus; species Pinus taeda. The sequence goes on from APFE031365161.1 coordinate 20,116, forward strand.
TTTTCTACCTCTTTTTTTCTCTTCCCTATTGGCCTTTATGTTTTCCTTGTTTTTATTCCTTTTTAACCCTTAAAGAATAATATTCATGGATTTTGTAACATTTAAAGTGTTGGTGAACTATTTATCGAGATTGAATGTATGCTTTCGAGATTAATTCCACCTCCTTGTCTAGAACTTTTAATGGGTCCTAATTTTTTTGAGGGTGCTACCATTGATTGTGGAGATAATTTTTCTAGCTATGTTTCATCTATCTCTTCAATGTTTGTAGGTTAATCATGCTCATATAGCATCTACACATCCTATGAGTTGTTTTTTTTGTCTTTCTCATTCCCTCCACTATTTTGAGTAAGAATTTCTTGATTGCTCCTCAAATTGTGATTCTAGCTTTGATGCTCCCACATTTTTTCTTGTTCATTACTAACTTGGTTCTCTTCCAAAATTTAAAGAGCTTCATATATGTTATTTCCATTCACCATATCCATCGATTTGTTCAAAGTTTAGCACATTTTCCACTAGTGGGATGTAAAATCTTATTTTCTTATATTTCCTTGGGTCCTTTCTTGTATCGTGTTGATTAATCACCTTAGCCTATAAAGAAGAGTTATTCAGGCTATAATTTTTTGTATCTCTACTCAAATTTATCCTTATATTGGAATTGTTGGATCTGCATGGGTACCATGATGAGCCTCCTCTAGCCACTCCATTGTGGTAGGAGGGGGTCGATACCCCTCCACTAGATGGCGCCATTTGAAAACCCTAACTATTGTGCTAATTGCTAAAAAAACTAACTCATTATTCCCGCATCCTAAAATGTCTCTGGTGAAATCAAATTCCAAGCAAAGTTGATTTTTCCAACATTATACCCAAACATGAAGGTAACTTATAATGCAATTTATACTATGTACGTGGAAAGATCACAATATAAAATGTATATACTTTTGTTGTGGTGAGTGACTAACACATTAAATAGAGACACCATTAGGTATAGTTTTAACCAATCTTAATGGAGTTGAAATTTGAAACTAGTGACATTTAAAGCCTTTAAGTTCCATCTAATCTACTTTGCTTATATTAAGTTCTTTATTTGCTCTATTTATTTGATTTTTATACACCATAGTTAATATTGTAGGTTTAACTTGGTTTACAAATGAGTAAAATTTACATACTTTTGTTTCTAATGGCTTGGAATCACGATATGTGTGTGTGGGATTTTACATAGTTTTCTAAAATTTGGTTTGATGCAATTGAATCTAGTTTTGGTTCAAAGTTGGTTATATATATGGTTAGCTCAAAGCCCGGTTTTAATTTTTAATTTATGCTCCTAGCAAATCATAAATTGTTTTAGGTTTTACTCCATGAACAAATGCTAATTTGAACTCCTATAATATCCCTAAAATTCAGGAGTATCCCTTGTGCTCCATCTAATATTTACATAATGTACAATTCATGTGGTATCCATGTAAACTTAGCTTCATACATGATATTAAGATACTATATCTATACCTAATTGTAGTGTTACTTACATAAAATAGAAATTCCATTAGATATAGTTTTAGCCAATCTTAATGGAGTTGAAATTTGAAACCAGTGAAAATTAAAGTCCTTAAGTTGCATCTAGATTGGTTTTCTTATATTAAGTTCTTTATTTTCTCTATTTAATTCATGTTTATACACCATAGTTAATATTATAGGTTTAACTCGGTATATAAATGAGTAAACTTTACATATTTTGTTTCTAATGGTTTGGAATCATGTTATCTGTGCACGTGCGCGATTTTATGTATTTTTAAAAAATATGGTTTGATTCAATTTGATATAATTTTGGTTGAAAACTAGTTATGGCTAGCCCAAAGTATGGCTATGATTTTTAAATTATGCTCCTAGCTATTCATAAACAATTTCAGGTTTTATTCCATGAAAGAATGGTTATTTTAACTCCCTTAGTATCCCTTGTGTTGCATCTATTAGTTACATAATGTAGAATTCATGTGGCATCCACGTCAACTTAGCTTCATATATAAAATGAAGATACTACATCTATACCTAATTGTAGTGTTACTTAAGGGGTGGAAGAAGAAGGGTGGCAATCTTATGCCCTAGTTGATAAGTAGAAGTATATTTTTCTTGGGGTTTAGAAGTGGCAATAAAAAATCAAGTAGAAATGTAAGTGTATGGCCTCCTACAAGGTATATTTCAAGCTAAGGCTTTCATTATTTAAAATATAATCATAGTTAGGGATTCTGAAATTATTATCTCCCAATTCATTAAAAAATATATCCTAACGGATGTGAAATTAAAAGAAATTATAAATAGAATAAAACTTCATCTCAAGCATATAAGGGATTAAGTTGTCACTTCCATGTAAATCAACAGACATATTTAATGGCCAACAAAGGAATTGCGAAGCAAGCTAGATCCTTGATTGTAAATGAAAAAGAAGCATGTTTTCTCATATCATAACATATTAATGAGGGCTATAATTGTTGTTATGGATAGACACTAGGTGAACTTGTATAACACAATAAGGCACGCGGGAATTTTGTAGCTAGGTCATTGTATATTTTAGGAGGTAAATTCCAAGCGTGGGATTAGATTAAGACCAGTCTTAGAAAAGAATGATGAGGGAAATCATCATGATAATTCAAGGTGGTGATAGTCCTATTGGGTCGAAGAATTAGTACATTTTTGATAGATTGTTACCGTAGTTTTCGTTTATCCTTTGTAGAAACCCTCATAATTTCCTGGTTCTTATATATTCTTACCATATTTTTCATGAATAGTGGCCATATGAGTGGCAAAAGCATAAAAAGTTAAAAATTCCAATATCTCTATTGTTTTATATGTTTTTCTTTATAAAATTGAGTTAATTTGCAATATTACAGAAACTAACAAATTCCACAAGTCTAACGACAATCTATAGCTACATCCCATATTCGAATGGTTTCCAAAGTAAACATGTTGACTCAAGCACATGGGCATGTGTCGAAACACTCCAGCATGGTGTTCGACCTATTTGGCATAAGAAAAATATCAATAGATGACTATGATGGCCAGGTTAAACTATTAGTCAACCATCGTGTGGCATATGGAACAGAGGTTGAATGCATTAGAACTACTACTTAGCAAAAAAATAACTTCTAGCAAGCGAGATTATCTTCAAGAAGATAAGGATTAACAAGAATAAGTAATGATGTGTCTAATATATCTTCATATGATATGTTGAGTCATCGATGAATCATGGGAATAAAAAATTTAAATGTAACAGGATAGTTGATCATCTCTTATCTCTTCATATTTGTAGCAATTTCTTTCTCACTTAGTTATTATCAAAGAACATTATAAACAGGGTCACTGACAAACAAGTAATATATCTTGTTAATGAAGGAATAATCTTTATATGTGCATTGTTTGCAGTTTAATATTAAGTACTACATCTTACTATCATTGAGATTTTGATGAGAGAATTGCACTAGTAGTAGTAAAGTTTTGGTGTGTTTTAATCTCATGTATCACCTTGAGGGCCCCCTTGTGGTATGCAATACTTGTAGTATAATCTTCTTTACCACACTCTATTTCTACTCTGTTCTTTTTCAATTAGATGCTTTGTTTCTTTTTATAATTAGTTTTATAATTCCACGCACTATGTTTTTTCTCTATTAGAAGAATTTCTACATTTAAAAGAAAGTTTTGATCTCATAACGGTTTTCCACATCTACAGGGAGTGGAATACAGAAGAAAACCTCCTTTCTAAGGAGGGTTTGCAACAAGCTTTGGGCAATTGCCGCATAACTAAAGTGGAAGAGAATCGGATCCGTGTGTTGGATCAACAACCATATAATTTTTTATTTGAATAGTTTGCCAACAAAATGTTTTTATCAACTCTATCATTTGACTTTTGATGGTTTCGTCATAAAAGATTTCATGGTTTTTTTTGGCATTTGGGTTTGAGTAGCTTTTGCTACAATCAACCCAAAGATGGTTTAGTTATATGTTTTATGTGAACATACAGTACTTAGAATGGTTAAATGCATCTACAATTGTAACTTTTTATTGCCTTAACAGAAAGTTCAATTTTTTCCTTGGAAAAGAAGATTAACTGGTCAATTCTAGTTGTTAGTTGTCAAATATCTCACCTATTCGGAGGTCACATGGTCAATTCTCCTCGATGAC
>APFE031365163.1:0-60382 GCA_000404065.3 Pinus taeda
TTTTTACATAACATTGCCTTCCTCTCGAAAGAATGCTTTGTCCTCAAAGCATACGTAACGACGGATGTTGTTGACAAAATGATTCATTCTCCCAAGAAGCTTCTTCTTCGGGTAATTCCTTCCACTTGATCATATATTCCTTGATAGTACGATGTCGAAGCTTTCTTTCTCTAGTAGACAAAATACCTTCTGGTTCTAGAATGACTCTTCCCTCATCATCTAGGGATGGAAGCGTTGTTTGCGCTGATTGATTGTTGCCTAGTGCCCTTTTAAGGCAAAATACATGGAAGATGTTGTGAACACGACTTGTCTCTGGAAGGCTTAAACCATACGCAACTTGGCTAATCTTTTTGTCGATCTGATAAGGTCCATAGAACTTTGGTGCCAATTGGTTTTTTCCTTTCTGTTTTAGGGATAACTGTTTGTATGGTTGGAGCTTGACAAACACCCATTTTCCGACTTCAAACTCTCTTTCGGTTTTGTTGCAGTCTGCTTGTTGCTTCATATGATTCCTTGCATTATTCAAGTTTTCTTTTAATATTTGGATGATTTTTTGGGTTTCTTCGAGTTGATCTTTAATAACAGGTAGATTTGTTTGGACAATCACTAGATCCTTCCATTTCGGGGGTTCATACCCATATAAAGCTTGAAATGGCGTAATTTTTGCTGATGTATGATAAGTGGAATTATACCACCACTCAACAAGATGTAACCATTGAGCCCACTTATTTTGTTTTTGTTGTAGCGTAGCAACGTAGGTAAGCCTTCAAACATTTATTGACAACCTCTGTCTGGCCATCTGTTTGAGGGTGATAAGCGGAACTCATATTTAGGTAGGTTCCTATACGGCTGAACAATTCCTTCCAGAAATTACCCTTGAACTTGGCATCTCTATCACTCACAATGACTTTCGGAAACCGTGTAACTTATATATATTTTTGCAAAATATTTCAGCAATTTCTTTTGCTGAGTATGATTTCTTTATTACCATAAAGGAGCATATTTGGTGAGTCTATCGACTACTACGAAAATCTTGTCCTTGCCTTCAGATACTGGTAATCCTTCGATAAAGTCCATCGAGATTTCTTCCCATTTATGATTTGGAATGTTTAAAGGGTGAAGTAATCCTGATGTTGTAATATTTTCACTTTTATTCCTTTAACATGTGTCACATTCTGCTAGATACTTCTGAATATCGCGATTCATTCCCTTCCAAAAGAAGGATTGACGTGCATTGTAGTAAGTCTTAAAGAATCCTACATGTCCAGTTGACGGTGAGTCATGTGATTCCTTGAGTATCTTAAATTTAAACTTGGAATTTGTATTTAGATAGATTCTTCCCTTGTACCATAGTATATCATTCTTCCACTCAAATTTTGAGTTGTTGGGAAGGTTATTGATTATTGCCGTTATTTCTGGATCCTTGGCATACTCACTTCGAATTTCATTAAGCCACTCAGGAACAATAACCGAAATTGCAAGTAGTGTTGGTTCTTCATCTTTCTTGGATAAGGCGTCTGCTACTACATTGTCTTTACCTCTTTTATGTAGTATTTCCAAGTCAAAAGGGGCAATTTTTTCAATCCATTTTGGTTGTTCTTCGGAAAGTGTTTTTTGTTGAAGGAGATGCTGGAGACTGTTGTGGTCTGTTCGAATGGAAAGCTTACTTCCCAAAAGATATTGCCTCCATTTAGCTAGTGCGTGCATGATAGCGAGCATTTCTTTGTTGTATGTGGATTTGAGGCGTTCTCTTTTGTTGAGCTTCCTACTTTCCAAAGCTATTGGATGTCCTTGTTGCATTAGTACTGCACCTTTACCAAATTCGGAAGCATCACACTCAATGATAAATGGTTTAGAAAAATCTGGTGTTGTTAATATGGGAGCATTAGACATAATTTCCTTTAATTTTTCAAAACACCTTCCTGCTTCCTCATCCCATAGAAACGAATTCTTCTTTAAAAGATTTGTCAGAGGTGTAGTTATATGTGCATAGTTTTTAATAAACCTTCGATAATATCCAATCAAACCGAAGAACCCTCTTAGCTTGGATATATTGATAGGTTTGGTCCATTCTTTTATAGCTTTGATTTTATTAGGGTCCACCTTTATGCTTTCTTGGGATATAATGTGTCCAAGGTATTCTACTTCTTCCTTTCCGAAGGTGCATTTGGATTTTTTTGCATAAAATTGGTGTTCTTTAAGTAGTGTAAGAACTTTGTCCAAATGTTGCAAGTGCTCCTTCCAAGTTTTACTGTAAATTAGAATATCATCAAAGAATACTAATACAAACTTCCTAAGATGTGGACGAAATAATTTGTTCGTAGTTGCTTGAAACGTTGCGGGTGCATTGGTTAATCTAAACGACATTACTTTAAATTCATAGTGACCTTCATGTGTTCGGAATGTCGTTTTTGGTATGTCTTCCAATCTGATTCTAATTTGATAGTAGCCTAATCTTAAGTCCAATTTTGAGAAGTACTTTGCGCCATGTAGCTCGTCCAACATTTTGTTGATAAAGGGAATTGGGAACTTGTTTCTGATTGTTATTTTGTTTAATCCTCTATAATCAATGCATAGCCTAAATGAACCATCCTTCTTTCTTACCAATACCACTGGAGCAGCGTAAGGACTTTTACTTTTCGAGATGATCCCACATTTTAAAAGGTCTTGGATTAATTTATCAATTTCCATTTTTTGTGATGTGGATATCGGTATGGTTTGATGTTGATGGGGTCTAACCCTACCTTGACTTCTATTGTATGCTCAATTTCCCTATTAGGCAGCATCTTTATAGGTAGGTCTTGAAATACTTTTTCATGCTTCTGAATTAGATCTTGTATCTCTAGTGATTCTTCACTCGTCATATTTGCAAATAACATTTCTAATTGGTGACATTGTACTACATAAGCGGGTGCTCCTTTTCGAATCATCTTCATCATCTAAGATGATGATACAATTTGATTCTCTGGTGCTTGGAATCCGTGTAATTTGTACTTCTAACCTCCCCATTTGAATTTTATAAATTGTACTTGATGGTTGGCGGCATAAGTACGTAAATTTCGTAGCCATTGGATACCTAAGACTACATCTACTCCTCCTAATGGTACCATGAAGAACGAAGACTCTAAATTAAAGTCTTGAATCTGCAATTTGACCTTATGGCATTTCCACACCTTTTCAATCTTCTTACCGTCAGCTACCATCACTTTCATGTTTGGTAAGGGAAATGAAAAAATATTGAGTCTCTTTGCCACGATTGCATCTAAAAAATTGTGTGCTCTACCGGAGTCGACGAGAACCACTAGATTGTTCTTCTTTATGTGTCCTTTTAACTTTAAGGTCTGAGGTTGTGATATACCTGTCATAGCTGATAATGACACTTGCAAAATACTTCCATCATCTAATTCTGGTGAGAATTATGGGGCATCTTATGTTTCTTCTATGTCAGAATCTTCACTATTTGAATCATTGGTTGCTTCACAATTATATAGGTTCTTTGGTTCTTTTCCTTTAGCACATCTATGTTTGGGGTCCCACTTCTCACCACAGCGTTTACATTTACCCTATTTTATCCTTTGTGTTTCCACATTAGATTTTTCATCTTCACGACGATGTGGTGGAACATATCTTGTATTGTTTGAGTCCGCATACTAGGGTATTCTTCGTCTCGAATACGTTTTTTCTTATTTTGACCAAAATATTTGTTCAAATTTCTTTTCGGTTGTTTTTGCTTTTCATCTTGCTACTTCTATTGATGTAATGTCATGCATCTCAAGTTCTACTGGTAAATGGGTTTTGAGTCCCGAGATGTATGAATGAATTAGACGAGATTCTGATAACCCAGGTACTCATGTTACTAAGGTCTCCCATTCTTAATTGTATTCATCCACACTTCCCTTTTGTCGTAATTTGATGAGTTTTGAAAAGAACTCTTCTTCCTTTACACCTTGGAATCTTTTAAAGAATGCGTCTTTAAATTTTCTCCAACTAATGACATGTGTTGTATTCTTCCACCACATATACCAATTATATGCCTCCCCTTCCATTTTCATGGATGTGTGCCTGAGCTTTTCGTCATCATCATTGATGTCATATATCTCAAAGTATTCTTCTGCGTTATTTATCCATGCAACATTGTTTTTTTCGTTTCCATCAAATTTAGGCATCTCGACTTTTGCCCTTCTCTAGTATGTCGCTAATGGTTGAGCGAAAAAGGGGTGTTGATTGGTAAAGGTATCCCAGAGTTGCTTGTTTGTAAAAATCACGTTACTCATTTCTTGGTGGGGTGTCGTTGATTTTTTTGGGGATTCAACTTTTTCATGAGAGTCTGTTGATTTCGTTGAATCTGATGAGTTGTGTTCTTGATTTTCCTCATCATCTTGTACTAGTTGTGCGGGTGTATAATTCATCTTTTTACACATAAGCTTTAGCAATGTTAAGGTCTCTTTGTGATCCACTTTTGATTGGACACGATGATTTTCCATCTTTATTTCTATTCGATTTGTCGTATCTTGAAGACTTTTGATTTCGTCAACCTACCCATTAAGCTTGATCTGGAAATCATCTAATCTTTTATTAACTTCATCATTGTTGTTATTTATCTTATGCTCCGCATCAACCAATTTTTTTTGGAAATCCGCCATTGTCATTATCAACATTGAGCGAGTTTGTAGGGGCGTGTATTTATCTACTAGCTTAAATTTTTTTGAATTAAAATAAATTAATTAATTAATTTTTATTTTTTACTTTTAATTATTTATTTAAGGTTTCAAATGACATACGATCGAAGAAAAAAATATATAAAAAAAAAATGACTAGGCGTCACCTTTCGGTCCCGGTCACATCCGTTGATCCTAGCATGACTCATATCTCTGCACAAAAATACCGTGATCACAGGCGGATTATACCAGCTAATTAACAACAGCAAGCTGCCGATTAACAGAACGAGCTTTGCAAGGTGGCGGCTATTACTTGCAGTGCGGCTGTTCTGTCTGTTGATTACCCACACCCACACAAACGCTAGCTTACACCTATGTAGATAAAATATATCCATGCAGATAGAACCCGCCAACAATCTTGGGTCGGCTATGCCCGAATTGAGCCAGGCTCACAGCAACCTTCCTTGGTGGCCTATTGCCCCACGAATAGGCTGCCTACGTCCAGAAAATTGTGTGAAGACTGCTACGAATCCGACTTTGGCAATAAATATTTTTTTTTTCCACCGTCGTTGGGGGAAATGCACATCTATTCCGTCAATACAGTTGTGCACAGTGAGATGCAGCTGGACTGAGCAGACAGCGAAGTCAGCGGATGGACAGCCTAAGAACCGAACCATTCTGATACCAAATGAAGTGGAAAACTTCGTATACGCAGAAATATATATATGTGTGTGTGTGTGTGTGTGTGTGTGTGTGTGTGTATTAATGATTAATTGACTGAAGATTATTGTTTACAGTGGGGGTTCCTAGCTTATATACCGCCATGGACACCCTTTGGGGAAAGGGCATGATCTTATGATCGTGCCCTTTCGTCTAATTAACCTAAAATTAAATAATAACTAATTTTTTATATAATAGTGGTCACTCAAAGAATATATTTCTTCGCCTTTCGCTCTCTCTTCTAGGTCTAACCAAGTTAGGTAACCTAGGGCATCATTTTCCCAAAAATAATTCCCAAGAAAAAGTTTGATCTCCTAGCCTCTCCTGTGCTAGTGTGTCTTCAAGGCCTCCTCCAATTTTGAAGTTATTTTGATGGTGGAGTTGTGAGATAACCCAAGCCCTAGCTCCAAGATCAAACTTTTCCCTAGTCCTCCCAAGGCTAGTAACTCATAGGATCAATTTGACACCTTCAAGTGAAAAATATTGTTTTGATCCTTTCCCCCTCCTTGTCTGGGTTAAGAACATCATTGGTTGCTAGATTCTTCCCCCTTGAGCTAGGTTGGGTCCACTTGGTCTTGTGTGGTCCCACACTTTTGAAAAGTCAAATCTTCAAGAACCATTCAGAAAATCAAGTCCAATAAGGATATTAGGATTGGGAAACTCTTTCATAAGGTATATTCCTCTAACCTAACCCTCAAACCCTCACCTCCTCATCCTAGAAATATTTGTACCTTTCTTAACAAGCAAGTAAGCTTTATCCTTAAAACCATTCTAGGAAAAGGATTATTAGGGTCACTTCACATCCATTGGTTGATTCATCCTTTACAAGTGACCTTCTATATACCAAGTCTCCTCCCATTGGTGAAAGTTCGTAAAGAGTAGGGAGTCTTAGCTGAGGTGATAGTGGGCTAATCCTCCATCGTTTCCCTTTGATCTAGTAATATCCCTTTAGAAGTCCCTTTTAGGCCCCCTGCTAGTTTGGGTGGTAACATTTTGGCATCATTTTCGGGGAGGAAGAAGGCCTACGTCCCTAGTGAATCATTGAGGAATTGATTCATTGATGACATCTATAAAGCATTCCACTGGTGACTCCACTCATTGTCCAAAGCCCTATTTTACTTGACGGTGACAACATTCCTCCTTTAACTAGGGTTGCTACCCAAGATGACCAAGAGTGAAATACACTTGGTTAGTGTCTTTTCCCCTTTAAAATTGAGTGATGATCCAAAACCACTACCTAAAAAATATAACCGATGACTACCCAAGTTCAAAGGGGATACTACTTGGACTGCCCATTGTTTTATTGAGGAATTCTATTGGAAAATGTCCCCAAGAATGATATTTGATGAAGATAGAGCCCCACGAGGGTAGGTGAGTTGGTAATCACAATGCGGTGAAATTCGTTAGAAAGGCGGGCTCCATACTGAAGGTCACGAGTTCAAATCCCCTGGACTAGCCTGGAGCTGTGGAGAGGGGCGGGCGCAGTTCCCAGGGGCTATAGTGGTAGCAGTCAGAATCGACCCCGTGTTACGCGAGTTGCGAGGCTGCTCCAGTTGTCGATTTCTCTGTAATAAAAAAAAAAAAAGATATTTGATGAAGATAGGCTCATGATGCTTTTCGCTCTATCACTTGAGCGATAAGCAATAAATTGGTACCTTAGCCTTCCCCTAACATACATAGAAGACATTGATAACTTTGAAGACCTATTCATGAAGAGGTGGTCATGCAATGCCCAAGGGACCTTTAACATTGAAAAATACTACCAAATAATCAAGGGAATGGAATATGTATGAGAATTCATTCAAAAGATCAATAGGGTAGTCAAAGATATACTTGATCATTTGAAGCGACCTGAAGCCAATATTCTCCATAAGTTCATAAAAGCAGTGGATGCCCACTTCACCTATGTGTTAAGGGATAAGAAACCTTCCACTTTGGTTGAAGCTAAAGAGATATCAATGGAAGTTGAAGAAAACATACATATCTCAAACGTAGATACCAATGACCACCCTAGAGCTAGATTTGAGGTCAAAATGAGAAGTTCAAAGATCAACATGAGGAAACTATCCTTGCTATCCTCAAGAGAATGCATAAGTTCACCGAAGAATCCAATGCACGTGACAAGGTTATCACGAACAAAATCACCACCTTGGAAGGGGCCCAAAAATCTAGTTATATCCCAAAAGGAAAACCTTTTCCCAAAAAGCAAAGTGAAGAAGATAGGCCAAGCTCTTCTCAATTCCCAAACACTTTGGCTCCAACTAACGTTGTTGAGCTACACCCATCAACTGAGGATGAGGAAAGTGAAGGGGAAGAGAGTTAGGATGAACAAACTGATGAGCAGGCTAGCCTTGTGGAATTTGACATCTTCAACATTTTTCTAGGAGGGTCATATACGCATCCTCCCATTAGTGAGGTCTCTCCATGAAATTCCTCCAAAGCAAGATCCCCCGACCAAAGCCAAACCAAAAAAGGATCCTCCGAGAAAGAAAAACATCAAGAAGAAGGAAAAAGGGAAAGAGGTTAAACTTGACATTGACATAGGAGTTGTCATAGGGAGAATGACCATACCCGTTCCTTTGAAAGAGATTGCTAAACTTCCCGATCAACAACAACAAATCAAGAAGTCCCTGGGAATTCAGGAAGAAGAATTACCTGAAGAATTGCAAAACATCCATATTCCTGATGGAAACTCTGGGCACGAACCATTTATGCTCACTGTGGCTATCAATGACCTCTTCTTACACAATTGTATGTTAGACTCAAGGGCTTCCGCGAATATCATGCCTTTAAAAGTTATGAAGCAATTGGGTCTCAGCATCACTTAACCATACAAAAAGGGGTGTGGTTTTAACTCCAAACTTGTGGAAGTGGAAGGTCTTATCAAGGACCTTAAGGTTTCTTTGACTAGGATCCTAATATACCCCTCCCCATGGATGTTATTGTCATTGATATTCCTGATGTGTGGGGGATTTTATTATCTAGGAAATGGGGGGTTACCGTTGGGATTCATGTTCAAATGGATTTATTGTATGCCACCATTCCGCAATCTAATGGAACCTGTTTTATTCTTTATGGGGAACCCACCTACCTTCCTCATGTGATCAAGCCTAGACCATACTATGAAACATGTGAAATTGAAAAGCCTTCTCCTATGCTCCCAGCTCAAGAAGTTTGTATCATCAAGTGACCAATATCTAAATTAAAAAAAAGGTGGAAACCTAAAAAAGAGTATAAGGTTGGGGACTTAGTCTTGGTTGATAGAGATCCAATGTCTGTCAGGGTTCACAGAAAAGTTGGGGAGAATTATTATTACATTGCAAAACTCAATGACAAACTTTGGCTTGATCTGGTCAAATTAAGTCATATCACCTCTTTCCTTGAGACTCAATATTGTATTATATGCATGGTAGAGTAGCATGCATTGCATGTTGAATTTTGCATTAGAACTAACGTCATATGATATTTCTCATGGTAGAATAGATGCATCTTTGCATATTTTATTTTTGTGTTGATTTTATGGCCTAACATTAAGCATGTGCGATCATGAGACACCACGAAAGCATGTTGCCCCGTGTTCTTCATCTATTATATGTGCAGGTAATAGGTCTACGGTAACTAAGAGATTGTTGGAGTTCTTGTGACCTCCCATTCAAGTAGCTTCATCCACGTCTACGAGAGATCACCTCCCAGTGGGAGCCAAATGTTACCCACCATTTTGTGGGTGATATCCTAAGAGAAATTGTTTTCTCCAAGATGGTTCTTAATCGGCAGCCAGTAACCCCTTATAGCCACCAACTAGCTCATTGTGCCATTTCTCCACCACCTGAACCGGTCATGTTCTCCCTTACCCATCTGCCATGATCGTATGTTTGAAGGTGGGCCTCCTAAACCTAAAGGTATGCCTTGTCATTTGGTAATTGAGTATTGTAGTTTGTTTATCATGGAAACTTTTGGGCATGGATTAATGGGGGGATTTGGCGAAAAAAGTGGGCTAGGTTTGTGCCCTTGTCTCTTAGACCCATTTTGGATGTTAACCTTGGATTCTACTCTTGTGGGATCTCTTTTACTGACCACTTGACTTTAGGGATGGTATTTCACAGAAAACCCTAATTTTGGTTGTGTGGTCTCGCTCCCTCATCTGCATATATTACCCCATTTCCACTCATTATTACCTCATTCATCATTTCTCCCACCTAGTTCCACATTCCTCCATTGGCTCCACATTCCTCCAACTCTCCCCTTCCCATTTCCCACACCTTGGGTCAGGCCTAGAATGATGCTTGGAGGTTGATGCAGCTAAAAAGAAACGTAAAAGCATAATTGGCCACATTCAACAGGAAAATGTACCACAAAATGCAACAAATGGTCGGGAAAAACACATTTATCATGTGGGAAATATCCAATACATGAGCTTTACCCCATCAACATGGTCATCAACCTCGTTCCTACAAGTTCTATGAGCCTTCTTCATCATATAGGAACCCATGATTGTCCCAACCCCTGGTGGGCAATGAACTGCCCTACCTTAAAAGGGTGTATCCACTACTACATCTCACACATCATGCCCTTACCCCTTGAGTCCCGAGCAGTTAAATAAAGAAAAATCATAAAAAGGAAAAGGCATATAAAGAAGGGTGGAAAAATCAAGGTCGGGGCACCTCATGTACCACGATTTCTCCCTCCTATACATTATATACCCAAGTGTGGGCTTCCCTTTTATTAGCTACCCTTGTACCCCAGCATGTGGCCCAAGGTTGCCTCTTCTCATCCCTACTCCATTCACCTATTTATCACATACCACCACCTCTTAAAGGGTGTACCTTGGACACATTATCCCCTTCAGAAGTAGAAACCACCTAGTAGGATACTTGGTTAACCCCATTTGGAGTTTGGAGACATTAGCACATCCCAAAGCCCATTATGAAAGGGCAAGCCATTATGAAGTCCCCATCTATGGTCCATGGTTTGTAATCTCTTTTACTCAATTTCTTTGTTGACATGTTGTACGAGAAAGCTAGGGGATGCATTGGATCTTATGCAGGATTGTAGATGGTCTCCATTTTTCGGTTTGGTCTCCCTATACAAAGTCCTAACCCTCTAGAGGGCTACATTTGTCCATATAGGGTGTGTTGAGAGCCATGGGCATCCACAATAGTAGATAGCACTCCATGGATCCTCGAGGATGTTCAGAGATTGCTTGAGATTCACCTATTGGATGAGGAAGATGCACCTAGTTCACCTTTGTCCAACCAGCGCCACAGATGCACCATGCACTTGGTAGCTAACCCATGACTTGTAGGATGATGTGGCATCACCTACGCCATCATCGGAGCCCTTAGAGATGATCTAGAGGCATATTCAACTCATTTGGAGACCAATGAGGTTATTACTGCGCCCCCACACCCACTGGGAGCACCACAAGTTTATTGTTTGGAGAACAAGGGCTAACCCCTTGTCCATCACTTTTGAGGGTCCATTCTTCATTATGGAACCTACAGACCCCACCAGGCCTCTAATCAAACCCTACAACATGTATTATTTACCATTTGACCTCTTAAAAGGCTTATTATTTCATTTGTGAGCTAGTTTGGTGGGCTTGTCACCAAAAGTTAGGTTATTAGCACATTATTTTAGTTTTAGAACTTATGTAGGACTAAGAGGTTAATTCGAAGTCCTCATTAGTATATAAATACAAGTGAGATGAGTTCATTTTCTCATCATCACTTTAGAATGGATCTCTCTTCTCTTTAGAGAATTTCACACTTGTTCTCGGATGAAGAATTGGAGCATGGATGAATTTTGATGTTTGGATTGGAGCATTTTTATCTTGGAGCTTCTTTATTGTCAAATGTTGATGGTTGGATCATAGTTTTTAAAACCAGCCTAGCTAACAGGTTACCAGTCTAACCGGCCAGTCAGCAGGGCCACCGGTTGGAACCGGCTGAAAAACCCAATTAAGGAGGCACTGTGGAGAGAATTTGGCCCTAACCGGTCCTAACTAGCCGGTTTAGGATGGAACCGGCCGATTTGTAGCAAACCGGCTGGTTCCATCCTAAATCGGCCGGTTACCTTCCATGCCCATCGAGGACCCATAGTGCAGCATTTCCAAGGTAGTTTAGGGGTTTTGGAGGGAAATTAAGGAGTCAAACTTGCAGTGCTTCAGGTTGTGAGCGCAATTGATCTGTTTTTTAGTGCATGCACACGAAGAAGAGAAACTGTTTGGAACAAAAACAGTTAAATGATCTTGTTTTCGTGCAATACAACCTTCGACTGAGGAGGAACCACATGATGAACAAAGCACCTGATCTAGATCCCATTATGTTGGACGATATTGATCCAACATCAGAATGGGTGGAGGAGACTGAAGATCCTGTGTTTGAGGCTGATTTTGATATCAACATGGCTTTAGCGAGGCATGAAGCAGATTTTGTGGCGGCATCAAGGAAAGGCAAAGAACCAATGGAAGGCACTAGTCGTGCAAGTCGACAAACTCGTGCTTCCATTAGGTCCACTTCTATTGTTATTGGTGGCATTGCTACTGAGGTTGTAAATCAAGCTGAGGCATCCTCAGACTCTGAACCAGATGATGTCTATGTAGCTCCTGATGATGATCCTGTGGCTAGTAGTTGTGATGAGCTTAATGATTGATCATGTGTACACTGTAGACTTGTAGTAGACCAATGGCCTCATAGCTTGCAGCATTGTTTTTGGACTTTATAGGCCATTTAGAGCCTCATTGCTTATGTATTTTTCTATTTTGCCGATGATGTGTATTGCACTCGGTGCCATTTTGATATATTCACCTTTACATGGTATATAAAAGAGCAAACTTTGCATATTTTATCTCTATTGGCTTGGGATCATGGTTTTAAATCTTAAAAATAGTTTTGTTTCATTAAAAATTAATTATTTAATGTATTTTTCTAAAACCGGTTCATTTAGACCAAATTAGTCCCGGTTAGACCGGTTCTGGTCGGTAAACTGATTCATTAGGTGGACCAGTCCAGTCACTAGTTCCGGTTTTAAAAACATTGGGTTGGATATGTTATATTACATGTAAGTACACACTTTTAATGCTATTCTTGTTTTACTTTTGTCACATGCATTGAATGGGATTTTCGCTTTAATAGGGCTAATTGTTGCATTGCATAATTGCGAATTTGTGGAATTATTGTTTCTTTATAGCATCTCTCAATGTTTGGGCCATGTATGTGAATGAAATCTCGTAAGGAAAATTCCTTCGAGGAATTGATCTTGATAAGCCATCTCCTTTTCCAAGCAAAGTATAAAAGTTTTAAGGTTTCTTCATATTTCCCTAAAGGTTGAGTGAAGAAGTCCTTAAGGCCTTCTTGGCAGAAATACATGGTCCTTTCTCATCATTACCCTAGACTCCATTCTCCCCAAGGATTAAGGCATTGATCCTCCAATAGGTGATCACTCAAAGAATATATTTCTTCACCTTTCCCTCTCTCTTCTAGGTCTAGCCAAGTTGGGTCGGTCACCTAGGGCATCATTTTCCTGAAAAAGTAGCCCAGGAAGAAGCTTGATCTCCTAGCGTCTCCT
This sequence comes from Pinus taeda, assembly GCA_000404065.3. Lineage (NCBI taxonomy): Eukaryota > Viridiplantae > Streptophyta > Pinopsida > Pinales > Pinaceae > Pinus > Pinus taeda. The sequence goes on from APFE031365163.1 coordinate 12,945, forward strand.
ACGATGGGATGTCCTCAAGGCCTCCAATTTTGAAGCTATTTCAATGATGGAGTTGTGAGATAAGCAATGCCCTAGCTCCAAGATCAAACTTTACCCTAGTCCTAAGGCTAGTGCCTCATAGGATCAATTTGACACCTTCAAGTGAAAATTCTTGTTTTTATCATTTCCCCCTCCTTGTCTGGGTTAAGAACATCATTGGTTTTTGGATTATTCCCCCTTAACCTAGGTTGGGTCCATTTGGTCCCGTGTGGTCCCGCACTTTTGAAAAGTCAAATCTTCAAGAACCATTTGGGAAATCAAGTCCAATAAGGATTTTAAGATTGGGAAACTCCTTCATAAGGTATATTCCTCTAACCTAACCCTCAAATCCTCACCTCCTCATCCTAGAAATTATTGTACCTTGCTTAACAAGCAAGTAAGCTCTATCCTTAAAACCCTTCTAGGAAAAGGATTATTAGGGTCACTTCACATCCATTAGTTGATTCATCCTTCACAAGTGACCGTCTATATATGGAGTCTCCTCCCACTAGCGAAATTTCGTAAAGAGTAGGGAGTTTTCGCTGAGGTGGCAGTGAGTTAAGCCTCCACTGTTGCCCTTTGATCTAGCAGTGGCCCTTTAGGAGTCCCGTTTAGGACCCCTGCTAGTTCGAGCAATAACAAGTACACTTCACTTTTCCCCATAGTAAAGATCCCCCCATAAATCTTCACTTTGGAATGTCCTTAAACAAGAAAATTAATAACCAACTAGAGTAGGCAAAATTCTAGCCCTCGTAACCAAGGAAGCACTAAATTCTACATACAGAAAACCAACAATTCGCAAGTCATGCACCCACATCTTCAGTGTTTACATTTATTGTTTTTACAAAGTCATTGATATACTATTACATTACACACATGTACTAATTGTTGTAGATGGTGCACCACGCATTTGTTGTGATTGTAATGGAACCATCAAATGTGCAAATATTTTGTAGCTTTTTCTTAACCTATTTCTATTAAAGATCTTAGAATTACAGCAAAAGCTAAACAATAAATTGTAAAATAATAATCTTATAATCATACGAAATAAATTATAGAATAACAATCTTATATTTAGATGAAAAAATTACAAATATTTATCTTTTGTTATTAAATATAAAATAGAATGATTTTTATATCTTGCAAATGAACATGGCAAGCAAAACCACTTTGCATATAAAACATGATGTTTGATAATCAAATATTGGTTGATGTTCGTTATCTCAAACTCTAGCCTCATTTACTTTGTTCATTGTTGGAGATAAAGTGGAGAACTCTTCTTGCCTTTTGTGAGCATGTCTTGGTAATTTATTTACCAAACTTTTAAGTTTCATGAAAATATAATATAGTGACCTTCAAAGAGGAAGGAGACTATCACCAAGAGGGTTCAAAGAAAGCAAGGTATGGTTTACGTTTCTATCGTGTTTCTTTCATATATCTAGATTATATTTCAAGGTATTAGAGAGGAATGCATCATTGCTTTGCTTCTTTGCTAATAAATTTAATTTGAATTTTCTTGTGGTACCTAGGGTATAGTGTTTTAACCCACCACACACAGAACACCCCCTCCCCTCCCCCCGTCCGCCCCCAACAACGCACCCTTTGAAGTATGAAGTTCCATTGTTTGAAGATGATGCTTCTTCAATAGTTCTAGGAATATTGAAGGACTTCAACACATTAGGTAAAGGACATATTGCTACGTAACTTCAAGAGACCATAGCCCAATGGCAAGGACATCTCTCACTCTTTATTTCTTTAAACATTTTCAACTATTTGTCTTTTCTCGTAAAATTCTAGCGATCTAGGGTTTAATCTTAACATCACTTTCATTACTATATCACAATAGTGAAGTAGGGGTTAACTTTGCTTAAATTTTCAGCACTTGAGTAATTTTCGAAGGTCAATTGGCATCTAATGATTATCTAAAACAGGTCAACCAACTTTATAATGCCTTTGGGGTTCTTACTTCTCTTTTTTTAGAATGCAAATTTCCACAGTTGTAATTCATACTAAGAGAACTTTTATGTAGAAATTGTGTTAATTGTTGTTCAAACGTCTGGCGTTTTGGGTGAACCCTTCACCCATCATAAAGGACATGAAACAAAAAACAAAGATGAAGAGAAAGAGACCAAACCCTTTTAAATGAAATGGTGTCGGGAGAGACGTTGGAGTATGGTCTCCATCTGCGATGAGGGAATTGAGTGAAACGAGGGAGAAGAGAGGCGTCCTGATACCTTTTCAAGAATGTAAGGTTTGTTATTCTCTTCACTAATTTAGCACATAGCTTCTCAAAATTACAAGTCTCAGAGAGACAATCCTCCCCATAGAGGGATAAAATTTTAGAATGCAAATTTCCAAAGTTGTAATTCATAAAGAGAGAACTTTTTTGGAGAAACTGTGTTAATTGTTGTTGAAATGTCTAATGTTTCAAGTGAACCCTTCACCAATCATCAGGGACATGAAGCAAAAAACAAAGATGAAGAGAAAGAGACCAAACCCTTTTAAATGCAATGGTGTTGGGAGAGACGTTGGAGTTTGGTCTCTCCCTGCACTCACATAACTATTTGACTCACTCGTTGGGGGTTCAAATCTTTGCTAGTAAAGGTATTAGAGAGGAATGCGTGATTACTTTGTTTCTTTGCTAATAAATTTAATTTGAATTTCCTTATGGTACTTAGGGTATAGTTCTCTTATTTAAGCTAACACCCCCCAGCAACCCTTGAAGTATGAAGCTCCACTGTTTTTGTTTACCTTTGAAGTGTGAAGCTCCGCTGTTTTTGTTTGATGCTCCTTCAATAATTCTAGGAATATTGCAGAACTTTAGCACATTGGGTAAAGAAGACATTGTTAACTAACTTCGAGATTCCATAGCCCAATAGAAAGGGCATCTCTCACCCTTGATTTATTTGACCACTTTTAATTATTTTTCTTTTCTCGTAAAATTTCAGTGATTTAAGGTTTATCTTAAGATTGGCATCCATTGATTCCTTGAAACAGGTCAACCAACTAGATAATGCCTTTGGGGTTTTATTTCTTTTTTATAATCATTTAAACCTAGGCACTAATGCTCACATAATTATTTGAATCACTCGTTGGAGTTCCAAATCTTTCTTTAAAGACAAAGGGTAAAATCTGAAATGTATATGGTTAAAAGTGCCTTTGTTATTGGGTTAATCTCAATATTAAGGCATTGTTTCCAATACTTTTGTGTTCCTCTAAAATTTAAATAACAAATCAATACCCTAAACCAAAAAACAACCAATAATAGGCTAAACAATTGGCTTTGTAACTATGCTTTATGACTGTTAATGCACAGTTCACAGGAAGATATTGGTCATAGTTTTGCACGACGGTTTTATGCTTGTTGTAGAGGGCATATTCAATGGATCACACACCTAAAATTCATACTAAATGACATAGTGGCGCATTTTATAGGTCTAAATTTCAAACTAAAAGTTGTTGGTACATTCCTTGAGTGTTTTGATAATTTCATATATTTGTTGATGACAATAGATGTACCTTTCATATTGTTTATTTGCTTACTTTTGGCACATTTTTCATGAGTACTTATTTGGTTCAAGTCTTCAACATTGAAATTTAACCTTTGGTAAAATAATATGGATCATAGTTATGATCACATTGAATGGTGAGGGGTAAGAACGTTATTAGTATGACTAAAATATACCACCATTAAAGATGATACCATGGATCCTAATTGCACATTTAAACAACACAAGGCTTTATGTTGTGAATGGAATGAACACACCACCCTCTTCACTATGTGATTCTCAAGCATCGTAAGTATGTGAACATTTGGCATAAATTTTTCTTCACCCCAACACAATATTAAGCAAGCATCTTTTATGAGAAAAAAAATCATGATAAATAAATTTTGGCACTCTTACCCACCAAAATGGGTAACCCCATAGGAGAAAACTTTATCTAATAGCCATCCATCCACCAGGCCCTATCAACCACCATTTAATCATGATATTCCATGTTCCTCTGCCATTTGCATCAACCATGTCCCTCTCACCATCTGACATTTACACATGGATGAAGGTGGCCTACTGTTCAAAAGTTACTTTGATCATTTTGCAATTAGGGGCTTATACTTGAATACTTTAAGCATTTGGTATGGATAACAGAGTGGCCTAAAAGATTGACAAATATTAACCGTATTTTGTTCTCTCACCTTACCTAGGGGTTAATCTTTAGCCCTAGTTTAGTGGGACCTCCCTTGAGGCCCTAGGGTCATAGGAGGGGCACTATTGGCAAAGCCATGATTGAGATAATGAGTTCATTATCCCCTATACCATACTTGTCACTTTCTATTACACATTAAAAGCCTTATATCACATCCATTCTTCAGGTCCACCTTGTCATCGATTCTTCAGGATTTGGCACCTCATGTTTATATTCCTAGAGTCGAGTCGAAAAACAATTGAACTAGAGGTTGATGCAACTAAAAGAATGAAAACATATCATGGCCACAACAAAAGAAAAAGAAGAAAATCAAAATGCAAAATATGGTCAAGATGTAAGATTAGGGCACCGGAAAAAGCCTAGGATGAGCTATACCTTTCTCATTAGCCATCACTCGGATCCTAACCACATCATGCTCCTTTACATCAAGAGGAACCCTTGCATGTCCCAACCCTAATGAGTGATATATTGTCTCATCTTAACGGGTAATAAAACCAGTACATCATTAAGAGAAAGCTCTAACCCTTGAGCTATATGCGTTAATACAACGAATAATCAAGAAGTAAAAGGCACATAAAAAGAGTGGAAAAATCAAGCTAGGCAAGGTAACTCGTGCCTCCATGACTACTCCCTCCTTCACATTTATACACAGGATGTGGACACCCCATCAATTGGTCCCCTTACCAAGGAACTTGGCCGTGAAGCTTTTCCCCTTCACTATCACATATTATACATTAACACCCATTAATTGATGGGTGGACCTAGGAAGTCTCACTTCTCCTTGAGGGCTAGAAGCACCTAATAGGGTTGACCATTAGCCACCTCTACCAAGGGAGGAAACACACGTTTCTGGGACTTCGTCCAGATATCAAAATGTGATCTTTGTTTGAAGTATTAACATGCCCTTAACATTCAAATTTGGTCCACTTAAATGCATACATGATCTTTGTCTCTGATGGATGGTTTCTTTCACTTGAGTTCATGTTGTTTTTGTTAGGTGGCATGCAGCGGCCTAAGCCTTAAGGGCACTCACTCCACAAATACCCAGGCCTTTTCATAAAGAAAGATGGCTTAGCAAATGCGGTGTTGGGAGAGTTAAGCGTCGTGACAGCAGTAGCAAATGCAACATGTCCCAACGCACCCTCAAGACCCAAAACATTGGCTACTTTAACTTGAAACAAAGGATTCTTCATGATGACACCATTGGACCCAATGTGCCCCCAAGTTGGCCTTGACATAACCTGATGGGCAAGACTTGATTCAAAGCCCAGGTGAGGATGGTCTCACATTGAAAGACTAGGGAGGGCTTATTGCTCCTAGAAAATCCCTAACATTGGAGAGAGAAAACCTCATTTTCATAGTGGGAGACCACATGATGGCACCCCAGCTACACTTAGGACCCCAGATGATGATTTGAGGTGGATTTGAGGGCCTTCCCTCAAATTTTGAATGATCCAATCATTTTGACATTTTGGATACCTCGCACACCTTGGCATGGCATTTGAAGCCCTAATTGGGCATGACATCAACATATAAGCGGTTATAGCTCACATGTGTGGGCATTTTGGTCTAATTTGTCATTAACCTAGTGGGTTGGCTTGTAAACCAAGTTCATTTTATGTCAAACTTATTATTAAGGGCTTCATTAAGTTAAAATTACTTGAGGTAGACCTCATATAAGTAGAGGTCACCTCCATTTCATTTTCATCATCACTTTTGTATCAATTCAACCCTCTTAGAGAATTTGGTCTAGCTGAAATTTGTATTGTATCTTGTGGAGATGTGATCTATTGTGGAGTTTTTGCTTATGGAACTATTCTTTAGTTTTGGAGATGTCTTTGGAACAATAAAAGATTGGTTAATCATGCACCTTTCTTGTAAGTATTCTTTTCATTTGAATATGTTTATGGCTATTAAATGGAATGGATATTGTGAGGGTTTCTATGTGCTAGTTATTATTGAAAAAAACTATGAAATCTTGACAATGGTATTTTATGCATTACCCTATTAAGAAATTTTGTGGCAACCCCATGAGTGATTCTTCATATTAAGATCTCCTCATTGACTATGTTCCCTCATAAAATGATAGCTAAGGTTTGAAGCTAGGGTTTCATATTCCCTTCATCCTAGGGTTTAGTCTTTTCTCTCAAGTAAATCCCCCATAAACTCCATCACTCAAGGTCAAACACTAGTCTTATTTGCATTGTTGATCACACGATAAATCATCATCAAACTTACTCTCTCTCATAAATCTTATTTTTAGTCTCTCAAGAAAAGTTGTTAGGGTAGGGTTAGGGTTAGAATTCAACTAGAGTTTATGTGTTGCCTTATGGAAGGGTTCAACACATGGTTGTGAAGTCATCGCCTCAAAACTATCTTGTTCCCATGGCTAATTCCTCCATTCTAGGGCTAATGTCATTTGCACTAGGGAGTGTTTGCCCTAGATAAACCCTAGTTTTGCCCTAGGCTTCAACTTGGGGCTTGTTGAAAGCTTATTGTACTTGAAATTGATCGTACTCATCTATTTCAAGCCTTTTCTCCCCCTTGTGATCATAGGTAAGCTTGTTGACCTTGCCTTTTCTAAAACCCTAGGCCACTCTATGCCCTAATTTAGTGTTTAGAGGATACACGTTGTCTTGTTTGAGCTAGTTGAGCCTTATTCCTAAGTTGTGTATCCTTCTTAAGCCTATCCATGTCACCTCCAAGCCCTAGACTTGATATATCCATTAGGTAACCTAACATAGGGAAGCCTCCCTCGTGGTGAAAGTCCACTAAAGGGCAAGAGGTAGTGGCTCTAGTGACAATGGGCCACACCTCATGGCGTTGTCACTTGTCTAGCACTTGCCTCACAAGACTTATCTAGATTTTGATGCAACACACACTACATAAAGTCTCTTCTTTGAATTATCAGTTAAGATTTGTGCCTTGAGTTTTCAAAACATTAAACAATCTATTTCTGTGATATCTCAGTAGAGAGCATTAACTAATAGAAATTTTCTTATTCAAAAAATGGATTAAATTTCTGGTTGCATATTTCATTCCTAAATCACATACCGGATGCTTTAAGATCATGCATATACATTCTCACACATACTTGAATCTCATTCTACATTGTGAGTTTTGAGCACAGCATTTATAGTTGAGCATCTACATGTTTTGAGACTATATTCACTAGTCTTCTCTGTAATCCGAGGTATTTACATATGCTTCGGAAACTAATTAACTTTTCAACGCATCTGTACTATTATACTTTTAAGTCTTTTAGCACTGCCATTTCAAAGCACTTACAATTTTACTCTGGCATCTCCTTCTGTAGTTTCAAATGTGTTCCTAAGCTGAGAATGCTATGGTTGAACATACACATGGTTGAGATATAGTTGCATCACTTTTGAAGCGCCAGAAAATATATCTAAGCACTATTCGAATCAGCACCCAACTCCTGGGAAATTACTTCTATATTTCATTTTTCATAAACCATTGAGAATAATGGACTTAGACAACCTCACAATTTGCTCACTTTTCTACTTCACCCTGTCCAACATGGGTAGCTTGGACTAGCATTGTTGAACTTCTTGTGACTCTTGAACCTTAGGGAGTTTTCTTACCCTTGAGATATTTGGAGACATCACTCTCAAAGTGAGTTGGTTTGATCTAGTAAAATCTATCTACACTGCTTTCCATCACTGCTCAAGTTCATATATGGATTCTGCCTTTGGGTAGGATTTTCTTAGCCTAACGAATGGAGCAAATCACTAGAATGACTTATTTGCTTGATACACTCTTAGGCTCTCTTCGAATAAGGTTAGGACTTTTCCTCAAAGAGAGATCGAGAGAACAATGTTGACAAGTTAATAATCAAATTTCATAGAATATCAGACTCCATATGAGTTGACTGCCATAAAAGTAGGGCCTATTTTAAGGCAACCCAGGGTTGAACTAGACTTTTGCAATTTGCATGGACAGAGAGGATATGATTAGGAGCATGCAACAAGACACCAAGACCATGCATGTGAATGTGTGCACTCAGTTACCTTTGAGCTCCTAATATCACCAAATGTCAAAACAAGGGGGGAGGGGAGATTCCTATAGAAAACTTTTGACATTGAGAGAGAGAGATTCCTAAAGAAAACTACGTTTTGAAGTTCTTCAAATTCAGTAATGGTAGAAAAATGAAACTTATCATAAAATCTAACACTGATAGGGGTTTAGAAAAAAATATAACTACCATTTAAGAACATACGAGCTCATAGAAATATTCTCAATAACATGAATGCAATACATCCTTGTTATAATTTGTTGTTTTTGAAATGGGCAACTTAAACAAATCAATTTGAAAAAATATGTAAGCCAAGGTGTGATATCCTCACCCTGAGCCTTCTGTACATGACCCAATCATGGTGACTTTCAAGGCATAGTTGCCAAACTGCCAAATAACAATACGGATATAGATACAACACAAAAAAAATGCATATCGAAAAAATCAAATACAACCCAAATACAAGAATATACATCTCACAAATATGAAAGACATGCAGATTTTTTTCAAAATTTTAGAAAATTAAAAAATATAGATAGACAAAATTAAAAAAATCTATGCTATAAAATTATAAACAGTCCAAAAAATTAAACTAGCAACCCTTTTCTATATTTTTGAAAAACACACGATATATTGTAGAATTGAGGCTTCTGTGATCCATCAAAGTTATAAGAGGAGCTTCGGCGAAAATCACATATAGAGAGACTTTTGTCGACGCGTTTCGAACCAACTAGTGTGGTTCATCGTCAGGATTATAAAGAGTTGCAGATATCTAACAATAGGATTAAAAGGAGATTCCCGTCACTAATCCAAAAATTAACACGTGACATTGTGCCCAACAAGAAGGGAGCCAACATCTTTACGAAAACAGCGAGATTGGCAACTAAAAAACCTCGATTCCCCTAATAAGCTAAGAGGGTATGGTTCCTCACGAAAAGCAGCATTCTATTGGTATTTCCGCAAAAAAATCCAATAGCAGAGACCTGAACTGTGTCACAACAATTTGCAGTTATCCTTAATCATCCAAGTGTTCCCAAAGAGAGATACTTTTCAAGAATTGAACTGAAATAATAGTTAAATTCATCCCAAAACCATGTCCAAAATCTTTTGCAGATGAGCATCTCTGAAACACATGCTTAATCATTTCATCCCTATCACAAAACATGTATGCAGTGCTTATGAAACCAAAATTTTGAAGCTTGGTCTTGACAGCCAAGCCTTGCTAGAGCATAAGCCACTCCAATACTCTATGCCAGAAAGAAGATTAAGACTTGTAAATATATCAGCACCTCCTTAACCAACAAGCTTCAAGACTGTCAAGCCCCCACCTCTTGTCAACTGATACGTCTTTACAAGGTCACAAAGGTCCTTTGGTACATTGATGTAGAATGGCTTCCCATTATTCCATCTCCAACTGTCCAAATGGGACCTAACCAGGATTTGGAACCATGAGGATAATGGCATACTAAGAATGACTGTTCAGTGCTTCTGATTTTTCATTTCTCAGTGCCCCTTCCTTGTGTTAATCTTCATTTTTTTCTAAGAATTCCCTACAATAGTGTGTTTATGCTCATACCATACGTTAATAGTACTTACAAACATGACAATATACAATCGTATCTCCTAGCCATACTTCTCCCTCATACGCCAAGGCCTTATATTGTCATATCTTGGAACTAGGCTTTAAAGTGGTTGACCCACTAACTTTAAAAGTTTGTTAACGACTTTAATATGATTTTGTGAAACTATGCTAACCAGATAATGTGAGGCATTCCATGTAGCAAATCTACTATAAGGAGACATGCAAGGAAGATTTTATAGTCGTTCAGGAGACAGATTTTAACAGTGAAATAAACTTGGTTACAAGGGAAGAAATTCATGACGACATTTTGTTTGGTCGTGCAATCCATCGTAAATAATTCACTCTCTATGCATGTTGATAATGTCTGTGTAATACTAGAAAATGGAGAAATGACACTGACAAAATCTTCAGATGGAATGTTCATTCCTCCAATCCATCGTAAATAATTGACGCTCTCTGTGCATGTTAATAATGTCTATGCAATGCCCACGGGGCGGGGCCTGCTGGTGATTGGATGTTCTGTTAAGGCACTCGTTTGTAAAGGTCAGTGGTAACCGGTTCAAACCCCTTGGGTGAGCCCATCAAGTAACTCTGGCTTACCTTGTTTGGTATGGTTTGCAGGCTATTATACCAGGCCAGGAGGATTTTTCTTGGCAGCGGCACAATCTGATCATGGGTGACAGCTATGATTATATGGTTCTGGTTACTGATTTCCCCCCTGATATTATTAAAAATTAAATTAAAGTAAATAATGTCTGCAATACTAGAACATGGAGAAATGAAGCTGACAGAAATTATTCGGATGTAATGTTCATTCCTCCAAACATCATTGTGTCAATACTGAGTACAAAAAGTTGCGTCTCCAACTCGACTTTGACTATTTCTATAGAGCCATTTTACATAGTAAGTTTATGCAATTCCCTCGTGAACTTTGAAATTATCCACTGAATGGAATATTAAACAAGATAAAATTGGTAGGCGCCATGTTTGTAACTAACTACATTAGAAGATCAAGATTTAACAATTGATCTTGAGGATTGTATTGCTCTATGAAACACTACCAACAACAAAATATAAGCTTCAATGTGGTTCTAAAGATATAGTAATGGCCCAAAACTAGAGACCAAATTAAGCTCAACACCTAGTTTGAAAGATACTCAAAACCATGGGAGATAGGCCGTAAGGCTTAAAGGCAATAATCATGCTTACCAGATATGTCTGCACTGTTCAATTATACTCTACTGTTAGAAATCTTTGAAATATATAATAGAGACATATTCTTGTGTACCAAACATTAGCTAAAACGTAGATAGCTGAAGTTTGGCAAAATTATGGTGCTAACATTAGGAAAATATATCTTCGAAGTACCCAAGCAATTAAATATATACAAATAGCAAATATTTCTAGCTAGTGATCATGACAACTATACCTGCAAGAACTACAATTTTCTCTACTGAAGAGGCTATATGGCATCTTGATGAATAAGAAATGTTCTTTCCTTTATAGGGATTAAAATGCATGTCAAACCATGACAATTAAAGGAACAATAGTCAATGAAATAGCAGCTTTTGTATCTTCACAATGCACATAAAGTAGAATATGCTAAATATATCATACAACAATGGACACAAGCTGCTTAAACATATACCTCATGAATAGTATTTATCAAGAAAGGAGTGAGAAATCAGCTCTAATTGAGAAGAAAATTAAATATCATAAGCTAAACTACTGTCCTGTTCTTGAATGATGCTCTGGCCCTGGAAATTTTGTTTCAAAAAATTGGATCACACCCCAATAAAGGTTCATTCAAATCAGCTGTGTGATGCTTGCCGAAAAGAGGGCAGCAAAAATGAGAAGCGGATTTAACTGAGAAACAAACTAATCCAGATTGGGATACTTCACAAAGTAAATGTTAAAGCATTCATTCATCTGGTCTTGGTATTATTCCACATGGTATAAATTCACAGGCCAGGCAGACCTGTAAATTTTTAGCAAAACCACGGGGGTCTTCATGGCTTGTGTTCCAGCCTTATTTGACCGTGCACCATGTGATGAGCAAATAATGAAAGACAGGAATCATTGGGATCTACAAATTTTTGGGTACTTGAAAACTGCAAGCAATTCAGCCTTGCAAACTATAATTTTTTCACTCAAAGGCCGGAAATTCCAGCTCCAACTAGCAGTCTCCGTAATCATCACAAACCTAAAAAAAATTGTTAGCCTGAGGAAATCTCAAGCAGACTCAGATAAAACAGCAGCAACAGAGTTTGATGTATCTGCTTCTTTTTCACCCACTGGACCATCAGTAGGTGAATGGTGCTTGAAGCTAGCTGATTCTTCTAATCTTGAAGATTGACCTTTCACCGCCAATGCCGCCTGTGAATTTTCTGAAGAACTGGATCGAACAAGCATCCTTGGGGGGGAGCTACCTCTTGGATATGGGGCTACTGGTTGTTCAGAAAGTGAAGAAGCGGATGGGCTGTAACTTACACCACCCAATGGATGATCAAACTTGCAAGCAGGACCAAACTTACAAATACCATAACGGCTGTAGAATGTGCACGCTGGTTGATCCTATTACCACAAGAAAAATTTTAAAAAGACAATAAGCAAGTTTGTACATGAAAAACAGGAAAGAAAATACTTTAGTAGCAAATTTGCCTGTTGTATCTGATTTATTTTTATTTTCTGACCAGAATTGACACCAATAAAAAACAACATCCATTAACTAGAAAATTATGCAGGCTATTTCGGCTTCACTTGTCATTTACCTGAGACAAACTACTATGCATTTCTAGAGATGTAGTTAAGAACTCACAGGTCTCAAGGGAAGCCCAATTGGACTAAGCACACATGTTGGTGATTGTGCAACTCTCTCTTTTGGATGATGATATTTGCAGGTAGTTCCAAATTTGCAGTCCCCTGTTTTCATGTAATATTGACAGTCTGGCTGGCCATATCTTTCAGGAAATGATTCTTTCTGTCCAACAGAAGGCTGAGCTTGTACTGTTGGAAGTACCATAGCTGCAGAACCAGCCTGTATAAGTGGAGTAACAGCACTTTGAACACCACTGGCAGAAGAGTCGCTCTGTTGAAATGACTTATACGAAACCCCTGTTCCCAGAGGCTGTTGATGCCTTTCGGGTGATAGCAAGGGACTTAGAGGACCCTGATGCAAAACCACAAAAGTCATCAATGATTGAAAATGTGTCTTAATAGATGATAACTTGCCAATGATAAGTCATCAAATCATACTGGTAATATCAAATTTTAACATGTCTACTAGCAAGCAAAAGTCTAAGTTTTAGTGTTAATTTAATGGTTTCCACAAACCAACCTCCACTTGAAATTCAAAAGCAATAAAAGAAACCCACTTTAAGATAGGAAAAGTCTCCTTTAAAATTGAGGAACTGGCCATTACCTTAAACAATATAAAAACCATTTTTGCAACAAAACAAAGACAGTTCTGCAAAAACTGATGTGCTAGAAGAAAGACGTTAAAAGATTAGCCACCACTAGTTAGTTAAAAGATAAACGTAACTATTATACCAGCTGTGCTGAAGATATATTCTTCTGCACGTTAAGATGTATTAATACCTATGGAAAAACTTGGTTTCTTCACAGGAGGGAAAACGTGAATCAAAAGAAAACAATAACCCTTTTAAAGGATTCATACATGATGAAAACTTAATTATGTCCATTTTTGTATCTTATCATCAAAAACAGTTTGTTGTCAAGGATAAAGTTGAGCAAAGATGTAGGCAAACATATTATTGAGCAAGGCCAAATTAAGTTTTTTGGTTTCATTTTTTAAAAAGCTGCATCTCATATAATCATATTTCATTCCTGCTCACGGAGATACATAATGATAATACATACATGTGAGTTTATCCTCCCAAAATAGGTAACAAGATCCAACATGTTTGCTTTGGCACCCACTCCAAGTCCAATTCTTCCACAAAAATTCATATTGTCAGATGGTTCTGAACAGATAAATCTTATCTGTAAGTCTGTAATTCACCCAAGTGAATCATGGGAGCATCTCCATTAGAGATTCCCAGCAATGCAATTTCCATAAGGAAATGCCCGTTAAGTGTATGGTGACCCATTTTGCTCTTTCCTGCTTGCCTAATCATCCATTTGTCCCTGCCTATCACCCCTTTCCAGTAGGAAGCCACAAAGAGTGGACCAATCCAAGTTATGGGGATACAAAACTGGCATGGATATCTAAAAAAAATTGAAAAAATTTAAATTGATGTCTAAATAAAGCAAAAGTAAAAACACATACTATATATAGAGAGAGAGAGAGATACATATCCATATACAAATTAAAATTCGCCCAAAGGGTTTGGAATCTGGATACAATGGTGATGAGTGTGGAGTTTTTCTTTGTTCCTGTGAGGGCTTTCTTGAAGCCATGGGGTTACCTTGAGGTAGTGGCTGAATGTGCAGTTGCACCTAGAGGTACCATATTAACAATATTTTGACCTGTGCAAACATGAGTGGATCAAAACCCGCACCCATGTCCTTCAACATTAAGCCCAAAGGGGTTGCATTCAATGCTAAGAGTGAGGAGGTTTTCACCATTCAGGAGGATTTAATTCCCAATAGGACTTTTCTTGGAGCCATGGGGTCATCTTGAGATAATGTCAAACATGTGGCTGCAGTGAAGACAAAACATTGCAGTGAGAGCAAGGGCACACAGGCAATGCAAGGACACCAGCAGAAGGGTTTCAACAAAGATTAAAGATCAAGTTCCGGAGAGAAAAATCTTCGCAGCGATTTCCAGAATCTCAGTGACAGAGGGAGATTTATTTTCTGTAGAGAGGCCAAATTTCCAGTTGTGGTGCAAATTGATCAAGGAGGCCGAGTTGCCGGAGGAAGGACCAAAATCCCAGAAGAGGGTCGATTTGCTCAAAGACGTTCGATTTGTCAATGAGAACAAATTTTCCAATGGAGGCCAAGTGAATTACCCAGCTAGTGCGAGTTCTAGGAGGGATGAATTTATCTGTCAAGCCACATGTGTGAACTAGATCGAATAGCCAAAGGGAGGCCGAATTTGATCTGAGGGGTCAAGTTGCTTCCAAGAGGTCAGATAGACATGCAAAAGTGAAGAAAATATTTTTGCCTGAGGTTTGTTATTTTACGGCAACCAATTGTAATATTTTTGCTGAAGAATTAATAATAAAACCCTCATCTGTAGAATTGGTTTTCCCTTTGAGGTTTTTCCAAGGACATTTGTCTGAAAATTTGGTGTTCATTATTTGTCTGTGTGCATAATTTTCTCAGTTCTTGTGGTTATTTATTTTTCAATGAAGTTGCAGTTGTTTTTTATTCAGTATTAGTTAATTGTAGAAGACAAATAATAAAAACAGATAGGTGAAAAATAACCAATACTTGCAACAGTGTTAAAATTTTCACACAGAGAAGAGGGCTAAGCTAGAGCCCTTGTGAGAAAGGGGCGTATTTGTGGGCTTCTATGAGGTCTCAAAGGGTTACTAAGTCTATTTTCTAGGATAAAGGAAAGTGAGACAATTGCGATGTCAGAGTTGATGAGGGTAGGACCTTTATGAGGTCTCATGAGAGACAGCCAACAGGGGTAGAGAATTAGGAGCCAGAGGCTCCTAAGGCTGAGCAAGGACCAGCAACAAGGACACAGCCTGTAAATATGGAGCGAAATGTTCCTTAAAGCTCTACTAGGAGATGGCCAATATGGGCCAAATATACAATGAGGGATGTTAAGGAGCATGTGGAGACACCTAGTAGCACTTTCGGGAAGCGCAGACAACCAGCGAGATTTTCCAGTTATTTGGCCTGGTTGAGCAACATTAGTGAGTCTGAGCCTTCAACTTTTGAGGAGGCTATAAATGAGCAATTCGGCAGGGATGCCATGGTGGAGCATAGATCCATCATAAGGAATGATGTGTGGGACATAGTGCCAAAACCAGAGGGAAAATCTATGGACACTTCTCAATGGGTCTACAATATCAAACATGCAACTGATGGCAGTGTCGAGAAATACAAATCATGGTTTGTGGCGAGAGGGTTCTCCTAGAAGGAGGGAGTGGATTACAAGGAGATATTCATACCTGTTAGGAGATATGCATCTATTAGAGAAGTTATGTCCATTGCTTCACAGATGGGGTGGAGGATACATCAGATGGATGTGAAGACTACTTTCCTCAACAAGGTGATTGAGGAGGAGGTGTATATTGAGCATCTCAGTGCATTGAAGTGCATGGGAGAGAGTCTTATGTACACAGGTTGAAGATGGCTCTTTATGGGTTGAAGCAAGCTTTGCATGCATGGTATGCCAGGGTCAATGGATATCTTCTTTCGGCTTCACCAAGAGTGAGGCGGACTCCAACTTATACTATGTACTTATTGAGGGGGAGCCACTCATCTTGGTAATTTATGTGGACGATCTCTTCTTGCCAGGATTGGAGAAGCCCATAAGGATGTGCAAGGAGGATCTTGCTTCAGAATTCAAGATGAAGGACATCGGCTCGATGCACTACTTTTTGGGATTGGAGGTATGGTAGGGCAAGTATGTAGTTGAGATATTGAAGAGGTTAAAGATAGAGAATTGCAGGTCCATGTCTAAACCAACGATCACTAACTTGAAGAAGTTGACCTTTTCTTAAGGCAAATTGGTGGAGCCCACACTATATAGGCAATTTATCAACTCCTTAATGTGAAAATTTCTGAATCTACACATCAAAAATCTTACTGCAATCACTGGTTTATCACCTCCTACTTGTTCTTTAAGTTCAATAAATTATTTAATTATATAAACAGCGATGAAAACACTTTTGCAGACTACACAATGCACATACATACGAATCATAAACTGAAAATAGAATGAGACAATCACACAAGGAACAGCATTATTTTTGGACAATCGTCCCCGAAAAAACCCAATTCAAGAAACCCAGTGCAGCATTTAGAGGGTTTGTATTATTAAGCACATTTTTTAATACAACTAGGGTGCCAAATCAGGATCACCCAATAGAGAATAAACTCGGCAGAAGTACCTCTATCCAGAGATAGATGAACAAACACCACAGGTGACTGCGTTGTTCCCAGTGTTGGGCAGAGATGGTTGCTCCAAGCTCTGCACTAGAATTGTGTCACCTCCTCTAGGAGTTGTGGCACTGCATTAGAGCTATCCCTCTACGTCACTGTGACACTGCGTCAGAGCTCTCCCTTTGCGTCATTGCGTCAAAGCTCTCCCTCTGCGTCACTACGTCTAAGCGATACTGCATCATTGCGTCAAAGCTCTCCCTCTGCGTCACTACATCAGAGCTCTCCTGCTGCTTCTCTGCCTCTCTACTATGTATTCTCAGGCTTGGTCTAAAGTCCCTCTACCGAATTGCCCCTCTCACTGCAACAGATGACTTGTTCAATTTTCTCAGCAAACCTCGCCCTAGAAAAATCGAACTGACTGGTCTCTCAAGTGTCTCTCCAACTGACCCTCAATTAACGGCTGAGAATAAGTCCCTAATCAATGACTAAGATTAAAACAGACTTGATCCTCGTCACTTAGAAGTTTCTCACCCATATTCTTATTAATACCCATTAATATTTTTATTTTCCTAAGTTTAGACTTAGGAACCCATTAAAAATATTAATTATTTAATAACTCCTCATCCAGGTGGAATTTCTCCAAATGATTTCTAGGTTTTGGAGATCTCATATATTCTATCCCCTCCACAAAATTTCGGAGCTAAAGCACATTCGATGCTACCCAAAATCAACACTCCCTCTTAGCGAGGAATGTGCTCTAGTAACACTTCTCAACAGAAGTACTACACTGATCCCACCACATTGATCCTCTGCGTTGCTGATGCTTTGGCTTGATGCCATCCACTGCACTGTTGCTTCTTGTACTGCTGCCCATGAATCTACCACTGTCGCTGCTACATCTATATTGCAACTCCCTCTCAAAATGTTGCCCATAGCACTACCACTGCTAATTGTTGCACTACAACTCAGTTGCTGAGAAGTAAGCAACTGAAACTTCACCCAAAAACTGACACGCTGGTCAGTCTGGATGGCTCGTGATGTTGAAGCTACCTCTGCTACTAATCTATGCTGACCCTCTGTTGCTACAAACTGCTTTGTGCCTCTGGCACTGCTACAACATCCACTACGCTGCCTCAGACTTTGGCACTCTAGCTCTGCCACTGTCGCTCCATCACAACTCACTCCAGCTGACACCCTTCATTTTGCTACTGTCGTTAAGGGCTCCCATAGTCGTATGTGATCCAACAGTTTGGGCACCTCAAGGATCCTGCCCGACATGCAGTCTTCTCGACTACAACTCCATGGCGTCACACCTCTTCTCCAGAGGCGCATGAGCACTCATGGCACAATCGTCATTCCCGCCTTCCCTGACAGCTTTCACTAGATCAACCTCCAATTCAGAAGCTTCCTCCTTCCCCTTCTTTCGGGGGCACTGAGTGGCATAATGTCCAATTTCCCCACACTTGAAGCATCTGAACTTGGAAATATCCTTCTTCCGCTTCTGTTGCCCTTGCTATCCCAATGATGCGAGATTTGCATCCTCCTCCTCCTCCTTAACCCGGGCTCCTTTGTCGTTACCCGCCGCCCTAGTCAACCTCTTGATCTCTTCTTGTCGAAGAATTGCCCACATCTCCTCCCAACTGGGGAGAGTTGCTCTGCCCAAGATACTTTGGACAAATGTCTTTGAGTCCTCAGTGATTGCATTCAAGGCAGTCCTTGCAATGAACTCAGGATCTGGTATAGACCCCACGGAAGTCAACTGGTCTCTAATCCCTTGCAACCTGAGGAGGAAGGGATCAATCTCTTCTCCCTTCTGCATATGGTACTATCTCAGCTGATCTTCTAATAGCATCTTCCACTGGATGGAAGTGCCTTGGTACAAGGTGCTCAACGTCTCCCACTTCTCCCTTCTTGTTTATTTCTCAACAATGTGTGGTATTACATGATCTTTGACCCTATCTAGGATCATGCACTTGGCCTTCGCTTGGGCCTCCTCGTACTTCTTTAACGGATCAGCATTGACCGAAACAACAACTATTTTCAAGGCATAGTCCTTGATACGTTTTTTTCCAGAACTGCAGACTGCTAGGATCCTAGCCTTCCAGATGACAAAATTGGAATCTCCATCCAATCTGTCCTGATCCCTCAGTCCATTGACTGCCATCTCTGCTCAACAAATATAGGATAGGTTCTCTTCTCCGTCTCATGTTGCTAATCCAGCAAGACTTGGATCTAGATTTCTTTGGCGCAAGAAACCCTCTAAGGAACATGCTCCTCTAGACTCCCTCTGAATCCTGATTTCCTTTATGGAAATCCTCCGGCCAAATGTCGAATCACTCCTCTCTAATCCTCCTTTGCTGCTACAACCTGGATCTAGATTTCTTTGGCTAGAAATTTGTCAAGGCAGTGACTCCCTCTACCTCAGCTCTGTCTCCACAGACATTGTTCTGCACCAATAGCGACAACGTCCCACCAGCTCCTCGAATCGAATCTGCTCTGCTCCCCCAGCCCAGGCAACTGAAGAATCTGAGCTCTTCTGGCTCTACGCAATCACTACGTGAGCTAGATCAGCTCCTCCTGGCCACCGCGTCAGTCCTTCCTGGTCCGAAAAGATGACATGGCTCTGTGTGAGCTTGATCTGCCCCTCTGCTTCTACGCTGACCTAGACAACTAGCGTAGTTACTGTGTGGGCTCTTCCCAGCTACTGTGACACCGTCACCTAGCTCAGAATGCTGACGCAAGCACTACGTAAGCCTCTGCATCACCTCTTTTGCACTGCGTCACTCTCCCTTTGCGTTTCTGGCTCTGGAACAATGTTGTCACTCGATACAGCTGCTTCTCTATGGCAAATTCTCAAGATCTCTCAACTGGTGTCTTCAGTCTCTTATGATCTACAATCCTTTGATACCATGTGAAAATTTCTGAATCTACACATCAGAAATCCTAGTGCAATCACTGGTTTATCATCTCCTACTTGTTCTTTATATTCAACACTATTGCAGACTACACATACATACAGATCATAAACTGAAAATAGAATGAGACAATCACACAAGGGACAACATTATTTTTGGACAATCATCCCCACAAAAACCCAATTCAAGAAACCAGTGCAACATATAGAGGGTTTGTATGATTAAGCAGATTTCTCAATACAACTAGGGTGCCAAATCCAGCTCACCTAATAGAGAATAAACCCAGCAGAAGTACCTCTATCCAGAGACAGATGAACAAACCCCATAGTTGACTACGTTGTTCCCAGTGTTGGGCAGTTATGGCTGCTCCAAGCTCTGCGCTAGAATTTTGTCACCTCCTTTAGGAGTTGTCACTGCAACACTGCGTCAAAGCTCTCCCTCTATGTCACTGCGTCAAAGTTAACCTTCTCCATCACTGCGTCAGAGCTCTCCCTCTGCGTCATTGCGTCAGAGCTCTCCCTCTACATCACTGTGTCAAAACTCTCTTGGTGCTTCTCTGCCTCTCTACTATGTATTCTTGGCCTTGGGCTAAAGTCTCTCTACCGAACTACCCCTCTCACTGCAACAGATCAATGTTCTAATTTCTCGGCAAACCTCGCGCCAGAAAACTCAAACTAACTGATCTCTCAAGTGTCTCTCCCACTAACCCTTAAGCCTCTTCTTATACTTTTCCTATTGATGAATCAACGGTCGAGATTAAGTCCTTAATCAACGGCTAAAATTAAAACAGACTTGATCCTTGTCACTTATAAGTTTCTCACACATATTCTTATTAATACCCATTAATATTTTTATTTTCCGAAGTTCAAACTTAGGAACCCATTAAAAATATTAATTATTTTAATAACTCCTCATCTGGGTGGAATTTCTCCAAACGATTTCTAGGTTTTGGAAATCTCATGTATTCTAGCCCCTCCACCAAATTTCAGAGCTAGAGCACATTCGATGCTACCCAAAATCAACACTAGGTTGGATATTTGTTTTGTTGTGGTCACACTCAGCCAGTTCATGGTGGAGTTGAGACAAGTTCATTAGGTGGCAGCGAAGCATTTGCTGAAGCACCTGCAAGGTATGGTGGACTTTGGAATAAGATATGTCAGAGTTGGTGGAGTGAAGTTGCAGGGATACAAAGATTCTAATTTGGTTGGGAGTGTTGTTGACTAAAAATCCACGTCTAGATGTTGTTGCGGATTGGTATCAGCTATGATCTCGTGGTACAGTCGGAAGCAACAATCAATGGCACTTAGTTCAACAGAGGTAGAGTACATGGCAGCAAGTATGCCAAGTTGTGAGGTTTTGTGGCTTCGCAAGATACTTGCAAGACTATTTGATCTAAACATGGGGCCAACAGTGATTCACTGCGATAATCAGAGTTGCATTAAGCTCTCTGAGAATCTCGTGTTTCATGATCAATCCAAGTATATGAAGATTAGATATCACTTCATCAGAGACATTATCCAAAGAGGTGTTGTAAGATTGGAATACATTTTCACACAGGAACAAATGGCAGATATTCTCACTAAGCCCTTAGTGAAAGGGAAGTTTGTGAAATACCGAAACAAGTTTGGGGTGGTGGAGAATCCCTCCCTTGTGAGGAGGTAGTGTTGAAGAATATGATAGCTTTGGAAGGTATTTTGCATAGACTTGGTGTCCTAGCATGTGGAAGATGATTTATCGCCTCTTTTGGTGTTTGCTTGATGGAGTAAGTGATTTATGTCTCTTTTCCTAAGTCCAACTTAGGAAAAGTACAATAATTGAAGTTAATTAATCATAGTGAACTATTAAGTCATTTTCCAAGGATAAATAATTTAATTATTCAAGTGACTTAGAAATGATCTCAACCACTGATCTCCAAGATCTTCTAGACAGGAGATAAGGGTTAGGGATTTGGGCTTAATGAAGATTATAAAAAGAATCCTTAAGGAGAGGTGAAGAAATAAGAGAGGAGACACAAGAAGAGAAAGTGATTTTCTCTAGTGCGAGTGGCTTAGTAGACTAAAGCATAGAGGAGAAAGATTGCAGGAGGATTCGAGGGCATATCTAGGAAGCCAAATTGTTGAAGATTGCAGGGCCTAGTTGATGAAGTGAGATGGAGTTCGATTTAATTGGAAAGGCTGATTTTCTAGGGCCAAATTTCCTAAGGCGTAGTGGGAACTCAAAGGGAAGGTGCAAGGTCGATTTGCTAGCAAATTGTTGGTCCGAAATTCTCCAAGTCGAGTTCCCTCAAAGGCTAATTTCCAGGAGGCCAAATTCCTTGGGCTGAATTCATCCAGTGGGGGCCAAGTTATAGGTTCCTATAAATGCATTTTTCCTTGTAATTTTTTGTGGGTAAAAAAATCATGATTTTCCAAATTAATGAATGACGGAGAATTTTTGTGAGTATTTATCTATTGCAATGTGTGATTGATCTCTTCTAATTTTTGTTTTATGCTACATATATTTCTAGAGGCTAAAATACCAATGAATTTATTCTTCAATAATTCAAAATTTATTTTGTTAATTAAATAAATTGTTGGGAGTAAATAACTGCCGTAAGAAAATGAATTTGCGCTGCTATAAGAAGATGTTGATAGCTAGCACCCCACAATTTCTCCCCCTCCTCCCGATTTTTTGCATGGAGGAAATAGTAACCACCATCAAAAATACCCACTAGTAAGCCCAGGGATTCAATGGGATTTGATCTAGATGCTTGTGTGAAATTCCACGATAGAGCATCTACCAATCGAGGTAACCCTTTGAGCTTCATCTATAGACATAGAGATAGATAAGCAAGCCTCAAGAGTTAACTCAATCTGTTGAACCATAAGCCAAAAGCATGTTGCCAAGAAGGAGGCCACAGGTCATAGGTTCAAATCCACTCAAGTCGCTCATGGTTACTAGTTGTTATGGTGACTATCGCTTGTGTTGCCCTCCATACAGATATTTAGAGGAAGTGGGGATCTCATGAGGTTTTCCTTGAAAATGCATATACTCTAAATATCTGTATGGAGGGCAACACAAGCGATAGTCACCATAACAACTAGTAACCATGAGCGACTTGAGTGGATTTCAACCTATGACCTATGGCCTCCTTCTTGGCAACATGCTTTTGGCTTATGGTTCAACAGATTGAGTTAACCCTTGAGGTAGCCCAAGGGTTACCTCGACAAATTGTTGCAAATGTTGCTAGGAATTTGGCTAGTTTTGTGCCAAAAAGTGGCCAACTTTAGCACTAGTCTACATCAATGTGTCTACTAGGGATTCCATTCACAAATGTGGTTAAGAATCCCTTGCACTTCCCCACAAGGTTTTCCTTGAAATAAATAAATTAATGAAGCCCAAGGAGTTGGCTCTGTTACAGCTCAAACTAGTAGGGGATCCCTAAAGGGTGAATGCTAGGCCAAGGGCAACAAATGGAGACTTAGCCCACTGTCACTTCAACTAAGCCTCCCTTCTATTTACGGGCTTTCACTAATGGGAGGAGACCCGGTATATTATGGAGTCACCGATGAAGGATAAGTCAATGAAATGATGTGGAGCGACCCAAATAATCCCTTTCCTAAAGAGTTAGAAGGATAGAGCTTGCTTGCTTTCAAAGCAAGGTACAATGTCTCTTAGAGAAAGGAAAGGAAGACTTGAGGGTTAGGTTTATAAGATATGGCTTACGAAGGAATTTCCAAATCCCTAAAATCCTTATTGAAATTGGTATCCCAAATAGTTCTTGAAAAAATGTCTCTTTAAATGAATGGGACAACACGGGACCAAGTGGACCTAGTCTAGGGTAGGGGATAAGAGTATGGCAACCAATGATTGTCTCTAACATGAACAAGGTGTGGAAAATGTATCAAAGAAAGAACATTCACTTAACAGTTTGAATTGATCCAATAGGGTACTAACCTTTGGGGATGCTTGGGCAAGTTTTGATTCCAAAGCTAAGGCTTGGATTTTCTCATAACTACACCATCGGAATGGCTTCAAATTTGGAGGACTTGTGGAAACACCAGCGTGGGAGACCCCAAGAGATAGAACTTTTTGGATGAGTAGTTTATCGGGAAAAGATGCCCTAAGTGACCCAACCTGGCTAGACCTGGAGGAAGGTGAAAAAGATTATGTTTTTAGGTGACAACCTCTTGGTAGATTAGTGCCTTAGTCTTGGGAGAATGGAGTCTATGATGAATATGAGTGAGGATATTTGATTCCCAGTCAAAGAGGCCTCAAGTACACTTCGCTAGCCTTCTACGTCAAGGACAACCAATCTTGCATCTTTTATACTTCGATGTGCAAAGAAGATGGCTTATCAAGGTCAATTCTTTGATAGAATTACCCCTAGGAGATTTCGTTCACATTACATGGCCCATACATTGAGAGAGGAAATAATACAGACAAAATTCCACAACTTTAAGCAATAAATGCACGCAGTAATTAACCCTAGAAATAGAGAAAATCCCAATCCAATGTATATGACAAAGTAAAATAAGAATAACATTAAAAGCATGTACTTACATGTAACAAAATATATCCAACCATCCATAATTAACAAAAGAAAAGCTACAAGAGAAGTTAGACCAATATCGGATATGCACACATCCAAATTCATCCATAAAGCTCCAATTCATCCTCTAGAAAAAGTGTAAAATTCTCAAGAGAGAGAAAAGATCCAATCCAAAGTGATGATGAGCAAATGAACTCATCTCACTGGTATCTATATACAAATTAGGAGTTTGAATTAGCCTCCTTGGCCTACATAAGCCCCAAAATTAAAATGATCAGCAAGTGAACTCATCTCACTTGTATTTATACACAAATTAGGAGTTTCAATCAGCCTCCTTGGCCTACATAAACCCCAAAAAACAAAATAATGTTCTAATAATTCAACTTTTGGTGACAAGCCCACCAAACTAGCTCGTAAATGAAAGAATAAGCCTCTCAAGAGGTCAAATAATAAACTACACATGTCGTAGGGCCCTCTAAGAGCCCTGATGAGGTCCATGGGTGCCAGAATGAAAAATAGGACCCGCAAAAGCAATGGACAAGGGGTTGGCCCCTTGTAATAACCTGTGGTGCTCCAAATGAGATGTGGGGGCACACAAGTGTCCTCATGGGTCTCCAAACAAATCGAAGACGCTTGTAGATTGCCTACAAGGGCTAGGATGATGGTGTAGGTGATGCCACATCATTGGGCAAGTCCTGGATCCTCTGCCAAGTGTATGGTGCAAATCTGGGGCCAACTGGGCATGATGGATCAGGAGCATCTTCCTCATCCAATAAGTGAACCACAAGTAATCTCTAAATGGTTGTAGAGATCCATGGAGTGTTGTCTGCTACTGTGGAGGCCCATGGCTCTCAACACACACCCTACATGTGCCAATGTAGCCCTCTAGAAGATTAGGACCCCATATAGGGAGACCAAACCAAAGATGGAGACCATCTGCAATCCTGCATTAGATCCAATGCATCCCTAGCCTTTTAGCACAACAAGTCATTAGCGAAATCGAGTAAATGAGCTTACCAATCATGGACCACAGGTGGGGACTTCATAATGACCTGCCCTTCCATAATGGGCTTCAGGATGTGCCAATGTCTCCTAAAATCCAAATGGGGTTAACCAATAATCCTCTTAGGTGGTTTCTACCTCTAAAGGGTATAATACAGTTAAGGTACATCCTTCAAAAGGTGGTGGCATGTGACAGATAGGTGAATGAAGTAGGGGATGAGAAGGGACGGTCCTGGGTCACATGTTGGGGTACAAGGGTAGCTAATAAGAGGAAAGCCCACATTTGGGTTTATAATGTATAAAAGGGAGCAATCGTGGTACATGAGGTGCCCCAACCTTGATTTTTCCACCCTTCTTTATATGCCTTTTGCCTTTTTATGATTTTCTTTGATTAACTGCTAGAGGCTCAAGAGGTAAGAGCATGATGTATAAGATATAGCAGTGAATACCCCCTTTTAAGGTGGGGCAGTTCATTGCCCACCAAGGGTTGGTACAATCATGCATTCCTATATGATAAAGGAGGTTTATAGAACCTATAGGAACTAGGGTGATGGCCATGATGATAGGGTAAATCACATGTATTGGCTTTTGCCCACGTGCTAAATGTGTTTGTCCTGACCATTTTTTGGATTTTGTGGTAGATTTCCTGTTGAATGTGGCCAAATATACTTTTATCTTTCCTTTTCGCTGCATCAGCCTCCGAGCTTCATTCCAAGCCATGACCCAAGGTGTGGGCAAGGGGAGGGGCAAGCTAGCCCTATGTGGACCCAGTGGAGTAATGTGGACCAAGGTGGGGGAAATGATGAATGGGGTAGTAATGAGTGGAAAGAGAGTAATATAAGCGGATAAGGGAGCAGGACCACACAACCAAAAATCGGGGTTTCCTGTGAAATACCATCCCTAAAGCCAAATTTTTAGTAGAAGAGATTCAAGATTAATATCCAAAAGGGGTCTAGGGGACAAGAGCACAGACCTAACCCATTCTTTCTGCTGAATCCCCCCATTAATCCATACCCAAAAGTGTCCATGATAAGCAAACTACAATACTCAATTACCAAATGACAAGGCATACAGTTAGGTTCGACAGGCCCACCTTCAGACATACGATCATGGCAAATGGGTGAGGGACCACATGGTTGGCTCAGGTGGCAGAGAAATGGCACAAGGCGCTGCTTGCTACTAGCTAAGGACCATCTTATTGAAAAAAAATATCTCCTAAGGATATCACCCACAAAATGGTGGGTAACAAACTCAAACAATTGTCACTAATGTTGCTATGCATTTGGCTAGTTTCAAGTTGGTAGGTGCCTAAGTCGAATCGCCCTAGTGAGACACACTAGTCTACACACCAATGAGTTTACTAGGGATGCCATACACGAATTTGGGAAAGCATCCCTTAGGTTCTCCCTTTAGGTTTTCCTTGGAAAAAAATATGTGTGTGTGTATATAAAATACAACCCCAAGGATTAGCTTAACTCAAATGGTTGAAGCATCAACATAAAACACATCGTTGACAAAGGGGCCATTGCACAAGTTCAAACCCAATCAAGTCCATGAAAGTTATCAACAATCATTGTGGTTGGCAATTGAGGTACCCTCCGTCCAAATATTATGAGGAATACAAGAGATCTCTCTTTCCTTTGGATATAGATATCAAGTAGGTTTAGCCTAGGTGGTTAGGAGGAATAATGCTTATCCTCCCCATGTAGATTCAATTCCCACAAGTGACATGTTGAGCTCTTAATGAGTATATCATTGTAATGAATTCAAGCCTTGATGTCAACCAACCTTGTGCCCTAAAGATTCTGGGGATTTATATATGTATGTATGTATGCATGTATGTATGTCTATATGTATGGGAACATGCTTTGAGTTTTATAACATCGGTACTTATGAGCGAGCATAATCTTGGAGAGAAACTATCATTGGCATGTTATGGTGGCAACAAAACCATTGAAGATTATAGTTCCAAGGTTGATGCGCTTGCTCAAAGCTTAATAAACATGTTTTATTAAGGCCAAGGCTTTGTGTGTGTAGGTCATTAAATTTATATATACTTCATAGCCCCATTTATATAGGGTATATAATGTATATTTTACACAAACACACATTACAAAGGAAGACACCTTTGCAAAGGATGTTGAATGTAACAATTGATGTTTCCTAGTGTTATTGGTTAAGTCCCTATGTTGCCTTATTCAAACCATGTT
Organism: Pinus taeda; assembly: GCA_000404065.3. Classification (NCBI taxonomy): domain Eukaryota; kingdom Viridiplantae; phylum Streptophyta; class Pinopsida; order Pinales; family Pinaceae; genus Pinus; species Pinus taeda. The sequence continues at coordinate 40,471 of APFE031365163.1, forward strand.
GCCATTGTAGTGCAATATAATTGTGAAGGACGAGAATCATCACAAGTATGGATAAATGGAGTAAGTATCTCCAATCCAAACAATAGTAATAGCCAATAAACAGATATAAATCTCAATAAGAACCTCACATGAAGAAGAAACCCTAAAATTATAACTTGAAAAGGAGTCAAAGCTAGATCACTATGAGTGCAGGGATTTGACATAGAAGTACAATGATTTTCCTTACTCCCATGACCACTAAGGTTTTAGCAACATTCTCTAATAATCAGACATTAAAAGTGTGAAATGTCTCAAAAGTGACTCCCTAAAAGAATTGTTGTCGCAGGTAAGGCTCTCTTATGTTATGGGTAAAACTCAAGATCCTATCATTGCAAGAGATGTACACAATCCCACCAACAACCATTCTCTATTATGCATAATCTCAATGTGCCCATTTCTAGTACTTTGGAAAATAACACGATGACAGAATATTAGCAAGGCAACATGAATGCAAATCGTCGAACTTGAAAAGCAAGTAGTGTGGGTTTTGACTTGGTCCAAAGGAGTAACACATAATAGAATCCAAGGTGGCAACAAGAATCTAAGAAATGGCATGTTATGGAGCCAAGTAGCTACCAAAGCGGCTAGAGGACTCCAAGGGGCTTCCTTGAAACAATAAAAACAAGAGGTAAAGAAAAGTGCAACAAAGTAAAGCTCTAGTCCTGGTGATGACAAATATGGATACAACATCATCATTGAGCAAAAATTTGCATTTGGCTAGATGATGTGCTTAGACATGGTGTTGGGGCTATGTTTATACATTGTCTCACTTGTGTTATTGATATGCTCAATAAATCAGTAGATTGTAACAACAATGAAACACACAAGCAAGATAAATTTTATGCACATTGTATACTCAATATTTCATATATATATAGAGAGAGAGAGAAAGGGGGGGGGGGGGGTGGTGGTAAAAAATTGATGAACATAGAATTTTTTATGAAAAGTTAGCTGAGTGATCATCTTTGACCAAGTCTCCTATGAGATGTACAAAAATAAAATGCAAAGTCAGATGAATGGTCATTTTTTACCAAGTCTCCTATAAGATGTAGAAAATGATCATCTTTGATCAAGTCTTATCATTTCCTTTCTAAGAGAAAATCATCCAAATATCAACTAATGGTACATTCTTTCTAGTGAAGAACATGATAGTCTCCATGAGCCACATAAGTGTGCCTGTTGTATTGACCCATGTGGATACTAGGAGAAGGTTGAAAGAAAAGTTTTTAAACTAGAGTGTGCACTAGGGGCAGAACATATCTTCCAATTGCAGCAAATGAAGAAGGAAAAACTTTCAATACCATCCTTGTTGAAGAACAGACCTAATAGTGGTCTACTAAAGTGCTTGTCCAAAAGATCTAATAGTGGTCTACTAAAGTGCTTGTCCAAAAGATATGATCTTCATATCCTTAGGTTGAGGGGAACCCCAAACAAGGTCATTCATAGAAGGATGTAGCTCAATCTACTTTGTGATTATGGTAAGTGAAGCCTTATTCAAATTAGGATTGAAGTTTCAGTTGAGTGCTTGGAAGTGCACCTCTCCTATTAAGTCTAAACTCTACATAGTAGGTTTTTACATGTTAGGTCCTTAGAAGGGGGGAAGCATCGCAGCAAAACAAAGGGAATGAACTTATGGAGGTCATTTTGCTTGACCGTGGTCCCTCCAAATGGCAAGGAATGAAGAAAAGGTGAACATAGTTGACAAGTCTTATAGAAAGCATTATAGACTACCTTGTGATTGTATTAGTAGGGAGTGCCAAGTATCATATGGAAACTATCAAGTGTAATGTCATAGTCAAGTTTATCAATAAAAGGCTCAATGGAAAAAATGGAAAATCACTTGCAAGTGTTAAGCATTGATGGAAATGTTTCCTTGACCAATCTAGGTTGATATGGTTTGGGATGTTATGTCGTAGGAAGTTATATTTGTCAACAACCACTAAGAAACTAGGGCTTGTTAGCTTCCATTATTGTTGGCATTAAAATGTGAGAAAGGGTTTCTAATTACAACAACAAAAAACTAACAACAAAATATCAACAAATGTTTGAACAAGAAAGTTGTTGCTTGATCAAGCAATTTTGAATGAAAAGAGTTTCCTTCATTTTGTCAACGCAATATTTGACCATGAAAACCAATTGAGGATTGGAGGTAGCAAAAAAACACTAACAATGACATATCAACAAAAGTTTGAATGAGAAAGTTGTTGCTTGATCAAGAAATTGTGAATGAAAAGAGTTTCCTTCATTTTTTCAAAGCAACATCTCGCCATGAAAACTAATGAGTTGAGATTTTTCACATCAATTTCCTATTGTTGAACAGTGTCAATCTCTTCTATCATTTGTCACTACTTAGTGACAAGGGATTTGGCCTTTTTGGCTTACAATGTGCACCATTCCACATTGATATGACTATGCATTTTGCGATAACTCTGGAGCTTCCTTTTTTCATAGCCATAGATAAGAAAAGAATTTTTTTAATGTCGAACAAATGACCACAAAAGTAGGTCAATGGGACTAAAAAGTACAACTAGTATGAAAACAATGTGGGACTATCAGCGCGTCTAGAAAAAGTCAAAAATAATACAAAGAAATAAACCGACATAAGCATAACATCATAACATATGTATAAATGTAGGACAAAGGTATAGTGATACAAAACACGAAGTGAGTTTGTCCAAGAATGTGAAGTGAGTTTGTCCATGAATGGAAAGGGGGTCAACTCAACCCAAGAAACTGTCGAGAGAGAGAGAGAAAGATTGGACGATGGGGCCAATGATGTCAAGGTCTCCCAAGTATAATAGCCAAGGGTGGGGGTGTGAACTAGGCACTAGCCTATTGTCAAGGGTCTTATGGAACCATCGAGGAACCTAGCTACACAATATGTGAGGGGGATGTACAGGCAACAAATACACCTAACATCTGCGGTCGAAAAAAGGAAACTCTAAATGGGTCTCCATATGCTCCTCTAGATTTGGAAGGTAGTCTAACAAGCAGGGCTTGCTCTACTTTGGTTCCATCTAGAGCTAATCTCTCTAATACTATGAAGATGTGTGGCCTAATGTATAGACCAACACCTCCAAACTGGTCTCAATAATATTGAATGATCTCCTAGAGCAAGAGGCTGAAGAAAAATGCAGGTTCTCACCATCCTACTATGTGGTGTGTTCTCGAACTCTGCCTATCATTTATTGCTTTGATCTGACAAATTCAATAGGGAAGTATGAAGTAATTGGTTTGGTCATCCCAAGGTGGGGCACGACATGCAGGAGCTAAGATTTGTGGTTGAAAATCTCCTTGATGAAGAGGGCTAAGCATCTCTAATCCTACTACTGGGAGAAAGTAGAAAGGAAACCTCCCAAGTCCCTATAAAGGCAGTGATAGAAACCTCTAATCTCATAGTATAAGGGGCATCGAAAAATAAGGTGCATCTCCGCCTACAACTTCTAAAGGTGGCACACTAGGCAAATCCTATCAGATTGTGGTAAATGGTGATCTATCTCTATCCAAAGTCGATGGGAGCCGACCCGGAGTTGTTCAAAAGAGATCCCAAGCGAGTGCATCCAATGTTTGCAAGTATAAGGGGGGAAGACAATCATGCTATCACATAGCTCCAAAGAGCGCTCTAGGTAGAAAGACATTTGAGCCTGTTACCCACCATCTTGTCGATGATATCCCTTGGAGAAAAAAATTCTCCAAGATGGTCCTCTACCAATAGCCCCTTTCAGCCACCAGTTGGCTCATTGTGCCTTTTCTCCGCCACCTGAGCAAGCCATGTGGTCCCTCGCCCATCTACCATGATCATATGTTTGAAGGGGGGCCTCTTGAACCAAAAGGTATGCCTTGTCATTTGGTAATTGAGTATTGTAGTTTGCTTATCATGGACACTTTTGGGTATGGATTAATGGGGGGATTCGCTGGAAAGAATGGGTTAGGTCTATGCCCTTGTCCTCTAGATCGCTTTTGGATATTAACCTTGCATTCTAGTCCCGTGAGATCTCTTTTACTAACCATTTGGCTTTAGGGATGGTATATAACAAAAAACCCCGATTTTGGTTGCATGGTCCTGCTCTCTTATCCGCTTATATTACCCCACTTTCCACTCATTATTACCCCATTCATCATCTCTCCCACTTGGGTCCACATTCCTCCACTAGGTCCACATAGGGTTAGCTCGCCCCTTTCCCTTGCCCACACCTTGGGTCGTGGCCTGAAACGATGCCCGGAGGTTGATGCAGCTAAAAAGAAAGATAAAAGCATATATCGCCACATTCAACAAGGAAATGTACCACAAAATGCAAAAGATGGTCGAGACAAACACATTTAGCACATGGGCAAATGCCAATACATGAGCTCTACCCCATCACCCTGGTTCCTACAAGTTCTATGAACCTCCTTCATCATATAGGAACCCATGATTGTCCCAACCCCTAGTCGGCAATGAACCACCTTGCATCATGCTCTTACCCTTTGAGCTTCGAGCAATTAATCAAAGAAATCATGCTCTTACCTTTTAAGCCCCAAGCAGTTAATCAAAGAAATCATCAAAGGGCAAAAGGCATATAAAGAAGGGTGGCAAAATCAAGGACGTGGCACCTCATGTACCACGATTGCTCCCTCCTATACATTATAAACCCAAGTGTGGGCTTCCCTCTTATTATCTACCCTTGTACCCCAGCATGCAACCTAGGGCTGCCCCTTCTCATCCCTTACTTCATTCACCTATCTGTCACATGCCACCACTTTTTGAAGGATGTGCCTTGAATATATTATACCGTTTAGAAGTAGAAACCACCTAATAGGATTCCTAGTTAACCCCATTTGGAGTTTAGGAGACATTGGCACATCCCAAAGCCCATTATGGAAGGGCAGGCCATTATGAAGCCCCCACCTGTGGTCCATGATTGGTAAGCTCATTTACTCGATTTCCATAATGACTTGTTGTACTGGAAGATTAGGGGATGCATTGGATCTTATGCAGGATTATAGATGGTCTCCATCTTGGGTGTGGTCTCCTACGAGGTCCTAATCCTCCAAAGAGCTACAATGGCACATGTAGGGTGTGCGTTGAGAGCCATGGGCCTCCACAGCAGCAAACAACACTCCATGGATCCCCACGTCCATTCAGAGATTGCTCGTGGTTCACTTATTGGACGAGGACAATGCACCTGATGCATCATGCCCAGCTGGCCCCAGATTTGCACCATACACTTGGCAGACGATCTAGGACTTGCACGATGATTTGGCATCACCTACACCATCATCCTAGCCCTTGCAAGCGATCTACAGGCATCTTCGATTTGTTTGGAGACCCATGAGGACACTTGTGTGCCCCTACATGTCATTTGGAGCACCACAAGTTATTACAAGGGACCAACCCCTTATCCATTGCTTTTGAGGGTCCTACTCTTCATTGTGGCACCCATGGACCTCACTAGGCCTCTTAGAGGGCCCCACGACATACATAGATTATTATTTGACCTCTTGAGAGGCTTATTCTTTCACTTATGAGCTAGTTTGGTGGGCTTGTCACCAAAAGCTGAATTATTAGAACATTATTTATTTTTGGGGCTTGTTTAGGCCAAGGAGGCTAATTCGAACTTCTAACTTGTGTATAAATACAAGTGAGATGAGTTCATTTGCTCATCATCACTTTGGATTGGATATTTTCTCTCTTTTGAGAATTTCGCACTTTTTCTAGAGGATGAATTGGAGCTTTATGGATAAATTTTAATGTGTGGATATTGGTCTATCTTCTCTTGGAGCTTCCCTTTTGTCAATTGTGGATGGTTGGATGTATTTTGTTACATGTAAGTGCGTGCTTTTAATGTTATTATTGGACTAGGATTTTCGCTATTTCTAGGGTTAATTGCTACATGCATTCATTGCTTAAAATTGAGGAATTTTGTCTCTATTATAGCGTCTCTCAATGTATGGGCCATGTAATGTGAACAAAATCTCCTAAGGGTAATTCAATCAACGAATTGACCTTGATAAGCCATTTCCTTTGCACACCAAAGTATACAAGTTGCAAGATTGCTTCTCCTTGACCTAAAAGGGCTAGCGAAGTGGTCTTGAGGCCTCCTTGAATGTGAACCAAAGATTCTCACCCATATTCATCATAGACTCCATTCTCCTAAGACTAAGGCACTGATCTACCAAAAGGTGGTCACCTAAAAACATATATTTTTCACCTTTCTCCAGGTCTAGCCAAGTTGGGTCACCTAGGACATCGTTTTCCTGGCAAACTACCCATCCAAAAGGTTTGATCTCTGGCGGTCTCCTACATTGGTGTTTCTTCAAGCCCTCCAAATTTGAGGCCATTATGACAGTGGAGTTGTGAGAAAAGCTAAGCCCTAGCTTCGGGTTCAAACTTTGACCTAGCATCCCCAGAGGCTAGTACCTTATTGGATCAATTCAAACCTTTAAGTGGATACTCTTTCTTTGATCCATTTCCATACATTGTCCAAGTTAAGTATAATCATTGGTTTCCATACTCTTCTCCCCTACCCTAGACTGGGTCCACTTGGTTCTGTGTGGTCCCGTTCCTTTGAAAAGACAATTCTTCAAGAACCATCCAGGATACCAATTTCATATAAAGATTTTAGGGATTGGGAAATTCCTTCATAAGTCATATCCCATAAACCTAACCCTCAAATGCTCCTTTCCTTTCCCTAGAAGACATTGTAAGTTGCTTAGAAAGCAAGCAAGCTCTATCCTTCTAATTCTTCCAGGAAAGGGATTATTCAGGTCACTCCACATCATTTCATTGACTTATCCTTCATTAGTGACTCCATAATACACTGAGTCTCCTCCCATCGGTGAAAGTCCATAAATAGAAGGGAGCCTTACTGAGGTGCCAGTGGGCTAAGTCTCCATTTGTTGCCCTTGGCCTAGTATTTTCCCTTTAGGAATCCCCTTTAGGTCCCTTGCTAGTTTGAGCTGTAACATTTTGGCGTCCTTGCCCGGGACACGAAACGTGTGTTTTATCCCCCGTACGACATATTGACATATCATTATTGGCGACTCCATTGGAAGAATGAAGCCCTAGTTCTCCATTAAACTTCAAACTTAATGCTTGTAGAGTGAAGCAAGCATTTGTTAAGGCAATTTTATTCACCTTGGCGACTCCCATGTCAATAAGGACCCAGCAACATGTTGACCACATATGTTCCCGCCATAGATATGACAGGGACCCCAAGATATCCTTCATCAAAATCCATGAAGAATATGCCAATGTTCGATGGGGATCCACATTTCGCAGCCAAATAAGGTACCTTTCAAAGCAAAATACAACTCAACCTTGTGACCAAATGGAATTATTTTCATATCCATTGCCCCAAGTACCGATTGGCTTGAGTCATGTAAACCTAATAGCATTCATTCTCTTCCAACGTTGAACACGCACTTCTTGTTGCATGAAGGGCCAAGTTTCCAATCTCATGAAGACATATCCCAAATGTTAGATATGGCCCTTTGGGAGGAGGAAGTTATCGAATATGGTTTTATGCTTGAGGAAGAGCCTCTTATTGTTGCATACTTTAATGATAGTGACAAAGAAGAGACTCATGAATTGGAAAACATGTCCTCTAAGGATAATGAGGAAGATCTCAACCCCAAGAGCCCTCAGACATTACAAGAATGGATGATGGAATATGAAAACTCTTGTAGGAAACTAATGGCCACATTTAACTCCCAAGAGATTTTCTCCCACTAATGTGAGCAATCAAAAAGGCTCCGTAACACGAAGAATGAATATAAAGAGAGTCCCACCAATGACCTTCTTCTTGATACATTTTATCAAAATCATGTAGGACATACCTTGGAGATCATTCTTCAGGAACGGATGAAGGGGCAAAAGTCATCCCTGCCTAAAGTAGAGAATGAATGGCGTCCTAACCAACACCAAATATATAGTGGAAGAACGTGAGGATTCTGAGGAAGATGATGATAATCAAATAAACAAAGAATCTATGAGTGACTTTTGGGCTATTGATTGGGGAATTAGGTATGATTATAAGACCCCATGGTTCTGCAAGTCCATAAGGATGAGGTTGGGGAAGAAGAAAATGCCTCACGCCTTCTACATAACAATTTTGGTCCTTATGAAGCCCTTCCTAGTGGTTGGAAAGGTCTTTTCTTTATGTTCCAAGATGATTCAATCAAAGAAGAGCCTTCCAAGATTGTGGGAAATTATGATGACTCTGTATAGAAGAAATTGAGGAAGATGCTTCCCTAGGCCATGCTAGCGATAAAGGGTTTTTCTCCATGTTTGAGTGTTCCTCCCCTACCCTAGAAATAGATGTTTGTGATGATGTTCATTCCCCTAGTCTTGATGAAGAGTTCATTTCCCCTATGAGGAACCAGGAATCATGGTTTTTACCCAATTACGATGATGAGTCCACTTCTTGTTTTCCCAATGACCAAAATAGTATCAGTCTAAATATGTCTGAGTCTTTCACTCCTTCTTACCCTAAGGATGATAGGCCCAAGATAGTTCTTCATCAAAGATTCATATACTTGGTTATTGACATTTCCATCTCCTAGTTGAAGGATCCAATCCAATCCTCTCGACTGGTGCCTTTTCCTTCTTCCAGGGTTCGTTTCTATGGCATATGAGTCTCTTGTTTTCCCACCTCCCTCCCTCGCAACCCCTCATATTATTATTCCCATTGTCAGGGCCGCTGCAAAAATAATCATGGAAGCATGCATTCTTGTATTGATCAATTGACATGTTGGTTGCATTGGGTCTATGATTATACTTAGCACTTGACATTGTATGCCATGAATGTTAGAGTAGGATGCATTACATGTTAATTTCTGCATTAGGAATAACATCATATGATATTTTTCATGATAGATAGATACATATTTGCATATTTTATTTTTTGTTGATTTTATGGCTTAAATATAGCATGTGCAATCATGAGATGTCGCAAAAGCATGTTCCCCTGTGTTTTTCCTGTGAAAATTCCTAGATCTAACAATCTCTGGAATCCTGCTGCAACCAGCTAAATCTACTTCACCTAGATCATAAATTACATTACAAACTTATTTCAGATTTCTTCTTGCAATATTGAAGCAAATTACTGAAGCAACCTACACCAAATTAAATATGATTCTGAAACATAGAAACTGAGCAAGGAAATACAAACGCATAGGACATTGTTATTTTTGGACAATTGTACCCGAAAAAACCCAACTTGGGAAAACCGGTGCAGTAGTGAGGGTTTTATTTTATTATGTAGCAGTGAAATCAGAGAACATCTATAGATGCTCAATTGGCAATCCAAACAACAAGAAAATTTGGCAGAGATATTCCCTAAGCAACCTCGACACTCGTGTTGCCTGCACTCCCATTCCTGCACTTGCATGTCCCTGCATTTGCGCATTCTTGCACTCGCACGTCCCTGCACTCATGCGTTCCTGCATTCGCGAGTTCCTGCACTGGGAATAACTCAGCCTCTTGCTACTGCCTCTCCGAATCTGGGAATCTTCCTCCGGATCACTGTCCCTACCTCTCTACTGCAAAAGATCTCTTTGATCAGAATTTCCTCTAGAGAACTTCTCACTTTAGAAATTTGATCTCTTGATCTCTCGATGTATTTTCCAAATGACCCTCAAGCCCCTTCTTATATCTTTCTGTTGGACAACCAACGGCCTAGATTAACTCCTAATCAAAGGATCAGATCATTTTGACTTGATCTTCGTCTTTTTCTAGAAGATTCACCTACAATTAGATTAATACCCATTAAAAATAAACTTAGAAACTCCATTAAAAATATTAATTATTTTAATATAATTGTCTCTGAGTGGAATTTCCCAAAATGGTTTCTAAGTTCTTTGGAATGCATGTGCCCAAGCCTCCCTGCAAAATTTGAGGCTTAGAGCATATCCGATACTACCCCAAATCAACACTCCCTCTCAGCGAGGAATGTGCTCTAGCAATATACGTTGTTGCATACTGCGTTGACTCTGAATCATCATCCTCTGTGTTCCTGATGTCTGACATGCTATCCACCAACGACTGTGCTATTGTTGCTACTGTACTACTGCCTTTGACACTAACACTGCCAATGTTACATCAGTGCTACAGCTCCCTCTCAAATGTTGCATCTGCTATGTTGCTAGCACTGTCACTGCATCCATACTGCAACTCAATTGCTGAGAGAAGCAACTCAAAACACCAAAAACTGGATAAGTATCTCGTGGATACACCTTAGTGTTGAAAGTATGATTGATGCTAGACCCACATTGTCTTCTAAAGCCACTGTGTTTTTGACGCTCTGCATTGTGCCTCCATGCACTATTGCCTCTATGCTCTACGCTACTCACGTTCTAGCACTACTAACTACTACATCTCTCGAATCAACACTCCATGGCACCAACTGAGAACTCCTACATCCCGCTACTACTGATCATGGGCTCCCGTAGCAAGGTGATAATCCAAGGTGTGGGCCACCCAAGGGTCCTGCCCATTTGTAGTTCTATCGAACTACAGTTCTAAATTAGCCCACCTCCCTCTTGGAGGTATCTTGGCTGTCATAGCGAACTCGTCCTCTTGTTCGATCTTTACAGCTGCAACCTTAGGATCGTGCTTCTCATCCTTGTCCTTTTTCTTCAAAGGACACTGGGATGCAAAGTGGCCCCTCTCACCACATCTGAAACACTTCACCTTAGAGACGTCCTTCTTTCGTCTATGTTGCCCCTGCTTCCGCTACAATGCAAGGGTTTCATTATCCTCCTCCTCTACTTTGGGCTTCGACCCACTGTCACTGCTGCTTCTGTCAAGTTTGACCTTGACCAGGTCTCTCCTCAGCTCTTCTTGTTTTAGAGCTACCCACATCTCGTCCCAATTTGGAAATGTTGCTCTGCCTTGGATACTCTGGACAAAGACTTGCCATTCATCCAAGACAAAATTTAGAGCCAATTCACTAACTCTGAATCCTGTGTATGCCCCGCAGTCGACAACTCATCGCGGGTCTCCTTCAGCTTCTCCCTTCTACATCTGCGCATATCTCAACTTCTATTCCAAGTACATCTTTCATTGCTCGGAAGATCCCTGATACAATGTGGCAAAGGCATCCCACATCTCCTTAGCAGTCCCTCTGCTAGCATTATGACACACCATGTGATCCTTGACTCCATCCAGGATTATCCTCTTGGCCTTTGCCATCTCAGCTCTGTACTTCTTTAGCGGATCTGCATCTGCAGGGACGGCAACCACACTATCAACATATGTCTTGAGGGCATGCTCATCTAGAAGGAAAGACATTCTAGCCTTCCAGATGACATAGTTGAAAGCTTTGTCCAACATGTCCTAATACCTCAAGCCATTGGTTGCCATATCTTCCGAAAATTGTCAAACAACTCCCTCTTTCTCCCTACTACATAGTTTCTAGGCTGTCCTACATACTCCCTAACGGAACTAGTAAGTCTGTTGCTCCTTTGTTGCCCAGCAAATGAGAAATATTGATTTCCTTGGCAAGAAACCACTGAGGAAGTATTCCCTCACTATGCGATCTGCTTCCTCCTTTCGACAGCTTTTCTGCCCAGCACTTAGCTTGCAGAAAACGACATCCCTCTATCTCTACGCTGAGACTCTGCCTCTGCCTTGGCAAATTCTCGATCCGACAATCTTACCTCTCTATCGACTCACTTAGAGAGAGACAACCCCAAAAATATCACCCTCCTGGCTAGAACTGTGCAATCCCTAAGGGGATGCAAACAGTTGCTTGCCGCAGCAAGTTGGCTCTTGGTTCAGTGCTAGATCTGCTCTTCTTGTTTCACATCAAAAGCTCTGATACCATGTGAAAATTCCTAGATCTAACAATCTCTAGAATCCTACTGTAGCCAGTTGAATCTACTTCACCTAGATCATAAATTACGTTACAAACTTATTTCAGATTTCTTCTTGAAATATTGAAGCAAATTACTAAAGCAGTCTACATCAAATTAAATATCATTCTAAAATGTAGAAACTAAGCAAGGAAATACAAACACATAGGGCACTGTTATTTTTGGACAAATGTTCCTAAAAAAAACCTAACCTGGGAAAATCGGTGCAGCAGTGAAGGTTTTATTTTATTATGCAGCAGTGAAATCTGAGTACATCTATGGATTCCCAGCTAGCAATCCAAACAGCAAGAAATTATAGCAGAGATATTCCCTAAGCAACCCCGACACTCGTGTTGCTTTCACTCGCATTCCTGCAGTTGCGCATTCTTGCACTCGCAAGTTCTTGCACTCCGTTCCTGCACTCGCGTCCCTGCACTCGCGTGTTCCTGCACTTGCGAGTCCCTGCGCTTGCGCGTTCCTACACTCGCAAGTTCCTGCACTCGCGAGTTCATGCATTCGTGAGTTCCTGCACTCGAGCGTTCCTGCACTGGGAATAACTCAGCCTCTTACTACTGCCTCTTGTGAAAATTCCTACACTCGAAGAAACCCCTACTGCAGCAATTCTAAATCTACTTCACCTACTTGATTTTTAAATTACATTCATCAAGTTATTCTTCTGAATATTGAAGCAAATTACTTCTGCGGCCTACACTTAATTAAATATTTGATCTCATGAAACAGAAAACAGAGCAAAGAACAAGATACATAGGACACAATAGTCCCGGGAAAAATCCAATGCAGAAAAACCGGTGCAGCAACTCCTAGGGTTTTATTATTATGCAAGAGAAATATCTTAATACAAATCTAGGATGCTCATCTAGCAATCCTTTATAGAGAAAAATACTGGTGGAAAATTTGAGTGAGGTTTACCTCACTTCACCTAGCAGAATTCCGACTGAGTCGGCACAAGATTGGCTAACCTCGGCTATTTCTGCATCAGCCCTGCATCACCTTCTTTGCCCTCTATGTTAGCTCTCCTGGTTGTTCCAGTAGTTCCCGGCAGTTCCAGCAGTTCCTAGTAGTTCTGGCAGTTTCGGTTGTTCCAACAGTTCTGGATTCTGCATGACAGGTAGCTTTTCTGCATCAGCTCTCCCGGTTGTTCTAGTAGTTTCGACTATTCCGACAATTATGAATTCTGAGTGACAAGCAGCTTTTCTGCATCAGCTCTCCCGGCTACCGCGCTACCTCTCTACAAGCTCTCTCCGCCTCTCTATTCTGTATTTTCCGAAAAGCCCTTCTCCCGGATTCTCTCTACCCCTCAGCTGCAAGATCTCCCCAATCGATTTTCCTCCTAAGAACTTCTCACCTCAGAAAATCGATTTCCTCAATCTCTTTGTGTGTGTTTCCAAATGGACCCCAAGCCTCCATTTTATAATTTTCATATTGAGTCTTCAAGGGCCGAGATTAAGTCTCTAATCGACGGCTAAGATTAAAACATGACTTGATCCGCCTTCTAGATCATTCTCACCCATATTTTGATTAATACTCATTAATATTTTAATTTTTCTAAGTTTAGACTTAGGAACTCCATTAAAAATATTAATTATTTTAATAAAATGCAATCCGGGTGGAATTTCACCAAACGGTTTCTGGGTTCTTTAGAACTCATGTGCCTTAGCCTCTCCAACAATTTTTAAGGCTAGAGCACTTCCGATGCTACCAAAAACTAACACCTCTCTGGATCTGGAAATCTTCCTCCAAATCATTGTCCTTGCCCCTCTGCTGCAAAAGATCTCTTCGATCAGAATTTCCTCTAGAGAACTTCTCACTTCAGAAATTCGATCTCTTGATCTTTCGGTGTATTTTCCAAATGACCCTCAAGCTCGTTCTTATATCTTTCTGTTGGACAACCAACGGTCTAAATTAACTCCTAATCAAAGGCTCAGATCATTTTGACTTGATCTTCGTCTTTATCTTGGAAATTCACCCACAATTAGATTAATACCCATTAATATTTTAATTTTCCTAAGTTTAGACTTAAGAACTCCATTAAAAATATTAATTATTTTAATATAATTGTCTCTGGATGGAATTCCCCAAAATGGTTTTTGGGTTCTTTGGAATGCATGTGCCCAACCCTCCCTGCAAAATTTGAGGCTTAGAGCACATCCGATGCTACCCCAAATCAACATTTCCATCTTTTATATGTGCAGGTGACAGGTTTACGATGACCAAGAGATTGTTGGAGTTCTCGTGACTTCCCGTTCGAGTAGCTTTGCCCACTTCCTCAAGAGACCACATTCCAATTGGAGCAAGTGTTACCCACCATTTTGTGGGTGATATCCCTAGGAGAAAAAATTTCTCCAAGATGGTCCTTAGTGTTAGGATATTCCGACACGTAGGAATAGTTAAGTATAACTTGGTCGACAGCACCTTGCAGCCACTAGCTAGCTCAATGTACCTTTTCTCTGCCACTTGAGCCAGCCATGTGATCCATCGCCCATCTGTCATGATTGTATGTTTGAAGGTGGACCTCCCAAACCTAAAGGTATGCCTTGTCATTTGGTAATTGAGTATTGTAATTTGTTTATCATGGACACTTCTAGGTATGGATTAATGGGGATATTCAACGAGAAGAATGGGTTAGGTCTGTGCCCTTGTCCCCTAGACCCCTTTTGGATATTAACCTTGCATTCTAGTCCCATGGGATCTCTTTTACTGACCATTTCGCTTTAGGGATGGTATATCACGGGAAACCCCGATTTTGGTTGCATGGTCCCGCTCTCTTATCCGCTTATATTACCCGCTTTCCACACATTATTACCCCATTCATCATCTCTCCCACTTGGATCCGCATTCCTCCATTGGGTCCACATACGGTTAGCTCACCCCTTCCCCTTGCCCACACCTTAGGTCATGGCCTAAAATCATGCCTGGAGGTTGATGCGGCTAAAACAAAAGATAAAAGCATATTTGGCCACATTCAACAGGGAAATGTACCACAAAATGCAAAAGATGATCGGGACAAACACATTTAGCACGTGGGCAAAAGCCAATACATGAACTCTACCCCATCATCATGGCTATCACCCTAGTCCCTACAAGTTCTATGAACCTCCTTCATCATATAGGAACCCACGATTGTCCCAACCCCTGGTGGGCAATGAACTGCAATACCTTTAAAAGAGGTATTCACTACTATATCTTATTCATCATGCTCTTACCCTTTGAGCCCCTAGCAGTTAATCAAAGAAATCATAAAAGGGAAAAAGGCATATAAAGAAGGGTGGAAAAATCAAGGACGGGGCAACTCATGTACCATGATTGCTCCCTCCTATACATTATAAACCCAAGTGTGGGCTTCCCTCTTATTAGTTACCCTTGTACCCTAGCATGCGACCCAAGGTTGTCCCTTCTCATCCCCTACTTCATTCACCTATTTGTCACATGCCACCACCTTTTGAAGGATGTACCTTGAATATATTATCTGCTTTAGAAGAAGAAACCACCTGATAGCATTCTTCGTTAACTCCATTTGGAGTTTAGGAGACATTGATACATCCAAAAGCCCATTATGGAAGGGCAGACCATTATGAAGTTCACACCTGTGGTCCATGATTAGTAAGCTCATTTACTTGATTTCTCTAATGACTTGTTGTACTGGAAGGCTAGGGGGCACATTGGTTCTTATGCAGGATTGCAGATGGTCCCCATCTTGGGTTTGGTCTCCCTATACGAGGTCCTAATCCTCCAAAGGGCTACATTGGCACATGTAAGGTGTGCATTGAGAGCCATGAGCCGCCACAACAACAGACAACGCTCCATGGATCCCCACAACCATTCAGAGATTTCTCGTGGTTCACTTATTGGACGTGGAAGATGCATGTGATCCATCATAATCAGTTGGCCCCAAATTTGCACCATGCACTTGGAAGACGATCCAGGACTTGCACGATGATGTGGCATCAACTACACCATCATCCTAGCCCTTGCAGGCAATCTATAGGCATCTTCGATTTGTTTGGAGACCCATGAGGACACTTGTGTGCCCCCACATGTCATTTGGAGCACCACAAGTTATTACAAGGGGCCAACCCCTTTCCCACTGCTTTTGAGGGTCCTACTCTTCATTGTGTCACCCATGGACCTCACTAGGCCTCTCAGAGGGCCCTACGGCATGCATAGATTATTATTTGACCTCTTGAGATGCTTATTCTTTCATGTATGAGCTAGTTTGGCGGGCTTGTCACCAAAAGTTGAATTATTAGAACATTATTTTATTTTTGGGGCTTATGTAGGCCAAGGAGGCTAATTCGAACTCCTAGTTTGTGTATAAATACAAGTGAGATGAGTTCATTTGCTCATCATCATTTTGGATTGGATCTTTTCTCTCTCTTGAGAATTTCGCACTTTTTCTAGAGGATGAATTGGAGCTTTATGGATGAATTTTGATGTGTGGATATTGGTCTATCTTCTCTCGGAGCTTCTCTTTTGTCAATTGTGAAAGGTTGGATATATTCTATTACATATAAGTACATGCTTTTAATGTTATTCTTTTTTACTTTGTCATATACATTGGACTAGGATTTTCACTATTTCTAGGGCTAATTGTTGCGTGCATTTATTGCTTAAAATTGTGAAATTTTGTCTCTATTATAGCATCTCTCAATATATGGGCCATGTAATGTGAACAAATTCTCCTAGGGGTAATTCTATCAACGAATTGACCTTGATAATCCATTTCCTTTGCACATCGAAGTATAAACGTTGCAAGATTGCTTCTGCTTGACCTACAAGGCTAGCAAAGTGGTCTTGAGGCCCTCCTTGACTGAGAATCAAAGATCCTCACACATATGCATCATAGACTCCATTCTCCCAAGTCTAAGGCACTGATCTACCAAGAGGTGGTCACCTAAAAACATATATTTTTCATCTTCCTCCTAGTCTAACCAAGTTGGGTCACCTAGGACATCGTTTTCCCGTCAAACTACCCATCCAAAAAGTTTGATCTCTAGGGATTTCCTGCATTAGTGTTTGCTCATGCCTTCCTCCAAATTTGAGGCTATTCCAACGGCGGACTTGTGAGAAAAGACAAACCCTAACTTCAAGATCAAATTTAGCCCTAGCTTCAGGATCAAACTTTGCCCTAGCATCCCCAAAGGCTACTACCTTATGGGATCAATTCAAACCTTTGCCCATACCTTATCCAAGTTAGAGATAATCATTGGTTGCCATACTCTTCTCCGCTACCCTAAACTGGGTCCACTTGGTCCTATGTGGTCCCGTTCCTTTGAAAAGACAATTCTTCAAGAACCATCCGATATACCAATTTCATATAAGGATTTTAGGGATTGGGAAATTCCTTCATAAGTCATATCCCATAAACCTAACCCTCAAATCCTCCTCCCCTTTACCTTAAAGACATTGTAACTTGCTTAGAAAGCAAGCAAGTGTTGAAGAATCAAGGGCAATTAGGTGTAGTGTGATTCTTCATGACTTGATATTGTGAAGTCTTTTTACAATTTGTCTCGTTTAGCTTAATATTCTTCTTATTATTATTAATGCATGTGTGTGTACTTCATCAAACTACTACCAAAAACATGAGAACAAGAACACAAGATGTTGGCTCTCTACCAAGGCTAAAACCTATCTTCTATTGAGAGGAAAACCGTTTGGTAAATTTCTCTCATTGAAGCTTCTTATTGATCAATGCCAAACCCTAGACCCCTGACTAGAATATCCTCCTCACATGTCAAGTCCTTCCTCCTTGTTAAGTTATGGTATGTTTTATGCTTATAACAGTTTACTTCTTCTTCTTATTATATTCCACAAATTAGCAATCACATGTACATAAAGTAAAGTGCAGATAGAACATTGAACGATCGACAGAAAACAAGCCAAGACAAGAGACACAAGATGTGGCGGCTAGCCAGGGACAAACCCCATAATGTGTGGGGAAACCCTTTGATCAAATCTTCTTTTATCTTCAATAATTCAGCAGAGAGAAATAGTACAATAACTCTGATTCATATCAGCAGTAGCAAGCCCTAAATAGCATCAGCATTACCGGCTTTATTATCAAACTAGGGCAGACGATATATCACAAACCGACCGTCGGATTGACTTCAATCCACCACCAAAAGTTTCGGCTTCCAGAGGAGGTTCAGATGAACCTACAGCGCAGTTCCAAAGAGGAGATCTTCTAGGCCACGCAAGTCAATCTTTACTTCTGTAGTTGCAGCTTCAGGCTTCACATGTGTGAGAGAGAGAGACCCATTTCAGTGCAGTAGAGAAGAGACTCATATCTGCGCAGTAGAGAGAGAGAGATGTGATGAGATGAGTGAGTCCAAATGAGGAAAAGTCCTCTTATATTTATACACAACGTTGGTGGGTGAATAGATGCAACTGTTGGGCTTCTGAGCCTACATGAGTTGTAGGTCGGCTTGATAATAATTCCATAATCAAAATAAATTCATATCTCCATGAATACTTATCGGAATCGGATGATCTTTATATCAATCCTACACCTCTCGACGAGAGGAATCTAATAAAAATAGTATCAGCCATGAATAAGATGACCCACATGAAGTTTTGCCCTGGTTGCCAATTTTAACACTCCCTCTCAACCATGGAGAACTTCATCTGCAATCTGTCTATCGGTCGTTACTATTCATCCATCAAATGTACTGCCCTGTATAGCCTGACTCTTGCCCAGCTCTGCTCAATTCTGCCTAATCTGCTTTGACTTGTTCTGCCCTGTACTGATCTGTACTGTTTTGCTCTATTTTGCTATGCTCTTGCATTGTTCTGTTCTGCTCTGCTTTTGTCCGAATTATGAAGAAGAAGAAATGATCGAGGATGTATCATACTGACTCAAAGTCAGTCTCAGAGTATGTACCACTGGTCCTAGACCAGTCTCAACCAACCCGAAGTCAGCGTCAGAGTGAGTACAACTCCACTGGTCCTAAACCAGTATCATCCTCCACTGACTCAAAGTCAGTCTCAGAGTGCATGCCACTGGTCCCAGACCAGTCTCAGCCGACCCGAAGTCAGCTTCATAGTAAGTACCACTCCTACCACTGGTCCCAGACCAGTATCGCAGTCTCAGAGAGTGTACCATTGGTCCCAGACTAGTCTCAACCGACCTGAAGTCAGCGTCATAGTATGTACCACTCTCACTGGTCCTAGACCAGTACTACACTGACACGAAGTCAGTCTCGGAGTATGTACCACTGGTCCCAGCCCAGTCTCAACCGACCCGAAGTCAGCGTCATAGTATGGTACAACTCCTACCACTGGTCCAGACCAGTATCATTGATCCCAGATCAATGGAGGTCATCCTAGCGTAGGGAGTACGGTAGATACAATGATGCGTCCATCGGTACTACTATGGTCCCTAACTTCATTTCCCTACTCATTGATCAGATGAGAGGTACTTCCCATGAGTCCCAGACTGCATGGGTAGGATGCCTCGACAGGAGAATTAATCAATCTTGTCCTCACAGGAGAACACATCAATCCTGCATCAATCAGAGTGCGTACCACTGGTCCCAGACCAGTCTCAGCTGACCTGAAGTCAGCTTCATAATAAGTACCACTCCTACCACTGGTCCCAGACTAGTATCGCAGTTTCAGAGAGTGTACCACTAGTCCCAGACCAGTCTCAACCGACCCGAAGTCAGTTTCATAGTATGTACCACTCTCACTGGTCCCAGACCAGTACTGCACTGACACGAAGTCAGTCTCGGAGTATGTACCACTGGTCCCAGACCAGTCTCAACCGACCCGAAGTCAGCGTCACAGTATGGTACAATTCCTACTACAATCGCCATGGAGAACACATCAATCCAGGCTGCCATGGAGAACAAATCAATCCAGGCCTCAGAGGAGAACTAATCATCCTGCTACACAG
The DNA here is from genome assembly GCA_000404065.3 of Pinus taeda. Taxonomy (NCBI): domain Eukaryota; kingdom Viridiplantae; phylum Streptophyta; class Pinopsida; order Pinales; family Pinaceae; genus Pinus; species Pinus taeda. Next base: position 60,257 of record APFE031365163.1, read on the forward strand.
GAGAGCGAATCATCCTGTTCCACAAGAGAGCGAATCATCTTGATCCAATGTGCACCAACCAGGGGAGGGTGAGTCACCCTGTGGTCGTATGTTGCTCCAGTAATAACCGCAAGCCCTCAGAGCTCC
>APFE031365164.1:0-13486 GCA_000404065.3 Pinus taeda
GCTAGTGTCTTGGAGTAGGTTAGTAATTAACTCTCCAAGACTATTAAACCAAACAAGTAGCTTATCTTGTGATAGGATTTAAGCTATTGCATTTATACTCTGGGAAAGCTCCTCTTAAAGGAGAAGCACGAGCTCGTGTCCGAACCAGTGAGGGGATCAATCCTCCCTCGTTGGGAACGACGCCAGACACGCACGTATTACAAACGGTAAACCTCAGATTATTGTGGAGGAGCCAGGGGATCACTTATCGGTAAACCTTGGATTGACCATTGTCAAGGAGCCGGTAAGGGGATTGAGCTTGTTACTCTGCCCTTGCGTGCTGTCGGAGTGTAGACTGTTCCCCCAGGTGTATTTGTTGCTGTTGGTAACCTTAGTGGCCATAATCTTAGGATTCTCCCAAGGTGACGGTGGTGGGAAGATCCCACTGTACCTGGAGCAGACGTCGGCTAGACTCACTTGGATTTTCTGGGGGGTTCACTTCACTCGAGACGGTTAAAGTGGAGGAACTTGGTCCAGTCTATTCATTAAGCAGGTTGCCGAGGTAACTGTTCCACCCACCATTTCTGTACTGAATACTACGAGGTTGGATTTCATCACCAACTAGTGTTTTTGGTCCGGAGAGCTTACTGTTTGTGTGTGGTTTGACGCCATAGATTCTTTAGGCGTGTGTTTCAAATTTGATTGGTTCTTTAGCGACTTTAGGTGGTTTGCTTTGAGATTTTACTTTGTTTTCGTGTGCAGTAGTTAAAAGTCTTAGCTGTGGCTGAATTACCGAGACAGTCTCGTAGACTTTGGGGCAAGTCACCTGAAGTTGTTACCGTGGCCGATTTGTTGAGGAGATCCCATAGATTGCGGGGTGAACCTCCTGAAGAGGTCCCGGATCATTACGAAGGTTTGAAAATCCTTGTAACTCCTCCTAGTGGCAGTAGAGTAGGTCCACCTGAAGAAGGAGAGTCTTCATTGGTAGTCCATCCAGATTACGAAAATCTAGAAACAGGTTATAATCCTGAAGCTGTTGCAGTTTCCGAGATTACTGGTAGTGTTTCATCTACTAGTGATATAGGTGAAGAACCTGAAATATCTGAACCTGTTACTCCAACTTCTAGTGTTCCTGATTCACCTAGGGTAGAATGAGTCATCGCCAAAAATCTTCCTTCTAGTTTGATTGCTATTGAAGAGCTTGCTCCAGAAGAAGAAATAGGCATTTCTTACCTTGAACATCTACCTACTCTTGATCTAAGAGAGCATGAATCCATATTTTACAGTCCTCCTAGAAGTACTACTTGGTATCTTTCTTTAACAAATTATTTAGACAACTCAGTGTCAAGTTTTTCTCCACCTCACATTCCTTTTCCACCCGGAGGTTTTACTACTCCTGTATATATGTCTAGTACGTCATCTCCGGAAGCCTATTTATACGGCGGTTCGTCTGTTCTTGCTGGGTATCAGTCCATTTCTGGTACTTTTTCAGGAGCATCTCCTCGTCCTCTCGAACAAAAGTTGTTATCTGGAAGCAATAGTCAGTTGAGTGCAGAAGAAATTCTGATGATGTCAGGTCAACCTCAAGGAAGTCAGTTACCGCCTGGGGGGCAACCTCAAGGTACTCAATATGCGCCTGGGGGGCAACCTCAAGGTACTCAATATCTCCCTGGGGGGCAACCTCAAGGTACTCAATTTGCGTCTGGGGGCCAACCTCAAGGACAGTACATACCTATGGGACAGTACATTCCTCAAGATCAACCTCAGACCCAATATGAACCCCAAGGTCAACCCCAGTACCAGTATGTACCCCAAGGTCAACCTTCATATCAGTATGCGCCCCAAAATCAATATCCTTACATACCTCAAGGTCAGCAACCCCAGTATCAGTATGTGCCTCAGGGTTATCAACCCCAAGGCCAGTATCAACCTCAGGGTTACCAACCGCCTTCTGGTCAACCGTATTATCAATCTTACCCTCAACCCGGTTATGGTCCTCCATATCCTCAAGGTCAATACCCCGGAACGAATTTGGTGTGGGATCCTTCTCAAAATCCACAGATTTTGCAACCGAATGTGCAGTCGTCATCCCAACCTAGACAGGCCGTTGGTCCATCTCAGCAACCCATCCAGTCTACGACCCCAACTTCTTCACCTTCTATAGTTTCTCAGGCTAGGCCTAGTACACCTCGTACTCCACCTCAAACGTATGCTGCAACTACTGCAACATCTTCTCCATCTACCCCACCTTCTTCTGGAGTATCAGCAGCTCCGGTTTCTACTGTTCCTGCATCTGCTCCTTAGACCTCTTTACCTCAGTCTGGATCTACGGTCCAGACTTCGGTCCAGATGCCTGTAGGAAGTACGGTTGTTACCTCTCAACCTCAATTTGTTCAGCCTCCGTACCAGGGACAGTACCAACCTCAATATGGTCCTGTTGCACAACAACCAACCTACCAGTATCAATCGTACACTGGGTACACTTATCAGCAACCTCAACAACCCCAGTACAGTCCGATTAATCCTGGTTTTCCGGGAGGATACAATATCCCGAACGCAATTCCTATTCCAAGTTATCCTGGATATCCTCCTCCTGGGGCTGGTTTAGTGACCCCAAGTTTTAGAGATCCGAACCGGCAATTGCCGTTTATCGTAACTTTGGATTTACCAGACTTGTCGCGCCTAATGAATGATCCAATCAATTATCTTCCGTATTGGCCGCCAATGCCGAATAAGTTGCCCAGTGACATACCCAAGTTCGAAGGTAAGTCTGGAGAGGACCCGTCAAATCATGTGATGACTTACCACCTCTGGTGTGCCTCAAATTCTATCTCGGACGATTCGATCCGCTTACGTCTTTTCCAGCGTACACTCATTGGTCTCATGGCCAAGTGGTACATTGAGTTACCACGGGCCTCTTTTTACAATTTTAGCCAGTTAGCTACCTCGTTCTTAACTCACTTTCAGTTGCCGGTCGGATACGATAACGGCACGGAGTTACTAACTTCACTAAAATAATCGACGTCCACGTATATTTCTGATCATATTCATGAATGGAGACGTCGAAGAAGGTTAGTGAAAGTTTTTATCCCAGACCAAATCTTAGCTGAATGGTTTGTTAAATCATTATTACCAAGATTACTGAAGATGTAGCTAAGGCCGGTGTAGTTACTGAGGAGCAAGTCATTGCTCAGGCGCAGTACCTTGACTTAGTTTACACTCAGTCGGGTACTTTATGTTAGCCTCCTGCTCATAGCAGGTATTCACCTTTCGTGATTGACATATTTATAGGCCAAATATGTCATGCTTTGCTTACAGCAATGTTCCAAATTTGAAATTTGCTACTGTGGCAAAGAGGGCACAAAATCCTCAGGCACAAAAGTCATTGCATGTATTCTTGAGGACCATGGACCAGGTACTATTAAAACATTTCTCAACCATGTCCTCTTACATCGCCTCAAGGACACCACTGTGCACCATCCAAAGTCATATGAGCATTTGTCTACTATTTCTACTTTGCCAAAAGAGGCCTGCTAGTATTGATAATTCAGATTTAGTTGTGGATGTCAAGTGTGCCTCCTTTGGGTGCATGTGTTTCCTCTTAAACTCTATGCTCCAGCAGATTTTCCACTTCTTTTACACTCAAGAAGACAAATTTTCATTCAGATAGTTCAATCTAACATAACAAGCACAGTTGCTCTAAGAATGGATGGACTGAGTTTATGAGTCCTGGGATGGATAATGTTGATGATTTCAATAGTGATGAATGTTGCCTATGTGGAATGGATGGGAATTTGATTTGTTGTGATGGTTGCCCTTCAGCATATCATTTTCGATGTGTTGGAGTTTCCAAAGCTCATTTACCTGAACGGGAATGGTATTGTCCAGAGTGTGCTGTAGAGAAAATTGATGCCCTGGGATCTAGAGCATCGAAGTCATTGAATGGGGCTGAGATATTTGGTATTGATCCATATGGGCGTGTCTTCTTTGGCATTTGTGGCTACCTACTGGTGTCTGACTCTGCATCAAATCCAACCGCCACATATAGGTATTACAACAAAAGGGATTTGACAAAAGTCATGGAGACATTAGAATTATCAGGTCCTTTTTATGATGACATTAAAAACTCAATACTACAGTACTGGGGTGTTGCAGAAGGCAAACAAGATTCAGTTTTCCTGCAAAGGACAGATATTACTTCTAGCAATAGCCCAATAGACTTGTCATGTCTGTCTGTCTCTGAGCAATCTGGTTGAAGATACTAGTGCATCAGGTCTTCTAAGTGTGAGCTCTGAAAGAAAACTAGAAAAGGATTGTAGTATTCATGATCATGAGGGTTTACATGTTTCAGACATGACACATTATGACAGAAAAAATGAATTGTTGGTAATTGATCCTAGTAATTTCAAAGAAACTAAGATCATATCTTCTCAAGAGGCTACAGGAGTTGTTCCAAGCAGCTCAGTGGGTGTGAATTCACAAGAATGTGGGAATGCTTTAAAACAACAGAAGATTCTTGTTCTGATAGGCACTCAAAAACTAGAACATGTATTCCTGAAGAAGTGGTTGAGTCTCTTCTTAATGGGGCGCTCAAATTGCCATATTCAGAGAGATTTCCATTACCTACTATCATAAATTGTATTGGCGAATGTTCTGAGGAATATTATTGCAGCACTTCTTGTGCTGAGCATGCTTGAGAAACATTCCATTCATTACTTTGCACTGGGGAGGGTTCTCTTTGTAAAAGCAAAGATGAGCTACGCAATTTTAAACAGCATGCAGATGAAACAAATGAAATTTTTCATGTTGCTGCACAGGTGATTTCTATGATCATCCTCAAAATAAGGAGGGCAAAGCAAAATTTACATAAGGATTTCAATTGGTCAAAAGTATTGGATATTTGGGAGCCTTTTGCGATGGGATATAAGAGACAGTATGCTCTATGTGGTGGGATTGTGTTGCATTGCCAGATGATACTGATCCCGTTGAAGAGACTCTGTTTAGAAAGGAAATAAAGGATCTTCAATGGACTTCACTACAATTCTTGAAAGGAGCAGGCGATGAAGCATAAGATACGGGAGAATATCATGTTCCACATGGATGGACTTCAAAATTTTTAGATTTGTCTAATAGCCTTGGCGAAGGCTGTATATTAGAAGTCCAAATATTAGGCCACATTAAGGCAGTTTAGTTGTAATCTGTGATCATTTTTACAGCAGAAAATGGCTCGTAAGCCTCGCAAGAGACAAAAGGGAGATGTTGAAATCGAAGAGGAACACGTTCATGAAGATACAAATGTCTCAGCCCCACCATTGAGATTCGAACCGCATCCATGTCCGAAGTCCTCAGAGAACGCAGAGAATGAAAAGCCAGTGAGGGTCTATGCGGATGGAATTTACGACCTGTTTCATTTTGGACACGCACCATTTTTATCCCTTAAAATTTATGGGAATATTATTGGCATGTTTGAAATGAACAACCTAGATTTAATTGTTGCATCTCCTGTGGAGGACTATTTTATCTATATTGATGATCTCTCTCACTCTGAAAAGGATGAAGCTGAAAAAATCACAAGACCTTTCCTTGAAACACTAGGTGATGACTATGCTGTCTGCTGTCAAGGCAGCGGTTTCTTTCCATTGCAGAGCTGCATAAACCATTCTTGTGAGCCAAATTGTAAGGCTTTCAAAAGAGAGCAGAAATGTTATGGCAAGCTTGCAGGGGCAGGAAATGGTCCCTGCTTAAAGGTTAAACAAACAAAAGACATGGGAAAGGCATATTTGCAGATAAGGATTTTCAGGAGGATGAATTGCTTTTGCGAGATCGCATGTTGGTTGGGGCACAACATTTTTCTAACAAGGTCGATTCTTTTGTTTGCAGCTTTTGTTGCCGTTTCATTGGCTCAATAGAACTTCAAATTGGAAGGCGGCTATTCTTAAATGGAGAATCAATGTGAAATAGAGCTAAGGAATGTGAGGCAGACAAATCTACATGCTATTCACAGTTCGAACTTGTGGCCAAGTCGACGAATCTGGAGGAGAATGGGGATGGATTAGCTGATCATAACACCATTGAAGATTCTTGTTCCTTCTAAGCATATTGGCTGCCTCCTAGGTAAGGGTGGCAACATCATAAGCGAGATGCGGAAGCAAACTCGAGCAAATATTCGTATATTTCGAAAAGATGAGCGACCAAAATGTGCCTCTGAAAATGAGGAGCTTGTTCAGGTTACTGGAGAGGCCAATGTGGTAAGAGATGCACTCATCCAAATTAACAAGGCTCAGGGAGAATATTTTCAAAGACAAGGATGGTGCGAGCAACACGCTGTGCTTCCTTTATCTAGTCTATCTACGCCTAGTGCGATTTCTCTTTCATCAAGCTATGGCTATGGCACAAGGCAATTTGATCTCCAAGGGGAACGATTGTGGGTAGATCAGCTGCCGGATTAAGCAGTCTTGGAGCACTCCAGGCTCGGTCAGGAAGCTATGCATCTCTTCAACCATATTCAGCAGCATATGCTCCAACGAGGACATTTGGTATCGGGTTGCCTGGTGGGCATCTGAACAGCTCAATTTGCACAAGTTATGAGATGGGTATACCCAACAGTGCAGTCAGTTCAGTTCTTGGGAAAAATGGTTAGCGCACAGTAAGTTGAAAACTGAAGGGACAGCCACCGCCGTAGTCCAAAAAGCGAAGATTATTTTATGGAACTGCCTAAACAAAACCGACAAAGGATTCCTGGGCAATTATTACAGAGTTATGACCAAATAGCCAGCGCATCACAAGAAATGACCCATACTTAAACTCCATTTTAATACTGCTGCCTCCGGCGCCGCTTAGATAGATATTTTCTTGCATTTATTTCAGTATAGATTAGGATAGAAGCTGTGACTCCATCAGATCGATCTGAGATCTGCTTTTAATAGATATTTTTCCTATTTAAACAACGTTGTTTGTTGTTGAAAGGGGTGAGAGATGTTTTGATCGCTAATCTCATTTTTGAGACTTGCTGTGTACGCCTTAAGAGATTTAATGAACAGAGATTGCTGGACATTTGGATTATGAACTGTCTGTTGTGGACTTGATGGCTGAAGAGCTAATTACAGGATTCCCGTGCTTTCTTCATGGCTCAATAAGTCTTTCTTGCCTCTGTTTTCAGTTTTAATGTGTTTATATCGCCTTTGTGTCATGATCTAAATAACAGAAAAGAAGACTTGCTCAGAATTCGCTTAACAGCACTCTGTGCTCAATTCCTGTTATTTCTCTATGTTTATCTTCTAAATTAGCCTATGAATATGAATACCTATTGGCTCATATTTACACTAGTTTCCTTCATACATGAATATCGTTTAGGAAATCTTGATTGCTCCTATATAATGTTCACTCACCTTCCCTCTGTTAGCGTGATGAAAGCTACTTAACTACCTTTCATTCCCTGACCTCCATTTCATCTCATTTCAAGCTTCAATATTGGTCCATGTGTAGCTATCCTGCTCTGTATTCCTCTTCCATCAAAGAAAACACATCCTTCAGTCCACATCCTTGAATCCATGCCCAATGTTCTAAACCTCTTGCGCTTCGCATACCAAACACTGCCTGAATTGATCATTCATCCCGCCAAACTCAAACAAAAAACCATGTGCATAATAACTAGCCTGAAATCATTTCCTAAACAAAGCTAAATCCCGAAGAGAGAGCCCTCTCTGACTGTTGGTAGGCTAGGACCGGCAATCCAAAGCTTGGTCTGTGGTTACCTCGGCCGTATCCCTAAAGGAGCCAAGGGACAACCTGAGCGATAACATAATGGCAACTCGACTGGGGACCTGAATCATTTTGTTCATCACTGTAAACCCTGCTTTCTGGAGAAAGTGCTCCTTTTCTTCAGAGATTTTCATGTTTAGTTCTGATCTTCGATGGTGGACAGAGATCAGGCACTCCAAAGTAAAGGCATCCACCTGGCGACTCCACTTCATTTTCATTCAAGACTCCACTGAGGAACGAACCAATTCTACAACCAAATAGTCCATATTCCAAAGCATTATCAGTAAGACAGGATGACCGGGTTCATGGAAGATCTTTCATTTGATAAAGCTTTAGATGTATTCAAGGAGAGTTTATCAAAATTTGAGCTTGATGAAGAATTTTTCAGATTGATGTTGTTAAAAACAGCAGGAGGCTCGCATAACCTTTTTCTCGATTTAGTTGTTGAAAGATATGAAAATGAAATTGAATTCTTGCAATCTCAAATCCAGTCATATCATTTTCGCGATCCTGAAGCATTTTTTCAAAATCTTCCTTCCCCAAGTCATGAGGAAATAGTACTACCTTCTGACTTACAGATTGAGGATAATTATGTTTCCAAGGCAAAGACTGAAGATTTAGTTGCAGGGCTTATTACCAAAGAGGAAACTGTTCCATCCGACCAAGAAGGCCCAGAAGAAGCTATCCCACATGATGTTTTTATTGATCCTATAGCAGACTACATGGAACTGCTTCTTAACTCAAGTTCTTTAGCATGTTTTCTCCATGAGGACCAAATACATCAGCAGCGGCCTTGCTATACCACAATTTTGATCATAGGGGCACATGACCGAATAGTGCTTCCAAGTTCATTAACAATCAGTGAGCCAGTTCATCTCTTTTTACAGTTGCTTAAGTGGTTGCACTGGTTATTTGACTTCACCTGACAACGAAGTAAGTGCTGGTTAGGATAGGTAGGTAGGATTAAGAAGGCAGCCGACAAAGGGAATTTTGCAGAGAACAGCATCAAAGACCAAGGCATACTGACCTGGTGTTCTTGACTTTTCGCAAGGAAAAGCCATCCCCAAGTGGAGCCACTGTTAGCCTCCTACTCATAGCAGGTATTCACCTTTCGTGATCAACATATTTATAGGCCAAATATGTCATGCTTTGCTTACAGCAATGTTCCATATTTGAAATTTGCTACTGTGGCAAAGAGGGCACAAAATCCTCAGGCACAAAAGTCATTGCATGTATTCTTGAGGACCATGGACCAGGTACTATTAAAATATTTCTCAACCATGTCCTCTTACATCGCCTCAAGGACACCACTGTGCACCATCCAAAGTCATATGAGAATTTGTCTACTATTTCTACTTTGCCAAAAGAGGCCTGCTAGTATTGATAATTCAGATTTAGTTGTGGATGTCAAGTGTGCCTCCTTTGGGTGCATGTGTTTCCTCTTAAACTCTATGCTCCAGCAGTTTTGCCACTTCTTTTACACTCAAGAAGACAAATTTTCATTCAGATAGTTCAATCTCACATAACAAGCACAGTTGCTCTAAGAATGGACGGACTGAGTTTATGAGTCCTGGGATGGATAATGTCGATGATTTCAATAGTGATGAATGCTACCTATGTGGAATGGATGGGAATTTGATTTGTTGTGATGGTTGCCCTTCAGCATATCATTTTCGATGTGTTGGAGTTTCCAAAGCTCATTTACCTGAAGGGGAATGGTATTGTCTAGAGTCTGCTGTAGAGAAAATTGATGCCCTGGGATCTAGAGCATCGAAGTCATTGAATGGAGCTGAGATATTTGGTATTGATCCATATGGGCGTGTCTTCTTTGGCATTTGTGGCTACCTACTGGTGTCTGACTCTGCATCAAATCCAACCGCCACATACAGGTATTACAACAAAAGGGATTTGACAAAAGTCATGGAGACATTAGAATTATCAGGTCCTTTTTATGATGACATTAAAAACTCAATACTACAGTACTGGGGTGTTGCAGAAGGCGAACAAGATTTAGTTTTCCTGCAAAGGACAGATATTACTTCTAGCAATAGCCCAATAGACTTGTCATGTCTGTCTGTCTCTGAGCATCTGGTTGAAGATACTAGCACATCAGGTCTTCTAAGTGTGAGCTCTGAAAGAAAACCAGAAAAGGATTGTAGTGTTCATGATCATGAGGGTTTACATGTTTCAGACATGGCACATTATGACAGAAAAAATGAATTGTTGGTAATTGATCCTAGTAATTTCAAAGAAACTAAGATCAGATCTTCTCAAGAGGCTACAGGAGTTGTTCCAAGCAGCTCAGTGGGTGTGAATTCACAAGAATGTGGGAATGCTTTAAAACAACAGAAGATTCTTGTTCTGATAGGCACTCAAAAACTAGAACATGTATTCCTGAAGAAGTGGTTGAGTCTCTTCTTAATGGTGCGCTCAAATTGCCATATTCAGAGAGATTTCCATTGCCTACTGTCATAAATTGTATTGGCGGATGTTCTGAGGAATATTATTGCAGCACTTCTTGTGCTGAGCGTGCTTGAGAAACATTCCATTCATTACTTTGCACTGGGGAGGGTTCTCTTTGCAAAAGCAAAGATGAGCTACACAATTTTAAACAGCATGCAGATGAAACAAATGACATTTTTCATGTTGCTGCACAGGTGATTTCTATGATCATCCTCAAAATAAGGAGGGCAAAGCAAAATTTACATAAGGATTTCAATTGGTCAAAAGTATTGGATATTTGGGAGCCTTTTGCGATGGGATATAAGAGACAGTATGCTCTATGTGGTGGGATTGTGTTGCATTGCCAGATGATATTGATCCCGTTGAAGAGACTCTGTTTAGAAAGGAAATAAAGGATCTTGCATGGACTTCACTACAATTCTTGAAAGGAGCAGGCGATGAAGCATAAGATACGGGAGAATATCATGTTCCACATGGATGGACTTCAAAATTTTTAGATTTGTCTAATAGCCATGACGAAGGCTGTATATTAGAAGTCCAAATATTAGACCACATTAAGGCGGTTTAGTTGTAATCTGTGATCATTTTTACAGCAGAAAATGGCTCGTAAGCCTCGCAAGAGACAAAAGGGAGATGTTGAAATCAAAGAGGAGCACGTTCATGAAGATACAAACGTCTCAGCCCCACCATTGAGATTCAAACCGCATCCATGTCCGAAGTCCTCAGAGAAGGCAGAGAATGAAAAGCCAGTGAAGGTCTATGCGGATGGAATTTACGACCTGTTTCATTTTGGACACGCACCATTTTTATCCCTTAAAATTTATGGGAATATTATTGGCATGTTTGAAATGAACAACCTAGATTTAATTGTTGCATCTCCTGTGGAGGACTATTTTATCTATATTGATGATATATCTCACTCTGAAAAGGATGAAGCTGAAAAAATCACAAGACCTTTCCTTGAAACACTAGGTGATGACTATGCTGTCTGCTGTCAAGGCAACGGTTTCTTTCCATTGCAGAGATGCATAAACCATTATTGTGAGCCAAATTGTAAAGCTTTCAAAAGAGAACATAAATGCTATGGCAAGCTTGCAGGGGCAGGCAATGGTCCCTGCTTAAAGGTTAAACAAACAAAAGACATGGGAAAAGGCATATTTGCAGATAAGGATTTTCAGGAGGATGAATTGCTTTTGCGAGATCGCATGTTGGTTGGGGCACAACATTTTTCTAACAAGGTCGATTCTTTTGTTTGCAGCTTCTGTTGCCGTTTCGTTGGCTCAATAGAACTTAAAATTGGAAGGCGGCTATTCTTACATCGAGAATCAATGCGAAATAGAGCTAAGGAATGTGAGGCAGAAAAATCTACATGCTGTTCAGAGTTGGAACTTGTGGCCAAGTCGACGAATCTGGAGGAGAATGGGGATGGATTAGCTGATCATAAAACCATTGAAGATTCTTGTTCCTTCTAAGCATATTGGCTGCCTCCTAGGTAAGGGTGGAAACATCATAAGTGAGATGCGGAAGAAAACTCGAGCAAATATTCGTATATTTCGAAAAGATGAGCGACCAAAATGTGCCTCTAAAAATGAGGAGCTTGTTCAGGTTACTGAAGAGGCCAATGTGGTAAGAGATGCACTCATCCAAATTAACAAGGCTCAGGGAGAGTATTTTCAAAGACAAGGATGGTGCGAGCAACACGCTGTGCTTCCTTTATCTAGTCTATCTGCGCCTAGTGCGATTTCTCTTTCATCAAGCTATGGCTATGGCACAAGGCAATTTGATCTCCAAGGGGAACGATTGCGGGTAGATCAGCTGCCGGATTAAGCAGTATTGGAGCACTCCAGGCTAGGTTAGGAAGCTATGCATCTCTTCAACCATATTCAGCAGCATATGCTCCAACGAGGACATTTGGTATCGGGTTGCCTGGTGGGCATCTGAACAGCTCAATTTGCACAAGTTATGAGATGGGTATACCCAACAGTGCAGTCAGTTCAGTTCTTGGGAAAAATGGTTAGCGCACAGTAAGTTGAAAACTGAAGGGGCAGCCACCACCACAGTCCAAAAAGCGAATATTATTTTATGGAACTGCCTAAACAAAACCGACAAAGGATTCCTAGGAAATTATTACAGATTTATGACCAAATAGCCAGCGCATCACAAGAAATGACCCATACTTAAACTCCATTTTAATACTGCTGCCTCCGGCGCCGCTTAGATAGATATTTTCTTGCATTTATTTCAGTATAGATTAGGATAGAAGCTATGACTCCATCAGATCGATCTGAGATCTGCTTGTAATAGATATTTTGCCTATTTAAACAACGCTGTTCATTGTTGAAAGGGGTGAGAGATGTTTTGATCGCTAATCTCATTTTTGAGACTTGCTGTGTACGCCTTAAGAGATTTAATGAACAAAGATTGCTGGACATTTGGATTATGAACTGTCTGTTGTGGACTTGATAGCTGAAGAGCTAATTACAGGATTCCTGTGCTTTCTTCATGGCTCAATAAGTATTTCTTGCCTCTGTTTTCAGTTTTAATGTGTTTATATCGCCTTTGTGTCATGATCTAAATAACAGAAAAGAAGACTAGCTCAGAATTCGCTTAACAGCACTCTGTGCTCAATTCTTGTTATTTCTCTATGTTTATCTTCTAAATTAACCTATGAATATGAATACCTATTGGCTCATATTTACACTAGTTTCCTTCATACATGAATATCGTTTAGGAAATCTTGATTGCTCCTATATAATGTTCACTCACCTTCCCTCTGTTAGCGTGATGAAAGCTACTTAACTGCCTTTCATTCCCTGGCCTCCATTTCATCTCATTTCAAGCTTCAATATTGGTCCATGTGTAGCTATCCTGCTCTGTATTCCTCTTCCGTCAAAGAAAACACATCCTTCAGTCCACATCCTTGACTCCATGCCCAATGTTCTAAACCTCTTGCGCTTCGCATACCAAACACTGCCTGAATTGATCATTCATCCCGCCAAACTCAAACAAAAAACCATGTGCATAATAACTAGCCTGAAATCATTTCCTAAACAAAGCTAAATCCCAAAGAGAGAGCCCTCTTTGACTGCTGGTAGGCTAGGACCGGCAGTCCAAAGCTTGGTCTGTGGTTACCTCGGCTGTATCCCTTAAGGAGCAGGGGACAACCTGAGTGTTAACACAGCCATAGTACATCTCACTTGGCCTACCTCCACCGACTGAACCACAGATGCAGAGATGGGTTGACCTCATGTCTCAACATGCCGGCCAGCCTCAGATTTCCTTT
>APFE031365172.1:0-16820 GCA_000404065.3 Pinus taeda
AAGTGCTCCAAGAGAATAAGACAAAGTTTATAGTCTAAATATTATTATGAGCTAATAATATTTGACTGTTCTATATTTAGACTGAGCAGTCACTCCGCTGTGGAGTCACTCCGCTGTGGTCTAAAAATAGAAGTCCATCTATTTTTTCCAACTTGATCAATCATCCATAAACAACAACCTGCAATCCATAGACATGATCCATATGTCTAAAAATAGACATATTCTAAAAATAGACTTGCGCCAAAAATAGCCTGCGGGCCCACTTAGTGAAGGACTAATTTCACTAAGCTCCATCATCTTGTTGCAATCTCAACGGAGGAGTCTTACACCAGACATATAAATGGCTATTTTATATCACAATAATAAGCATTAACATATGAAGATATGGCACACCTTAAACTCTGTGCATCCAATCCATTGCTTTTTCTTCATGGCAGATTTCATTCTGCATAGTATATGTGTTGTGGCACTTGAGTGTGTTGACATCAAATATTCTAAGGCCAAACCTGGATTCTCATGAGTAATGGAAATTCAACATATGCCTTATTCACCTAAGAAATACCTTAGGGTACACCATGGCACTTCCTGACATGCCTTGGTAGTTTAGCATAACTTGGCATTACCTAGCATATAACCTTGTCACTCCCTCCTTAACACACCTAGAACTCATTGAAACTCCCTCTCACACACTCTTATTTGTTCATTTCCATGCATTTTGACCTAGTGCTTCCTTATGTTTCCCTGACACCCCGTAACACTCCCTAGCTCACCCTAGCACCTAACACATCTTGGCCTACCGCCCTAACACTCTAGCATTCCTTGGCACTACATAGTATACCTTGTCACTCTCTCCTTAGCACACCTAGAGATCACTAACACTCTTGGTCACAAACTCTTATTCATTCATTTCCATGCATTTTTACCTAGTGCTCCCTTGTGTTTCCCTAGCACTCCTTATCACTCCTTGACACATGTTGTTACACCCAAGCACCTATGACATCTTGGCATGTCTCCCTGGCCTCTAGCATGCCTTAACACTTCCTAGAATACCTTGTCACTTTGTCGTTAGCACACCTGGAACTCACTGAAAGTCCTAATCACAAACTCTTATTTACAAATTTCCATTCATTTTGACATAGTGCTCCCTTGTGTTTCCCTGGCACTCCCAGCTAACACTTCCTTGCATGCATTGGCACATCTTGGCCGCATGTCACCCTAGAACTTTAGTATTCCTTAGTATTTCCAAGCATGCCTTGTAACTCCTCCTTAACACACTTGGAACTCATTGACATTCCATGGCACACACTCTTATTCCTTCATTTCCATGCATTATGAACTAGTGCTCCCTTGTGTTTCCCTATCACTCCCTAACACTCCTTGGCACACATTGGCACACCATGGAACTTGTCACATCTTAGCAGGATTTCCTAGCACTCCATCATCTATTGGCACTTCTTATCATACGTTGTCACTCCCTCCTTAGCACACCTATAACTTGTTAACACTTCCTGTCACACATGCACATTCATTCATTTACATGTAATTGAAACGAGTCCTCCCTTGTGTTTCCTTGGCAAACCCTGGCATGTGTTGGCGCCACATCCTAGAACCTAGCACACCTTGGTATGCCTTAGAACTTGGCATGTCTTCACATGCCTAACATTCCTTAGAACTTTCTAACATGTGTTAGCACTTCCTGAAATTCCCTGCATAACTTGGCACTCCCTATTTTTCATGCCCTCATAGATAACCTTACTTTTTTTGTGACTTGGGAACCCAACCAAGTCATTGAAAAAATAGTGTTGTGCCTAAACCAAAGTCTCCCTTTGTCTGAAACTTCTTTTTCTATCCTCTTATCAAAATCGTAGGCTTTCCTCCAACAAGTCCTAATATGAAATTATCCTAACACACTTCATCCATGGGAAACCTAGAATTCACTGACACTTCCTGACATAATCTCTTATTCATTCATTTCCATGCACTTTGACCTAGTTTTCCCTTGTGATTCCCTGAAACTCCCAAACACTTCTCGACATGCATTGAAACTATCTGGCATATGTTAGCACACCTTTTCATTCCTTGGCAAGCCATGGCACTCCTTAATTATCATGCCCTGATAACCACCCTTATTTTCTTTTAGACTTAGGAACCCAACCAAGTCCTGCCTCGACTACAACAACTTTACCAAGTTACATTTACTACAACTAGACTATGCCTCATTCCCCTAATGGCCTATAACTCATCTTAGTCTTCTAATGTCCAATCTTAACTCATCCCACTTAACAAGTTACCAAGTCAAGACTCACATCCAACTGTGCCCATAAAACAACTAAAAAACATAGTTTACATCTTCACATGCCATAAAATTTGGAACATATAACAATCCATTGGAACTACATGGCACACATTATCATCCCCTGCATTCCTTGGCATGATTTGTCACTCCCTAATAGACCCTACCACTCCCTAATATGCCCTAACACTATAGCATGCCTTGGAACTTCCTAGCATATAACCTTGTCACTCCCTCAACACAATTGGAACTTGCTGACACTCCCTATCACACACTCTTATCCATTCATTTACATGCATTTTGAACTAGTTCTCCCTTGTTTTCTTGTGGCACTCCCTGTTATAGCTCCAAATCGCACCCTTGATATTTGTGATGCTCCATTTATGGCCTACGACAACCCCTCCTTCCAGATCTGGTCCAAATACTTAAAAAAGCAGTGTTTTACTACCTATACATGACATTGCCCTAAGCTAAACGTGTGTGTACGCGGGTTTGGGTATACCCAACCCACGTATATGTCTTAAAACACTTTAAAAAATTAAATCTCCTTAATTTCAGGTGGAGATCACAGGTTTTCCCTATTGATTACCTATTAGTTGCCATGGCCCACCTATTCCCAAAGAATTCCCAACTAAAAAACTACTTTGGGAGAAGTATAAAGGCTTCAATGGTAAGGCCTAAGGGAGGAGAGAATAGAGAGAAAATTACTCTGCTGAGATTATCCCTGATCAAGTCTGAAGGTCCTTGTGCTTCCAACGCTCTCCCCATTACAAGAAACCCTTGTTTCCTTGAGCTTTGATGTTATTTCACTAGTTGGGATATCTTTGTATGAGTCATGGAAAGAGCCTTTCGAAGACTTGGGATTGGATGGAACCATCCTCCAGATCCATCCAATCCCAAGTCTTCAAAAGGCTCCTTCCATGACTCATACAAAGATATCTCAACTAGTGAAATAACATCAAAGCTCAAGGAAACAAGGGTTTCCTGTAATGGGGGGAGTGGTGGAAGCACAAGGATCTTCAGACTTGATCAGGGATAATCTCATTAGAGTAATTTTCTCTCTATTCTCTCCTCCCTTAGGCCTTCCCATTGAAGCCTTATACTTCTCCCAAAGTAGTTTTTTAGTTGGGAATTCGTTGGGAACAGTTGGGTCATAGGCACTAATAGGTAAGCAAAAGGTAAGACCCGTGATCTCCGCCTGAAATTAAGGAGATTTATTTTTTTTAAGTGTTTTAAGACATATACGCGGGTTGGGTATTCCCGGACCCATGTACACACGTGTTTAGCTCAAGGCAATGTCGCGTATAGGGAGTAAAACACTGGTTTTTAAGTATTTGGAGTAGGTGTGGAAGGAGAGGTTTCCCTAGGCCATAAATGGAGCATCACAAATATCAATGGTGATATTTGGAGCTATAACACTCCCTGACACACATTGGCACACCCTAGGACTTGGCACATCTTTGCATGTCACCCTGGCACTTTAGTATTCCTTAGAACTACCTAGCATACCTTGCCACTCCCTCCTTAGCACACCTAGAATTCGGTGACAATCTCTGTCACATACTCTTATTCATTCATTTCTGTGCATTTGAAACTAGTGCTCCCTTGTTTTTCCATGACACTCCATAGCTCTCCCTGGCATGAATTGGCACACCTTAGCACTTAACACATCTTGGCATGTTTCCCTAGCCTCTAGAATTCCTTACCACTGCCTAGCATACCTTGTCACTCCCTCCTTAGAACACCTTGAAATCACTGACACTTCTTGTCACAAAATCTTAATCATTCATTTGCATGAATTATTTTCACCTAGTGTTCCCTTGTGTTTCCCTAACGCTCCCTAACACTTCCTAGCACTAGTTGGCACACCTTGGAACCTAGCACATATTAGCTACATGTCACTCTCACACGCTAGAATGATTTAGCGCTGCTTAGGATACCATGTCACTCCCCTCTTACCACACTTGGAACTCATTGAAACTCCCTGTCACACACTCTTATTCTTTCATTTCCATGCATTTTGACCTAGTGCTCCCTGTGTTTCCCTAGCACTTGCTAACACTCAACACACATTGGCACACCTAACTACAATGAGTTTCACTAACAATCAATCCAAAAACCCTTATAAAGTCTAGCTAGTATTAGGGTTAAGTTTATTGTATAGTGTTCAGTGTGAAAATATTACTAGGTGTTTTTATCACATTAGTTGGAAGGCGGCTAACCCACAAGCATGATGGTAAGGTTCTTGAATCTTGGACTGTAAAACTAACCAACAAATATATGACTATAAGATCTTTGGGAAATTGTTGTTCTCTAAAGAGATTCATGGTATTGATTTTCCCATTGCACTAGAACCAAGAACTCGATTGTTAATTAGATGTATAGAAGTGGTAGTTTGACGCAGCAAATGTCAAATGTATAGTTCAACAACATGATGGAGGCTTACATCTGACTTCATAATTCAGTTTTTTATCTTCGTGGTGCAACCTCCATGATGTCCAAGTGTGACACCCTCCTTGCAATAACACTCTTCGGGTAGTTACCCAGTGACTTCCTTGCATTTGATTGCCCTCTCCTCATCATGTTCTGATCTAGGTGGCTCCAGAGACACACTTAGGACAAAGATGACTTAGCTCGAAAATCAAAGTGACCAGAATGATTTCAAACCAGGACCCAAGTGTAGATCTCGTTGTCCTGGTCGCAATGGTGTGAACGGTTCATCAAACTGAGTCCGTGCAAACATTAGGAGAATTTCAAGTTCAGGTTGACTTTGGTGACTGGGTGGGCTTAAGGAGGCCGCAATTTGGAGAAAATCCGACCAATCTGGCCTAGATTCTGGGTGAATTTGTGGCCTGATTAATTTGTCTCCTACGGTCAAATTTCAAATTTTCAAAAATGGCCAATTTGTTTTTTTTTATAACAAAAAAATATATTAAAATGGGTGGCGGGCCATGACCCCCACCACCCCCACTAGGACTCAAATAAAATATTTAAATAATTTTGGGTCAACAGGCCATGACCCACCCTGACCCCCAACCACCACACAAATAAAATTTATTGGGGCAACAACCATGACCTCGTCGGACACTCCTCCAAACTCCCTTAACCATAATGTAATACGGGGTGGGCATGGTGGACCCGACGCACACCCAACCACTGCCATACAACAAAAAATAGTGTTAAGAGAGGCCAATAGGTATCAAGCCCACACCAGCCACGTGGGCTGGCGCACCACCATGCGGTGGCCCCATGAGATGTACCATGTACCAAACCACCAAACGGTTTACCCAAAATGTTAGTATGTCTTAAACGCGCCACCAAACATTAATGCGCCACACGCCATTTCAAAAGAATTACAGAGGTTATGGGGGCGGGCCGCCTAATGTGGACCCGACCTCCAACAATAATTTTTATGGTTTTGGAAAAAACCTTAATATATTAAAATGGGAGGGGCGGGGTCTGACCACCCGACCCCTCCTCAACAAACAGCTAATCTTACCAATTTGCCACAACTGACTTGTTGGTTAATCCATCCACAAGTTTATATAAACCCTCATCTCCACAGTGCATCCAGGTAGGATGGAGGAACCAGGATCGGGCACAGAAATCGAGACGAATATTAATTTTTAATGTAGGTGGAACCATGACTGAGCGAAATTTCCAGGAGGGTGAAATTTTTGCAGTGTCCAAATTGGACAAAATTTATGTCAATCTTACACCTCTCAATGACACAAACCCGATGGTACGGTCATTTTCCTGATCTGAGCAACATATTTGCAGAGGACCCAGAGGAGGGAATCTTTAATGAATCTAGGGGGAATCTAAAAGATTCCTTAAGCCCCATATTTCTACTTTCTCAGAATTAAGAAATTTGACAGTCGATTTTATACTATTCGATGCCAGAAATTTGATGGTGCATTTAGATTTTCCATTTTCTCATTTCATTTTTCAGCCACTTTTCTAGGTGGAGTGCAAGTGTCAACATTCAGCGTGCGAGCAACCATTTCCATGAGATTCGACGCAGCGATATTGATGGCACAAACAACTTCAAAAGTTTGACATCCTCTTCTTCAGATGGCCCTAGAATGTGAGGTATACGTAGTGTGTTCATGTACCTCTTTCGCTATGCATTGTGTTGCAGAGATCCCTGTTTATTGTTTCTTACTTGCTTTCATGATTCCTGCTTGATGTGATGCGGAATCATTTGTCATGTGTACTTGTTTTCATGATTCTTCATGTTATTGTTTGAGATCCCTTTATCGTTATGTTGATGGGATACTCATGTTGCCATGTATGTTTGCTTCGAGATCCCTTTTATGCCATGTCGGTGGGATGTTCATTATCATCATGCATGGGTTTTATGTCACACTGATAGGAGTCCTTTTGACTGAGAGTTCCTGTAGTGGAACATCTCTTGGAGCCACTCTTGCATGAGGGAATTTTCCTTGTATGAGAGCGACACCACCACTTATGTACATCATCACTATTGACAACACTTAATGCAACGGCCTAAACCATCTTGACACCGGGGCCCGGAGATATAGTCCCTCCTAGACGAACTCCATTATCAATGACTTATGTTTTCATGTGTTGATGAATGTCATGTTCCTCTTCTTTACAACATGCAGATGCATTCATTTATGTTCTTTTGAAAATGAAATTTAACACATCATGAAAGTAAAAGGTCTTGGAAGGGTCCTTTGTCACACCTAGACCTAGATCAAGTGGTATTGGAGCAGTCTTTGCATGGATGTGAATTGCAAGTGTGAAAAATGGAATGTGCAGTGATAGAGGATGAAAAAGAAATGTACGAGACCATGCTAAAAATTTCCAAAAGGGTGGAAATAATGTATGAAACTCGATAGAGAGAGAGAGAGGAAAAAGAGTGATTGCAGCTTTAGTTGTGAGCCACAGAAGAGGCCCTGGAAGAACTGATGCACAACAAACATAATCTTCAAACAAAGAACGCTGAATTAAAGATGCTTCTACATGAAGAGAAAGAGGAGAAACATAGTTTGCTACGATAGGTGCAAGCTAAGGACGAGGCCTTGGAAAAGCTGCAACGTGACCCATGTGAGGTAAAAAGTAGTTCTCCATATTCATGTTATTTCCTGATGATGATTTCTCTGAGATCCTTTCATGCTATAATACTATTTCTATAACATGCCATGATTGCAAGAGGACATCTTTGAGGTAAACAATATTTTTCAATGTATCATCAATGAGGAATTTTGTTTGTTGCAAACAAGGCAATGTCCTTGTCACTGCTACAATGATATGAAACATAAATAAGAATCCTTTAAAAGGGAAAAATGGTGGTTGTTACCATCTCACATGGATATGCACGTATTTTCTTATCAAGGAGCTTGGAAAAATATCACTGTAATTATTCACTAACACCAACACAATGCATAGGCATATCTTCCTTGGCAACAATAAAATAAATAAGCCAACAAATGAATTTTAGTGTTGTTTTGAAACAAAAGAAGATTGGGAATGTGGCATTGGAATTTAAATATTATTTGGGTGATTTGGAAAAGAAAATGAGTCTATGTTTGTAACCCACAAATTGCATTCTACTATATAATTTAGACACAAAAATTCACCAACCAGAGCAAGCACACAACATTTATATGGCCACGTACATAGACATAATTATGCTACTATGAAATTCAAAATGGGTAAACCATCATTTGATGGGAATTTTATTATGCTCAAGAAATTGCTAGAAAGGTTGAGATATGCAATCTCAACAAAGTTTTTGGTGCATTCTCACACTTGCTCCATATCACACACATGGTGTCTAAAGAGGCACAAAAAGTGTGAAATGAAGCTTAAGATATGTAATTGACTAATAATTTTACCTTCTTAGGTTGTTGAAGGATTGGAAGCTGAGTAAGTTGAGTTTTATTTTTAGTTTTTATGTGCTTGTTGGACATTAACAAGTGAAAATTCTCCAGCTTGCTCACTCAAACACATTAATATGGGAGGTCCTTTAATACCTTAGACAAGGGGACCTAAGGGTGTAGTTGTAGGGGCATTGAGACCAAATTTGGGGGTTCATAACATGAGGAAAAATGGAATGGCATGAACAAAAAGGTTGTTGGTGGGGGGGGGGGGGGGTAGTTATGGTTATTGAATGGGGCAAGGGGACACAAGGGTAGCATGGATGGTAGAAATCAAAGGTAAAAGCATGGTTTACTAAGATCTATAATCCTAGCATTAGAGAATGAGAAGGGGGCTTAGGACTTAATTTAATAGGGTCTAGGGGACCTAGAGGGAAGGTAGCAAGAGCAATTGATAGGGGAACCCCCAATAGTGGTGATAAGGGGATTATGAGTCCAATTATCACAAACCACAATCCCTTAACCCATAACAACTAAATTCCCTATCCCCTTAACCCCTACACTAACAACTCATAACCCATAAACCCCTTGACTCATTGAATCTTAAGGCACTAATCCCTAACCTATCATCCATGAACCAACTCCTAAGCCATAACTCCTTATCCTCTTAACCTATGACCCTTAACTACTAACCCTTCAACACCTAAACACCTTAACTGTTAACCCCTTAACCACTAACACCTAAATCCCCCAAATCCTAATTCCTTAACCGCTAAAATCAATTGTGTCAATGTAGAATAATATACATAAGAGAAAATAAAATGATATTATCCCCATCAATGCTTGAAATAGCCTTAATTAGCCATGAGTGGTGAGCCAGGGGGTGAATGTGGGGCACTATTAAAGTTACATCATGTTTAAATTCCTTTTACATTGTGAGGCTGTTCTCCAATAGGGTTGAAGCATCATCACAAGGAAGCATGGCACATTTTTGTGGGGTAGTGCTTAAATTTGTAACACAATTCAAGTGATTTACACCTCTAGTGTAGATGACATCATTGTATGTTTGTGTTAGGTTGTTAGAGAGGTTACCTATAGAAAATACATTCAATGTACTTAGACTTCATCTTTTCAGGGCCTCGACTCTAACATGGATTTGTACCAGGAACACTTCATGCAAATGGAAGGGGACTTTTTTGTTTAACCACATACGCACAAGAGCACCAGATGCTACCCTTCAGATCCCCCTTCATGCATTCAAAGTGGGTCTACATTCACGTCGAGTTGAAACTAATCATAATGATCTTCCTCGATATTATTAATAACATCTGCTAGCTTTTCCATATACACGAGATAGAATTAAATGATCACCTCATCTATAGATGCCCCCATTTATTATGAGATTTAAGGGATGTTCTATTGTTTTTATCAACATTTGGATGGGTCGTTATCTATATTACTTAAATACATATTTAGAACTTCTTATGAGGGAGGTCCTTTGATTTAGATCTTTATATAAGGCCTTATGTGGCCTTCCCCTATAAAAATATTCCAAGGGGGTCACCTCCTTCCATGTTGCCTTCCTACTTAGAGCCAAATTGACAAAACAAGATTCAAACTTCTTCAACTACCAAATTAGTGAGGCATCATACCTATTCTTGACCTCAGACTCAATGAGACATATTTATTTAGAGATGCTTTGAGGATCTCCCACTATAGATCACAAGTTGGATGTCATGGGATCTGCTACTCCATTTTCTATTTGGCTTTTTAAACGATATTTCAGAATTTTGATTGTGTTAAAATTGGAAACTAGGGCCAAATTCCACCATGGGATAGATCATTTGATGGAGATGATGATTGCATTAAATTCCTCTTTTCGAGAGGATCAAAATTGATATAAATTTCATCTCATTTAGACAAGAGTAAGTGTGATTTTTGAACACATGTACAAATTGTTCAGGTCAGCTACAGTAACATGTAGGCTCAAGAAGCCCAATAATGTGTTTCTTCACCCATAGTGAATTGTATAAATACAAGTGACCTCACACCTCATTTGGCATCATCGCCACTCACACATTCTTCTCTCTCCTTCTCTCATTGGTTCGTACAACTATTGGGTAACTTGTCTCTCTCTCGCGTGTGGAAGAAGGATGAGATTTGTAGGCTGAATTGCAAGACCAAAATTTCAAGCAACAAACCAAGTTTGACTAGTGTTGACCAAGGAGTTATTGACCAGCTTTGGCTGCGATTTTTGGAGGATCTTTTCTATCTCTTTATGCCACATTTTTGGGCACAAAAATTGAGGTAATATGGGTAGGTTTACCAACATTGACTTCATGGTTGACTACAATTTGACCGTAGAAAATTATAACAAATTTTCTCTCATCTTTCACCGAGTTTTAACGAGCTATTTTAGGCTGAATTTGACCGCCTGATCAGGTCGAGTTTTGACTAAGGATGATTGATTTCTTATTTTACCAATGTTGACTTTCTAGTTATGGCTGAAGTTTGACTGCACAAATTGACAAGACTATTTTGACTTTGAATTGGGTAAGTCAATTTGACTTTTGTACTCTCTCTTTTTGCTGAAATTGCGATATAATAATAAGAAGAATTGATCAAAGGGTTTTCCGAACATTGGGGTTTTTCCATGGCATCCACCAAATCTGGTGTCCTCTTGTATTGGCTTGTCATTTGCATACTGTTTTATGTTCTATCTACTTTTACTATCAATGTGATTAATGGTTAATGTGATTGCTACTAGAAATCTAATTTGAAATTGTTATTTGGTTGTTTAAGGAACATTGAAGTAATTGTGCTCAGCATACAACATACCATTGTTAACTAAAATTAATAGATTATCATATCAACCCCTACGATTCCTATCACATTGATCATTTTCCATCTAAGGTATACAAATCTATATGTAATTAATGTATGTATCATTGGTTTGATCACACCTTGCCTTAGCCATCTAGGGCACTAGGTGTAGGAAGGGCTTCCTTTAGCTACCATATTTAGTTGGATATGTATGATCCATGTGTATATGATATTATGTCTAATGTGTACTATTTTTATTGTGTTCACTTAAACGCTCTGTTCTAACTCTTAATGCTTTGGCTATAAGTTTTAATCTGAGTTGTTACATGGTGTTTCATAATTTTTCTCATAAAAGTGTGTCATCTTTATGGTTTGGGTATATTCTTCATGATTCGAGTAGCTGCTATACATTAATCTTGTTGTACCCCTTATTTCCTTTAGTCAAAATGTATCCCATGTCTCTCTTAACAACACACGTGAAGGCCTTCTAAGCTATGGATAACTTCTAATAAGGTATTTTTAAGCTCTAAGTGAACTTCCTAAAAAATAATGAGCTACCTATAACTATTTAAGTTTATTGATAACATTATTTACATATTTAAGCATATTTTCACTCCCTTAAAAATTGATAGATATTTCCCTCATCTGTAAAACTCATATCCATTTTCCCTCCTTATATGAACATATTTACACATATTAGAGAAATATCAAAGAATTTTTATTGATGCCTCATTAGACTAATATTATTACTTATATTCAACATCATTAGATATAACTTCTATGTGAGATGACCTACTTTTGCTCAAATACAAATAAACTTAATGAAAATCGAAGAGACCATAGCAACTGCTTTTTAAGATTTTATGACCTATTAAAATCTAATTTGGTGGCTACTATAAAGTCGAAATGGATGTATTAAATTTTATTTTCCCGCCGCACTCAGTTCGCTATTTCTCTACTAATAGTCTTTATGATTTTGCAGCAGATTCCATACCCTTCTATGATATTCAATTATGCCCTATCGATTCAACTACATTTTTCATATGTATTTATTATATTAAATCCGGGTTCACTATTTTTCGAGCTTTAATTGAGACATTCTTCTCTTGATTTGGATTTGGAGCCTTTCGCTGCAATTCAGAGCAAAAAACATTTCGTCTGCATATGAATATAAAGTTACAACCTTCAAGAACTCCAAGGTGTATGGATACTTCTGAAAGGTTAGATCCTTTTCCCCTTACAAATTGATTTTCCACTTGTCAATTGTGCAAT
Organism: Pinus taeda; assembly: GCA_000404065.3. NCBI lineage: Eukaryota > Viridiplantae > Streptophyta > Pinopsida > Pinales > Pinaceae > Pinus > Pinus taeda. The sequence goes on from APFE031365172.1 coordinate 12,235, forward strand.
GTTAGCATAAAATATCACATTAGAGAGAAAGTGACAATGTTGGCCATTAATTTCCAGGCATGAAAACTCACTAGACGTTTGAACATTGCGGTGCTTGAGTTTATTTATGTTTAGGGTTAGATGCAAAGCTACGTGCAAGGAAACCAAATCAAAACGTCATTTATGCTAAATTCAAATGCTAAACCTTGAGAAAAACTATTAGCATGATAGGATCTAAGTTAAAAAAAAATGAGAAAACACAATAAATCCTTATATCAAAGAAAAAGAATGCAAGCCAATTTGGAATGGGCCCCTTTTAAATGGATGACCTATAGATACTATCATACAAAAAACAAATCAATATAGAGATTATGCCATCTCTTATGGTCATGGTTGACCTGCAGAACAAAATCTATTTGTAACAAAAGATGAAGAAATTAGCTCATTGAAATAGGAAAAATGAAACTTAGTTCTAAAGGTAAAGATACACAAGTCCCAGGCTATAAGTAAACAGAAGTTAAATGAAAAACTCAAGTAGTTGATTGGAAAAGAAAAGAAAAGGCCCTAAATGCCTCCACTAGGCATGGAGTCTTATCTTGACCCTCAAGCAAAATCCCTTTTTCCTTGTATTTCTGAAGTCTCTACGCATTCCTTGGTGAATGCTTGGAAAAAATCACTCTACGAAGTTGTATTGTATAGAAATCAAAGAGAGGCTAGACTAGTATTAGGTCTAGCATAAGTAATCCAACTAAAAAAAATTAAAATTTCTAAGCTCAAATCTGAAGTAAAGAATTAAATTCTGAAAATAGTCAACCCCAATGCTCAACATTTAGCTTAAATATTTTCACAATGAAACAACATATGAACACTCCATAATCTTACTTGCATTTGTTGATGTTGCACTAGCTCCTTCCTTTAATGTAATGTGCATGCCCAAAATCCTTTCTATTTCTAACTTGGGACTAAATGCTTAAGGGACATGAAAAATTTCATACCAATAGTGAAAAAATGAGAGTTTTATTCCATTTCCAACCATGTACAAATGAGAGGAGTGCCATCCTATTATAGGAAGAGAGGCCTCCTAAGCCATCATTACAAAACCATGTGCCATCATGAAATGTCATGCTTAATATAAGCGGTAGATAAATGTTGAATTTCCACAATCTTGGGTCTGGGATAGAGTCTTAAAATCTCTGATGCAACCAAATCAAGAATCTCAACGATACTATGCACAGTGGAATATAAACAATAGTAAATCACACATGCATAGACTTCAACCCACTATGGTCTTCCTGCGCTCCATCGATGAAGACCAAAATAGGGCACGAAGGGTTGCCACCTATCACTGCAAGATGTCCATCTCCCACAATGAACATGGACTAGGAGGTCTACCCATCATATGTTGTAGAAGTATTTCTCCACACACGAGTCTCAGGCTCCACAAACTGCTTCTGGTTGATCAAACCCTTGATCTCAACAACTGCCTCTCTTGCAACCACCTTTTTCCATCAAGGTGTTGCTCACCGGGCTCCAACTTGGACATTATCACGCTGTCCTCCAGCAAACCATAAGTGCCCAATCATGTCCACACTTGGTCTTCTCTCATGCTACCCTCCAATAGTCCACAGAGGTCAAGTCCAGATTGTAGAATCTACACTTAGTTAGGGAATCCCCACACTTGGAAGACGCTTACACATGGTTGCCCATAGACTCCACCATTCCACCCTTTGCTCTGCAATAAAGGAGCTATTGCACAAATCTGGGCATCAACAACTTGTCCTCTTCTAGGATGCCATCAACTGTGTGATCTGCTCCTAGTTGGAGTTCCTTCATGCCCAAGGAAACTCCAACAAATGGCTCCCATAGGTTGCAAAATAATTGATCCAATATTGGTCACAATTTGTGACCCAACACAAGGCAAAACTAGAGAGATAACATACCTTTCATCTATTGTTTACGGGATAAAATATGGTGACTGGTTAGGGAATCCTCATAGACCATAACAACCTACCATTTGAGATCAAAACCTCCACCAAATACTGCATCCTCCACAAATATACAAGCCTCTGCCACTCGTTGTCTTGATAGGCACCTACAACACCCATATTAGGCTTGTTTAGCCCTCCAAACAACCAACATAGGTGTGTAGCCTAGTCTCCACAGGTCTGCGATCTCCTAGGCCTATTCTAGCATGAGAACCCATGTCAACTACCCCATAACAACTTCCCTTGAGTGAGGTTGTCCCTCATTCAGAGGCTAAGGAAGTTTGTTGATGTCCTAGCCTCCAAACAAGCGTTGGTCTTCCTTCAAGCATTGCGGCTGTCCTAGATATTATCGGCCAGATAAATTGATCTTGCGGACAAGGCCGATCTCCCTAGTATCAAAAGATATCTAGCAACAAGTAGACAAAGAAATCTATCTTTCTATAAACATATGTGATTCATAAATAAAAACTATAGAGGTGTTTAGACCCTACCTTAAGTCCAATGCTAATTTGTAGCAGCCATCCTTCAACCATCCGAAAGAGTTTCCTTTTGAAAACCTGTAATCATAAACAAGAAAACATCAAATAACACCTGCATAGCTAATATCATAAATCATGTTCATTATGGTGATCAAGGAATCCATAAAATAAACCATAAAGCAACAGCTTATTGAGAAAAACAAACTTATTTGTATTAACTTTGAAGTAGAAGAACCTTACAACCTTTTTAGCCTTGATGTTGAACAAGCTCTTCCCAGGGTCCAAAATAGGAATCTCCTTTACTATGACAAGCCTTACACTCTTCCAAATGAGATCAAAGAGGTATGTAATCTCTCCTCATAAAAGCTCAATTAAGAAGACTAAGTTCCAGCAGCATTTCACCTCAAAAATATTCAGCTTTCAACCCCCCAAGTAGCTAGCCCGATGCTTCATTTTATAGTGTAGAAGAAGGAGGTTACAAGTCCACCTATAAAGGGATAGAGTCCTCCTTCAAAGGGATAAGCTCCTCACATCAAGGGGTTAGCTCCTTAAGGTATGGGATGCATGAACCTTAATGGAGCGAACTTGCCACCTCAATATTCCTTCCAAAAGCTTCTAGAAATGACTTAAAGTGAGTTTTTAAGAATATAGTTGCACCTTTTTAATATTTACATGGGTCCGTACCCATAACACAGAGACAGAGCAGTCAAGTTCACAGGAGACATGACCAATTGGTGCGGGACCACAGGTAATGCAAAGAGAAAGTGCAGAGCTAAAGTTTTATAGACTTTTGAGGGCTTTCTCTTCTTTTCAAGGATTGATATGAGGAACTGAGACTTAAGACTTGCAAACGAGGAAAGTATGACTAGTAGTGGACTCACACAGATTGCAGAATGTCAAGGTGGCAATTTTTTGTGCAACAGATTGCCCCCTAAAGTGTGAAGTTTGTAATAGATGAAGATAGAGTTTTTCATCTATGAAGAGTGAAGTAATTTATCATTTCAAGGATGATCCTATGGACACCCCAATCGGAACCCCAGTTAGTACTCATTTTGGTACTAACTGAACTAATCATACCATCAGCAGCATGAGACCCTGAAGGAGCTGCGGTTATTTGTCCATGTTTTGGAAGATCGGGGTTTTTTTCATGTAAAGTACCTGACTGCGTATAAACGAGGTCAAGGTACTGAGCCTAAGCAATGAATTTCTCTTCAGTAACAACTCCTGCCTTAGCTACATCTTCAGTGATTTTAGGTAATAATGATTTTACGAACCATTCCGCTAAAATTTGATCCGGAATGAAAACTTTCACTAAACGCCTTCGACATCACCATTCATGAATATGATCAGAAATATATGTGGATGTGGATTGTTTTAGTGAAGTTAATAGTTTTGTGTCATTGTCGTATCTGGCAGGCAACAAAAAATGAGTGAAGAAAGAAGTGGCTAACTAACTAAAATTATAAAAAGAGCCTTGTGGTAACTCAATGTACCATTTGGCAGCAAGACTAATCAGAGCTCGTTGAAAAAGACATAACCGAATTGAATCATCAATGATGGAATTAGATGCACACCAGAGGTGATAAGTCATAACATGATTTGACAGATCCTCTCCTGAATTACCCTCGAACTTTGGGATATCACTTGGCAACTTATTAGGCATTGGCGGCCAGTACGGAAGATAGTAAATCAGATCGTTCGTAAGGCGCGACAAATCTGGTAAATCCAAAGTTGCAATAAAAGGTAACTGACGGTTAGGGTCGTGAAAACCTTGGGTAACAAGACTAGCCCCAGGAGGAGGATATCTAGGATAACATGGAATTGGATTTGCATTACGAATATTATAACCTCCTAGGAAACCAAGATTAACCAGACCAAACTGGGGTTGTTGAGGCTGTTGATAAGTATCGCCAGTGTACGGTTGATACTGATAAACTGGGTTTTGTACAGTAGGACCGAATTGGTACTATCCCTGGTACGGTTGATAAGTGAACTGCGGTTGACTTGTGACAACCGTACTTGAACCAGCTTTTCCTACAGGCATATGGACCGAAGTCTGAACTGTAGGTCCTGACTGTGGTAAAGAGGCTTGACAAGTTTGCACTGATGCAAGGACAGTAGAAACCAGAGCTACTGATACTCC
>APFE031365177.1:4296-17361 GCA_000404065.3 Pinus taeda
TTTAATTTTCTTTTACGGCATGTATGGGCTTAAATTAAATAGAGGCATGGGCAATGTCATATAGTTTAATTTTATTACTTTTTAATTATTCACGGGCATGGCGTAAGTTTGTTTGAACTGAACAAGTAAAAACATATTGTTGTTGACCATTATGTAAGTGAAAAATAGAATGCACAGCAGTGCAGGAGCGAAGGCGAAGAAGTGAAGAAGAAAACCAGGGGGAAGCTTGTATCAGAAAAACCATGAATTGTTTCACACAACAGTGAAAAGGGAACAGTAAGTTTTGTAAATGTAAAACCATTTTTATAGCAGTAAATGTGAATGTAGATTTTACACAGCAGTGTAAAAATCAATTGTAACAGAGGCAGAGTAATTTTTTTGGGTGAAAAGTTTTGGTGAATCCCTCTGAGTGAAAGAGGATGAATATGTATCAGTGATTTTTATTTTAATGAATAAAAATCTTTTATGGTGGTGCAATACTCTGTTCTTCAGTTAATTTTTTTTTTAATCTTCCCTGTGCACATGAAGTAAAAGAAACAGAGCATTGCCTCTGTGTGCTTGAATTCTGTGTTTTTGGGATTTTACCAGAAAAATCCCCAACAATGGCCAAGACAATCGTAGCGGGGGACGATCCGGGCACGTACGAGGTCGTGGTGGTGGGCAAGACGAGGCAGGACGGCGTAATAGCAGAAGTGTATAGTTCATCAACAAAGTAGTGGAAGGTTAGAGGCAGTTTGCCTCATGGTCTAGTGATCAGGAACGATGAGATGTTTGTGTGCAACGGTTTCTTGTTCTGCTTGACGGTGCCTGACGGTATGATGGCGTACCACTTCCGGGAAGGAAAGTCAGTAGCCATTGATGTACCTGATTCAAGATCTAATATATGGCATCGATTGGTAACATGTGAATCATCAATAGTGATGGTTGGAGGCATAGAAGAGAATCACGTCCTCAAAGAAGTGAGGATGTGGGAGCTTCTTCACAAGGATGCAGGTTTTGATGATGGTGATGGATTTTCTTGGAAGGAGATGGGGAGGATGCCTGAGTCTGTGTGTCGACAGTTTCGGAGGGATTCGTGCTCCACATGGTTTGAGTGCGTGGGAGTGGGAAACAAGATATGTTTGAGGGCTCATTGGAGTCTACAGGTTGTTGTCTACAATGTCATCCACGGCTCATGGAGTTGGTTACATATAAGCTGTCCTAATCCACATGACCAGGATCGCAAGAACCTACATCTGAGGAGCCTTGCCTTTCAACCCAGCCTACATAACTACAAAGTCTGATTCAAGGTGTTTTAATTGTAGCACAACACTGAATCGTGGCTGCAGAGCCTATTGTAAAACGCTGCTTTGGATGCAGTAGCTAAGGCATAGAGCGAAAATCCATCGAAGATCAGATAAAATTTAATAATTTCAGTAATCATTAAGTGCTATCAATTTATGAGTTTATTAGATCTACTTGTATTGTGCGGTGTTCGCTGTGGAGTTGTATCGTAATTAATATGTGAGAGGGAAAGACAGCTATACAGGGAAGTCTCTTCTAAAGGCCCAGTGATTTCTTGGACCAAGTGTGTTCTATATTTATGTACTTTTTAAACGCCTTAAAACCTCCTGCGTTGACGTGCGTTAAAAGCTCTATTTTCTTTCTTAATATTCTATTTTCAAACAATTTGCAGGGTAAGATAAGGATAAGTAAGTATATATTGATGTATTTTCAATAGATAATTGATGAATGAGATTATGTAGGATAATAATGAATTAAATATTTTGTTTTATTCTATATTTATATTAATTATTTTTATTAATATTAAATGGTTTAATGGCGAAGAAATGTGTGTAAGTTTAAATTCAAAATATAATTTTATAAATTTTCTAGATTTCAACTGGACAAGAAAATCTATTATTTTATATATTGCAATTTTTTTAAACCATTTATATTGTGTATTAAAATATTATTATTTTTTAATAATTTATGTTATATTATTAAAATAAATAAATAATTGTATCAATTTTTTAATCACATTTAAATTTTATATTTTATTTTTTATTTTTTAAATTAAAAAAATTATAAATATTAAAAAAAAAGATAAAAATTAATTAGAAAATTGTTAAATATATTTTTCTCATTAATGTTGAAGTTGAAGCATTTTTATTTTTAATTTTAAAATATTTTTAATCAATATTTACTTACTAATAATATAATGTTATAAAAAATTTATAATAAGGATGAAATTTTGTATTCTTTATCTTGGAAAAATTTTTGGGGCTAAAAACTGGCAAGTGGCCTCATTTTCCATGGTTTTTTAAAAAAAAAAAATTCACTAATTTCCATTTTTTTTTTAAATGATTCGCTCAAATTCTATATATACAATTCTTTTACCTTAAAAATTGGCAAAATTTTATCAAGGCTATTTATAAAATTATTAGAAATTGTATGTTTTTACAAAGATATCACCAAACATTTTATAATTTGCAATTTGGAAATTTGTATATTTTTACAAAGATATCAACAAACATTTTATAATTTGCAATATGGGGACTAGTAAGATTCGTGAAGGTTTCTAAACTTTAAGATAAATTTTCATGCTTAAAAGTTTCCCTGATCTTCATTTAGGTATTCACTTTAATACTTTTGTCAAATATATATTCTCATTTGTGATTCTCAAATTCATTTACCATTATATAAATATACACTTTACTTTTCAAAATGTTGAATGGTAAGAGAGTGTAAAAGTGCATTTAAGTACTATAAATATAACATAAAAAAAAGTATTGTTGATTTTTTAGTTGTGTTTATTTTTATAACATAACTATAAACTAGAGACATTCTGCCACTAAAACATATTTATATATAGTTATTTGTTTTAAATGGTTAAAAGATAATGTGGTTGAAAAATTGTTACCTTTATATAAGATATTAATAAATGAAAATACAAATCAAATGCATTTACAAACCTTTTTAGCCAGAAGAATAATATTATAAGAAAGTTACTTTTGACAAGAAAAATAAACTCAAAACACTTGTTGATATAGTGAAAAATATGATGAAATGAGAACAAATGGTTAATGGATTTAGAGCCAAAATAATTAAGGTCATAATATACACCTTCAACAAGTGACTTACAAATTTTATGGCTCTATTGAGAAATAAGGACTATTTCTTATCAAAGGTGGTGCTTAGTAAGAAGATGTTATATACCTACAGCACATTCTTGGGCAAAAAAGTGGAGAATGGAATATATTATATATATATATTATATATATATATATATATATTTATATTTTTTTGGCAAGATTTCTAGGGGGTGAGTTTACAGATCAGATCTGTATATTTTGGAGCAAAATCTACAAACTCCAATTGCAGATCTGGATTCTTTGCGAAAAAAATACCCGATTTAAAAAAAATTCGGGTGAATCAGAGTCCAGATGAAGGAGATGTCGTTGATATAAAAATTAGTGATGTTGCAGACAAATTTTCGGGGCAGCGCGTTTGCAGTGCAGATCTAGATGTCCTAGTACAAGATCTATAAAATCTAATTATAGATGTGGATTCTTTGAGAAAAAATACCCAATTTCAAAAAAACATTCAGTTGAATCAGAGTCCGGATGAGGGAGATATCGCTGATTTAAAATTAGCTATTTTTCAGCAATTTTTTGTGACAGTGGGACAGTTGCAGCGTGGATCAGCAATTCTAGTGCCTAGATTGTGATTTCTACTACATGGGGAGATGTAGAATGGTTGTTACATTTCCAAAAACAGGTCATAATAGGAATTTTGAGCAATATTGACTTAATTGTGACCATTTCAAATTTTTGCCCATTTTTTTGTGATAGAGGGCCTAGATCAGAATTTGAGGGACTTGTATAAATTTGATGGCTCTCATCCAGCGAGATGGCTAGCAAAAATGAATAAATATTTTAGATTGAATTACATCATGGATGATGAGACTCGACTGAGTGCGAGAAAAATGTACTTAGACCATGAAAGATGGCAATGGTGGCAGTGTTATCAAAAATGCCATCCAAGGGTAACTACTTGGGAGATGTTCACAAAAACTATTTGTGACCACTTTGACCATAAATTTAATCTTGTGGATAAGCTCACACAGATAGACACACAGCCTAGCAAAGATTTTATTTTTACAGGAAAGAAGGAAACCAAGAAACCTAAAGGGTTATTTTATGCTGGTATCTCCTTATTGCAGGTTCATGAATTGATTCAAAAAGAGAAGATCATTGTTTCTATAAATCCTAGTTGGAATCATAATTTTATCAATGTTAATTTGACAAAAAAATTGCAAGTTCCAGCAAAACACATTGAAACACACACAGGTGGATGATGAGGATGTTCAAGTGTATAAGGATTTGAAGATTTCTATGGATAAGTATGTGTTGCATGTTGATTTTTATACTTCAGAGACGGATAATATGGATGTTGTTTTGGAATACCCATGGATCGAATCGGGTACTATAAATATTAATGTGCAGAAGAAATTCCTAAAGCTTTGGTATAAAAAGAAGAAAATTACATTATAGGATATTTCCATTAATAAGTAGGTAGACTCCAAAGAGGCTGAAGCAGAAGATGTTCTAGGGACTGACATATCAGATGATGAGCTAGTGATGATCGACAATCAAACACAAATAGAGGCTGAAGCAGAAAAGGTTACAGGTGCTGATAAATCAGATAAGGGCTCAGTGGTTGAAGTAATATTGGAAGATAAGACACCACAGCGGGCACCACAACATAACAATCAGGCTCCAGTAAGGGGTGAATTAAAGAAAAAGACACCATGGGTTAAAACTTCAACATATCATCACCCACATCACCCTGCAAGACAACAACCAACAAGATGGCAACCAATTAGCCACCCCCGCAGGACAGATAGAGAGGAGTGAAGATCCACCTACTACACATCAACACAGAAGAACTGTCACGGTCAACTTCCATCTCAACCGAGCGACGCACCAGCGAGATCAAGGGTTCACCTTTCTCTTGGATGGCTAGATGCACGTGCATGGTACTAGTGGACTACTCTTTTGAGTAGATCTTATTATTTGTGTTCTTCCCATGTTTCAGGGACAAAACATGTTAAGGGGGGTGGAATGTTATATGCCTAGGGGGGATAATATGGGGTACAAAGGGAGGTACCCAAGATAATAATGTAATAATGGAATGGGCCATAGTAATAAATAAGGTGGTTAACTCATATCATGTAAGGGACCACAAGTAGTTAGTAATAATGTAATGAGCCCATGGTATTAGTTCAATGGTATGAGGGAACCATGGTAATGACCAATGGTATTGTATGTATGAGGCCTAAATAGAGGCTAGAGACTCCACATAGAGAGATGTCAAGGATTATTGTATAAACAGGCATATGGCTTGTGGAGTATTTTCCTTCCTTAAAAAGTGAATGTATAGTGTTACCCTACTTTAAGGGTTTTGATCAATAAAAAAATCATTTCATATTATTTCTTGGGTTTATTTGCATTATCTTATATTTTTGGATCATATCTATAACAGAAGAAATTAAATATATACAAAAAATATTATATAAAACAATATAGATACAACTGAATGCAATTTTCACTAATTACACAATATAGGCCAAATAATGTATAATCAACTTTTCAGAATAGATTTGTTGACCATAAATCTATATGGAAAACCATATGATTTTATGTTCTATGAAAGAATGATTTTATTTACCGATTGAAAAAGACCCCACATAAACTCAAGCCAAAGATATTACAAAGTAATCCAAATGATTACTTAAGAGTCATTCACAAAAATATAAATTAAACATAAATTTGAAAACAAAAAACTGCAAATTTTGATGAAAATATGAAAATGAATTAAAAGAATGATTTGGAAAAAAAAATTAATGTAATGAAAATAAATAGTATTTATCATTTTTAATTAAAATGAAATTATTTTGTAGAATCCAATATAAATTTTATGGGCTTTACATAACTATAAGATCTATTGATTATAAAAAAATTTATTTTATTATAAAAAAATTATATATATATATAAAAAAATTTATCATGAAAAATAAATAAGCTGAGTATAAATATATCTAAAATAATGCATATGATTTTAAATGATTGTTATTAGCTAGAATATTAGGGGCCTGAATAGTAAGGGTAAACAAAGGTATATGAAAGATAAACTGAAAAAAGAGAAGCCTAGCATTATGATTTTACAGGAGACAAAAATTTCAGTTCAACAAATTGAAGGAATAATTGACAAAAATAAACTGCAATACGAAGTTATGGGGCAAGATGCCATTGGCTCTGCAGGAGGTATTGCAATTTTGTGGAACCCGAATGTTATCATCTTAGATAGCTGGACCAGCATGAGTAGAGTCCCTACTGGCCTGGGTAGGATAGTAGGATCAAAGGAACAGGTTGTTATTTCAGGGGTTTACGACCCCCCTTCCCCAGGAGAAAAAGAAAATTTCATAAACAGTATGAAAATCATCCGCAGGTTATATCCAGAAGCTGTTTGGATCAGAGGTGGTGATTTTAATCTAATCAGATCCTTAGAAGAGAAGAAAGGAGGGATAAGGAATATGGATCACTTCATGGACAAGTTCAATGAAATGATAGAGGATTTAAGACTAGTAGACATTCAGACTATCAATGGGATTTGCACCTGGAACAACAGGAGGGGGGGTAAAAACCAAATTGCTTCCAGGCTTGATCGATTCCTAGTATCAGAAGCTATCATGAATAAGGATGTTTTTGTCGAAGCAAAGATCATGCCTTCCCTGGGTTCTGATCATTGGCCGATTAGACTAGAGGTGGATATTAAAGGGAACCGGGGAAAAAGACCTTTCTGATTTGAAGCCTTCTGGTTAAGGGACCCAGAATTCATCAAGAAAGTTGAAGAATGGTGGAGGCAAAGTACTATACAGTGCAAAGGAAAAATGCACACGTTCCAGTTGAAACTGAAAGAGCTGAAAGGGAGAATCAAAAAATGGAACAAGGAGGAGTTTGGTAACATTATGGAAGACAAACAAAAACTAGAAAAAGAAATGGAATCTCTTCAACAAAAGATGATAATGGAAGGCAGAACAGAGGAAAGCATCAGCAAGGAAGGGGTAATACTTGGAAAACTAGAAAGACGGAAGCAGGAAGAAGTCCTCTGGCGGCAAAAATCAAGAATAAAATGGTTAAGGGAGGGGGAAAGAAACACTAAATTCTTTCACCAAGCTATGATCAAACATAGACAGAGAAACAGGATTCTATCTATCAAAGACAAGAATGGGAATAGAGTGGTTGAGCAAGCTGAAATTGAACAAGTCCTTATTGATCACCATAAAGGAATTTTAAGTGAACCTCAAGCTGATCGAATGCAAGCAATTCAGGAAATATGCTCTGCCATTCCGCGCTTAGTCACAGAAGACCAAAATAAGGCGTTGATGAGAGATGTTACTTTAGAAGAGATAGAGGAAAATGTGAAGGCAATGAAGAAAGGTACTGCTCCAGGCCCGGATGGCTTCACAGTTGATTTCTTCCAGGCGGGATGGCACTTCCTGGGGAAAGAGATTCTGGAGCTGGTAGAAGAATCTAGGATGAACCAGAAGGTATGGCCTACCATTAACTCCACTTTCTATGCTTTAATTCTTAAAGGAGATAATTTGGAAGACGCCAATGGTTTCAGACCCATAGCGTTGTGTAATGTTATTTATAAGATTATAACATCCATGATTGCCAAGAGATTAAAACCCCTTCTGGACAAATTAATATTTGCTGAACAAACAGGTTTTGTTGAAGGAAGGCAGATCCTTGATGGTCTGGTTGTAACTCAAGAAGTTATTCATTCCTTAAAAGTAAAAAAGAAAAAGGGTATGATGATCAAATTAGACTTGTCGAAGGCGTATGATAGACTAAATTGGAATTATTTGCAAAAAGTCTTGGAAAGTTTTGGTTTTAATAGGAGGTGGATTGATTGGATTCATAGCATGATTTCTTCTCCAAATTTTTCTATTCTTGTTAATGGGACCCCCTCGAAAACATTTAGTGCTTCTAGAGGTATTAGACAGGGAGATCCATTATCTCTGTTTCTGTTCATTCTAGCTGCTGAAGGGCTGGGTCGCTTTATTAAAAAAGAAAGAGAAGCAAACAGAATAAAAGGTCTTAAGCTCTTGGGAAATAATCTGCCCTTAACTCATTAGCAATTTGTTGATGATATCATGTTGTTCCGAGAACCAGTAGTCAAAGAAGTAAGACACCTCAGAAGAATTTTGGATCTATTTGTGGAGGCTTCTGGTCTGGAAATCAATAGAGATAAATCTTGTGTTTTCATATTTAATACAGTGGATCAGGTCAAAGCCCACCTCATAAGACTACTGGGCTTTAAGAGAGGAGAACTTCCTACAAAATACTTGGGCAACATCTTGGACTTTACCTCCAAAAAGATGAAAAATTGGCAAGGAGTCCTGGATAAGGTAAGCAACAAGGTAGTAAATTGGACCTTCAGAGCTTTAAACATAGCTGGCAGAATAGTTCTGGCAAAATCAGTCCTTCAAGCCATCCCCATCTACCCTTTATCGATAATGGTTGCCCCTTTAGGTGTATGCACAAGGATAAGAGAGGTCATCGGTAATTTTATATGGAGAGGGGCTGATCAGAAGAAAAAATGGGCCTCAGCTTCCTGGAGTCAGTTAACTGAAACAAAGGAGAAAGGAGGATTGGGGTTGAAGGATCCTGAGATTCTCAACAGGGTTCTGGGAGCGAAACTCTGGTGGCGCTGGCTTGGGGGGGCAATGATCTTTGGAAAACCATATGGAAAGAAAAATATAACATGCCTGACTCTGCAGTTGAGATCTTAAGGCAGAGAGAAACTCCCAAAGGGTCTTCTATTTGGGACCTAGCTCGTCTAAACAGGGATTTGGTTGAAAAGCACACCTTTTGGGAGATCTGAGGTGGTGAAGAAGCTAACTTCTGGGAAGATAAATGGCATTAGAAGGAAAGACTGAGCAGAATCCAGGGACTTCATCAGATTCGAGACAGAATAGGAGGAGATAGAACTCATGTCAAAGACTATTGGAAAGCTAATAACCCAGAAGAAAGTTGGAGAATATGGATTGATCCGACGGAGTGGGACAGAGAGCTCAGCCAAGACCATCAAGAAGCCTACAGGAAGGAGGTAGAATCCAGGAAGATTAAAGCTCGCAATGGAAGGGACATCCTTAGGTGGGAGAATTCGATGAAAGGCTCGTTCACCACCAAGGAGGCTTACTACCTAACCGTTTCTCAAACCGGAAATGAAGAGAATCCAGACTGGAAAATTATATGGGAAAGTAATTGGTGGCCGAAAGTCTCCATATTTATATGGCTGGCATCAAAGAATAAGATCCTAACCTGGGATAGAATTAAAAAAAAAAGGCTTTAATGGCCCATCGAGATGTTGTCTCTGTAACACTGATGGGGAAACCAGAAATCAGCTGCTGATAAACTGTCCATTTGCAAGGATTCTGTGGATGAACATTAAACGAACCTTTGGCAAACCCGAAACTGCCCCCAGTGAGTTCAACGAAGTGGTTTTTCAATGGAATAAGGAAATTTTTCAATGCAAAGTGGTCAAAAGAGCATGGGATCTCATCTCAGGGTTTGTACTCTGGATGATCTGGAAGGAGAGGAATCGCAGGATATTTCAGAACATAGCAAAGGAACCATAAGTAATTTGGGGAAGAGCAGTCAAATTAATGCGGGAAACAATCCTGGTTGACAAATGGGTGGGGGAGGATTGGAAGGCCAACCAGGTGGAGGAAGGAATCCTAAACAAATTAAATTTAAAGTTTGAGATGGTCCACCACAAACAAAATTCCAGACATGAGATGCGGATTCAAAGCCCTGATAAGTTCAGCTATCCCAGAGGAAATTTCATAAAATTGAACTTCGACAGGGCCTCGAAGGGGAACCCAGGCGAAGCGGGCTTTGGAGGCATTTTTCGTGACAACAGCAATCAGGTAAGGTGGATCTTCGCAGATTGGGGAGGACAAATGATAAATAATGAGGCAGAGTTCTGGGCTCTTCATCAAGGTCTGCGGATCGCTGTAAGAAATGGTTACACTAATTTAGAAATTACGGGAGATTCCCAGATTGCGGTGGAAATGCTGAAGAAGCTCAGCAACGGACGAAGTTGGGAGAAGGTCACAAACAACTGGCGAACAACAGGAATTGTCCAGGAAATCGCTGACCTTCTGCAAAGAATCGAATATAAGATAATAAATCATGTGAGAAGGAAAGGGAATCAGGCGGCCGATTTCTTGGCAAGCTGGGGATGCAGAGGCCGCGGCAGCACGGTGGATGCTCAATGGAGAGCAGTGTGCGGGAACAGGGAGTGGACGGACCTAGCAGCCATAATCAATGCAAACCATGATCAAGCCACAGGCAAAAATACGGGGAATGATGAGCTGGAGCAGTAGGAGGACGTGGAGTCTCCAAGCCATGAACCTTGTTCACTCGGGGCAGAGACAGGACATGATAACAGGTAGTAGAGAAGTACAGGGGCGGCGCGCGTGGGGGACGGCCCAAGATCTAAACCAAGGCGAAGATATAAAGGATCGCAATCTTAGAGGAGGTGGGAACGGTCTGTCAGACCTCTTGACAGTGAACATTAAACACAAAATAATGGCTAAATGCAACGTCACCCTGGCAAGCAACCGGCGGCAAATGAATTCCGACCCGGAGGCATACGCGGAGGACAGAAATCTAATTTATACCCACCTGGGGGAGGAGAACCAGTTATTCGGCTGTTTCCAAATTTGGAGAGGTGCGGACAGTCCTGTTGAGAGACAACAAGTCAGGAGGAAGGCTTCCGATTTTCAAAGTTTTCTCTGCGGCGGAACCGTGGGCAATATGGAGACAAGACAGAAAACCAGGGAGGCAGAGGAGAAACATAACTCATCTGTGGAGGATAAGAGTCGGAAAGGGAAAGGAGTTCTGAAGGACGATCAACCGACAGAGGTCTGGGAGATCGAGGACGAATCCGAGGAGGAGATGCCCCGAGGAGAAGAGAATGTGAGGTCCTTCTATAAGGACAGGTTTGCAGACGAGGAGCGTTAGCATATGGAATACGACCACTCTGCCCCGAAGGAGACGACAGGTCATCGTTACGGCATGAGAAAACGGGCGATGAGCCCTGACAGTGGTGCGAATTCGAGTAGGAAAAGGGGCCGAAGACAGGGAAGGAGGACGCAGGGGAAGGGGGAGAGTTCTAGGCAGGATTCGAAGCCTGCTAAACCGCCAAGGAGGACGGTGAATCATAGAATCCGGCGAGCTGAAAGAGCATACCAACATAACACAAACCCAGCAGTCAGGAGAGTTATGCAGTTTCTGGAGGAAGAGTCTCTCCAAGACCAGTCTGAAGATGAAATGGCAGATTGGGAGTTTCTGCGTCACGATCCAGGCCATACCAGGGGACGAATGTCCTTATTCAAGCAATCCTTGCACATATACTGGGTTATGAAGTGGCTGATGGAAAAATCCCTTGAACAGGTAGCCAAGGAGATGGTCGAGCTAGCCAAGGGAGACCCGGATCTGCGCAGGGAATTAAGCTTCATACGCATTACGTTGGCAAAGCAAGAGGAAAAGTTGGACACGATTCTGCAGCTGCTGAAGGGGGACCAACAAGATGCAGAGCGTGGAACAAGTCCGCAACCAGCTATGGATAATGCTTGACTCGAGATATGTTCAGGAAAACTCATAGTCTCTGTAGTATCAGTTTTTTGTCTGATTTAGGTAGAGATATATACTTCTTGCAGACTAGTAGTATTAGAAAATCTCAAGACTGCCTTGTTTATTTAGCTACGATTATCAGATTATGGGCCTTCTTCTTTTGGGCAGCCATCAAAAACTATAGATGGATTAAGTACCTAGTTTCCCCATGTGGGCGGGTCTGCAATATTTTGATACTATGTAATGGTTTATTTTCTATCCAGTAATAGAAAGAGTTCCACCTCAGCTTACAAAAAAAATAAAAATAATGCATATGATTTGATGAAAAGAAAAATTTATTAAAGTTCATCGTAACCCATTTAATAAGGTGCATAATTAATAAGTTAGGTAACTAAATTAAGATATTTTTATAACAACAATTTTCATTTATTTTTTTATTTTATACCTGAAATAACGCCTATTTAAAAAATTCAACCCTCACGTGGT
Source organism: Pinus taeda (assembly GCA_000404065.3). Taxonomy (NCBI): domain Eukaryota; kingdom Viridiplantae; phylum Streptophyta; class Pinopsida; order Pinales; family Pinaceae; genus Pinus; species Pinus taeda. Next base: position 16,476 of record APFE031365177.1, read on the forward strand.
TTAAAATATCGAGATGTAATATATGTGCTAATTGCACTATTTCTTCGGCACTGAATTTTAATATAAAGGTGAGTCAAAGGCTATCTATAATATAGATATATTATATATGTTTATTATGTTGAGTTGTTTTGTTTTGTATTTTTTTTTTCCCTTATTCTTCTTCATAAAGGAAAAAATGGTATATATTATGTATAGTATAGTTTGTAAAAAGAAATGTTGTCAATATTTCTTTGCCATATAACAAAAAGAAACATAATTGCATATACAGAAAAATGATAGCTTAGTAACCTGACTGCATACACCGACATAACTAAATAACTTTACAGATAGAGAGATAGATCCTTATACAGAGAAAAGGAAACAAAACGTGATACCTGAGCATATTATTGATGATAAAAGGACGGGATCATGATACATCCCATAATAGTTATGATATTTCAATATACCCGGCATAGAGAAGTGTTGAATTTGGTGCGTGACAGACCCCACAATGATGCTCAGGTACCATCTTCCGCACTGTGACCGCAGGCCCCTCTTAGATAGTGCATCAGCGATCATATTCTGTGAGCATTTAACATGTGCAATGGAGAAGAGAGAAGTCTTCCATCTTGATGAGATCCTATGCATCCATTCAGAAAGATTGGCATTTTTTATTGAGTGTTTTCCAATCACATGATCGATAATGATTTTTGAGTTTCCATAGATCCGTAGGGGTCCAATATTCAGGAAAGAGCAAAATATAAGGAGACCATATAATGCCATGGCCTCAGTGTTATGCTCTTAACCTGCAAATGATACCCAAATACAGAATATGCGAAGAAAAGAGACCCAAAACACAGAATATGCGAAGAAAAGATACCCAGAACACAGAATAGCAATGATTTTA